>VWZP01008102.1:482008-740911 GCA_013396995.1 Dicaeum eximium | reverse complement strand
TTTTTTTTTTTTTTAGAATTAAAAGCATCCACTTCTGTTGTCATGTGCAGGCTGCTACTTTAGAAGAAAGCTGAGCTGAAAAACATGTGTGGAGCAGGCACTCACAGAGACCTTCTGAGCCACTGCTGTGGTGTGCGTGTGGGACAGGAACACGCAAACTGAAAGTGAAACGGGAAAAATTCTTTCCACAGAGGCAGGCCAGGTGTTGCCCTCACATGTGGTGTGCTGCAGAAAACATCTGTGTGAGAGCCTAGAGCTCTGATCACTGCTCCTCCAGCAGAATAAACCCAGCCTGGGCGGGAAGTGCCACTGATGTCTTGGCAAGGCTGACCTAGATGGAGTTAAAGAATAAAGCAGGGATTTATTAAAAGGATTTCCTCCATGGATCCACCTTGGGCAGCACAAGAGCCCAGACAGGGCTGCACCCAAGATGAACCAAAATGGGCACAAAATGGACACCGGGCACAGGCTCTGTCACTTTTATCAGTTCTGCTCCATTTGCATATTGGAGTTAATTATGAAGTCCCATCCTTCTTGTTTTTCTCTCTTCAGTCCACATTGTTTGTGCTCTGGGGCCTGAGGTTTGGATCATTTGTCCTTGGTCCCCTTCTAAAGAAGGTTTTGTCTCCCTGCTCTGTGCAGAGAGCTCACCATCCCCTACTATGAAGCCCAGACACTAAAGCAGCACAGAATCTGAAAAATATAAAAGCTAAAACCTGAGGCATCACTACAAAGAGAATTAAATGACTTTCAGGGAAGCTAGCCAAGCAGGGGAAGCTAGAACAGCTCTGATTCTTTACCATCTAGTAAAACTAACTCTGAAAAGGGTTGTTTTGTTAATGGAGCATTAAAATAAGAAGCATCACTGATACAGAGGTTTTTGGGCAGGGTGGAACTCTGGCATCATGGAAGTGGTTTTGGTTTGGGATGGGGGAGAAAAGGAGGCTGATTCCGTCCGATCATTAGCAAACGAGCTGTCCATCTTGTTTAGAGTCACAGGGACTTTTCTTCTTTTCTCCTCGCACAAATATTCATATATTATTCATATCCAAATCTATTAAGGCCAGCAGCGCATCACAAATCGTGCTGGTCTTTTTTCTGCTATGAGAAGTGTTTTTATTTAAGAAACCTAAATAATCTCACATTCCTAAAATAGCTTGCATGTTACCCTTTTCCCCCTTCGCACATTCCTGAAATTCTCCTGGCTTTTTGAAAGATAAGACTTGAAAATTAACTTTTTAAAAAAATTGTAATATTCTTCACGTCATCAAATACATTTGTATGAGCCACATGAAGACAACAATAAGATTTGGTTTTTTCTTCCTTCTGTATAGGTGAAGATAAAATGGAAATAATGGTTCTTTAGGCTAATTAAATCAAAGCGACAGCAAGGCAGCCACAGTCTAGATTAAGACACTTTTCAGGAAATCAAATTAAGAATAGGTTAAGGCCCCCTTTTTGTGTCCCATGTAAAATATTGTTAAAGCCCTACTCTTTATCCTTAGCTTTCTTGTACCACTTCTCAATTAATTTTCTGCTCACAGAAATAAACATTTTAATCATGTACAATAACACCAATCACCGATGGTAATTACTCTAAGTAAAATAGCTTTTTTTTATTGTAGCAAATATAAAATGACAATTCTAATTATGTAACATCTCTAATGCCTTAATGATTTTAGCCCATTTTCCATGTTTGTACATGAAAGCTGGCTCCATATTTTTACTGTTACCAAAGTTGCACAGAGATATCATTGGGCTTTAAATGTTTATTGTCATCTTAGCAAAGTGGCTTTTATTTTTTGTTTATGTTCTCAAAGCTTGGCAGAGTAATGGCAATCCACAGACTAATGGCTAATCTGGGTTTGTGCCAAAGGAGCAGTAATAGCTACAAGCACAGAAAAAACCATCAGAAGAGTAAATGCCAAATTAATCCCTGATGTAACTCTTTTGCCTTAGTGCACTTGTGCTGGAGAACGCTTCTTTCACAGTGTGCATCCCATTATTTTCCAGGGGAGACTGCACACATCAAGATAGTCGAGCACACAGGGTTCAGCCCCTGCCTCTTTGTCTGAAAGAATCCCAAACCACGATTCAGCTGTGGCCTGTGTGCCCTGACACTGAAACAGCTGAACATGTCAAGGAGTTACACCCTCACGAGTGAATTTAGCCTGTTGTAACTCTGAAATGCTAGAAAACCCTCAAGTGATAAGTAAGTTTGGCTAAAGACAAAAGAGTTGTATGTTTTCATGGTAACACTATGTTTTTGTTGGTTTTTTTTGGTTTGGTTTTTTTTTCCTGAATGCTACCATTTTGATACTTGCAGCATTTAAATTTTTTTTTTAACCTATTAGTACACTTATTTATTCCCACAAAATAGGAGAGGTTTTTTTGGAGATAGAGTTCATAAGCTTATTGTCATCTGTTACTTTCTTTAGAGAACAGCAGTGTGCCTTTGCTGCTGTTGCACAGGTTTAAATCCATCATGCTCCCCCATGGCAAAAGGAGGAAAGAGAGGGACATACAAGGAGGTTTTGGAAAAATTTGAAGAGTGTTATTTTATAATGATGAGGTACTGAAGAAGATAGTTGCTAGAAGCTGAGCCACTCACCTCTGTACTCTGCCATTAAGAATAATTTGGTTAAGTCAGAGGGACACAGTGCCTCATTGATTTAAAATGGATGACAGCAGAAAGTACTTTGGGTATTTTTCCCCTCCCTGGTATTTTTCCTGCATTCAGGAGTGTATTTCTCCATGACTTCTCTAGTCAGCTGTGTAGTCAGACTGCAGTGTGAGGAGCACCTGGTTCTTCTTTATCCACATGGACTGCTAGTCCTAAAAATTGAATAGCTCTGTATGGTTCTCTGATCACTGCTTGTGGATGTGGTGCTTCCCTGACTAGCTGAATTCTGTTAGGTCTCTAGCAATCTCTTCTTTTTTCTTCTTCTATCTTCCCATCCTGCTTTTGATAAATTTTGTCAGTAGGACTATCGTGATTATCATACCTAAACAGGGGCACCAGTGCCTGTAGTAACTGGCCAAATTTATTACACTCACTGTTCTGCTCTCTGTCTGTTACCAATTCCTGCAGCAGCCCCATACATTATCTTGCAAAAGTTTTATCCAGTTGTAGCCTAGTCTTAATCCATCAAAATCCTGGCCACATTAATACCTGTGTTTGCAGTCATCCCTGTTTGATTTGGTTTTTATTGGAGCCTTGCTGCTATTATTTACAGAGTTTTTGTTGTCTCCTCATCAATCATGGGAGATCATGGTATCCTGTGTGCCTTGAGTTGCATATTCTTGGTGGGTTGATGAGTTTTTCAGCTGATCTATGCTGTTATTTTCCCTGTGTAAGTGAATGAGAATTGTCCTGAATTCAGAGCCCTCGTAGAGTGAAAAAGATTTTCTTTGGAAATAACTGCCAATACCATCTGGTTCAAATGGCACTGTGAACTCAGATTTCTATAGCTGTTGTAATAACTAATCAGGTCTATATCTTCACCTCTTGGGGAATGAGATCACATTTATTCTCTGTAAATCTGTACATAACCCAGTGTCCCTCCTGGTCTGGAAATCTTCATTACATATTTTTCCCAATGTCTGTGTCACACTATTATCCCTTGTTTAAATAATTTTTATATTTTTTTAAGCTTATTTCATCCTTTCCAGGTTAAACTGGTTTCTCTGCAAAGCATTTACTCAGATATGGACAATATGGTCATTGAATGCAAGTAATGTCATGTTTTCCATTAGGCCCCAGCAAAAATATTCTGAATTATTTCCAGTTGCATTCTCTCACATGGGAAGTTTTGTGCTTTACCTTCCCCTTTGCTAGCAGTGATGTTCTTGATTTCTTATATTTCAGGATTTCTGTTCACCTTTTACTGTTTAAACATACTAACATGTTAAATGCAGGGAGTTTACAGTTCTGAATTCTGGTTGATGAATGCAGCCTAGACTACTAAGCCTGGCAGGCTCATTGGTGACAGCAAGTTGTTGAGTGGAAAATATTGGATACAGACAGGGAGATGGCAGAAATGGTAAGCAGCCCTTTGTTTTTATATCCATATTCTGTGTCTTACCAAAATGTTGTATTATTGTGGATACTGCTTTGTAAACAAAAAGAAACCCCAAACCAGGTTCTGGAGGATGATGCCAAAGGTGAGAAGTTTCTGGTGGCACCAAAATTAGATAGTATTAGTTAATACATTTTCAGTCTGAATACAACCATGAGGATACACAACTCTGTGTGGTGAAATTCTGCTCCAGTACTTGGAGTCAAGATAATAATGGTAGTTGAGAGGTGAGTTGGTGAACTTGCATCTGTTTCTTTTGCTTTATGGCTAAAACAGTGTCACATCAGAAATATAAAATAAGTTATTAACCTGCTGAGGGTGTTAGTAGAAGAGTCTGTATATCCTTTGCAGAGCAGCATAAGCTGTACTTCACAGCTGGGAAAGTCTGACAGTGTCTGATCTGCTTTCCACAGCTGGAAGAATAACTCCAGAATGTGTACATTGAATAGCCCCAAAAACAGATTTGGGAATTGTTTCTCTGTTTCCTCTTGGAGAACAACTTCCTTGGGCTGGTAATCAGTAGGCACAAAATTGGTTCCTCAAAAAAATTAAAGGATATAAAATAATATTGAGCCGAAAAATCTTCTCTGTATGTCATGTTTTTATGTAACACTTCCCATCAGAGGTAGCATTAATGCTTAAGACCCACCTAGAACAGAATGCCAAAAAAAGTGGAATGGGGGCAATCCTTCCTTGAGTTTCAGTGAGGTGTGGGGAAGGCAAAAAAGGTGTAAAATGTTGTTCAGTGTTACAACCAAACAAAACAAAAAAAAACCAAAATTTGGGAACGATTGTTCCAGTATTATTTTTGTTTGTTGGCTGTTCCTCCCTCGTGTCTACAGCAGATTTTTTTGAGTCAGTAACCGGCAATGTTCCAGTCTCTCACACATGGTAAGTTTAGATTTAGTGTGTGTTTGCAGGTTGCACCACGATACCCTGATAATATGTGATGAAATTGGATCAGCACTAGAAGGAAGACACATTTTAAGGGTGACTTCTCTGTCATGTTAAACGCTGCACGTTCTTTCTTTGAGCATTTTGCCCTCAACCATCTGCAGTAAACTCTCAGCTGTGTTACAACTCACAGGTCTGTTTAGAATAGTTTACTTCTTAATGCTTCATAGCTCTGAAGTCAAAACCTCAGACATATTTTTAGCACTGTCCATAACTACATAGATTTTTTTTAAAAACTTTTATTTATTTTCCTAAATTCTCTCTTTACAGAACTGTGCAACTCAGGTCTCCAGCACTGTAGGTCTGTCATGTAACCTCAGTGATGTCTCACAGTGTGTTCTCAAAAATGAGCTGTATTTGCTATAGGTCTGATATCAGTGCCCAAAATTTCCTTTTAGTGCCAATAGCTTTTGCAGATATATTTCTATCACTGTCTATGGCCCTTGCTTTCTTATTCTCTTTGCTGTTTTTTGATTAGAGGAATGTATCACTCTTGCTATTCAGGTTAGTTGTCCTCTCTTCTAACACTTTGCAAAGACTGACACTTAATGTCCAGTAAGTTCCTCAGCAATTCCTCTGTGTGCTGGCCCTAAAATGGAAATGTTGGACCCAAAAAGGAAATGTTGGACCTAAAAGGGAAATGGTTCTTTCCATTCCATCTGCCAGCACTTGCAGTTTACTGATCTCTTGTGTGAGAACACAGGTGACTGAGCATCTTTGATCTGCCTGACTGCTAAGCCTTGTTGTCCTATTGATGGATAAACTTCTGTGGTTTTTGGTAAGCAGTTTTTGGGATTGTCTTATCTTTGCTGATTGTCTTATCTTTGCTGATGTGATAAAGATGAGAACCAGTTTGTCAATAGTTTCATAGCTATGCTCCATGTCTCACTGTTACCTACTGGAATGAGTCCAGTATCTGCAGTAATTTTGTAGCTGTTCTTTTCCTTCAATTTTGAATTTTCACTGTGTCAAAGAATTTTAGCCCATCATCTTTCAGTCTTCTAGAAGAAAAGCTCTTTTTAGCTCTTTGAAACACATGAAATTGAAAAACCCAAACATTTCCATTACCTTCAAATACCGTTGGACTACAACCATGCATTAGCACTTATTTGCTGTGTTACTCTGGGATGATTCTGAGGTCTTGTGAGGGCACTCAGAGTGAAAAAAAAGTTGTGCTCTTTGTTCATCACTATTTCTGTTCTCCAAGTCCATGGATTTAAGATGGATTTTTTCTTAGTTAATTGTAGAACAATTTTGTTTACCAATTCAGTAAATGCAGGACAAATTAGAACAGGCTGCTGTGAAATGTTTGGGTTTCAGACAGAATTAAACTGAAAAGACACAGTTCTAGCTTATGTTCCTGCCCAAGGCAGGGCAGTTAATGATCTTTAAGGTCCCTTCCAACCCAAACCATTCTGTGATTCTATGTCCAAAGCCAAAGACACGAGATGGGATGCCCAAAATAAGGCTGCTGAAATGAACTGGAGCGGTTCAGCTCACAGGCTGTTTGTACCATTAAAGTACACCCAAAGCGCTCTTGACTGTCAGACTTTTAATAAAGTAGCTTTTGCTTTCTCCCTTCTTGCTGTAAAATATCTGTGGGCCTAACTGACATGAGAAAGCATTGCTGCTGCTCTGAAAGAAGAAAAGAGAGCTAAGCTGAAAAGTAGAGTTGCATTTCCTTATAATGATTTCTTCATTGGCAAGAAATCTGCCAGAAAGTATTTCTGGAAGTCTTGGGTAAGTTTTTGTTTTAATCAGAGATCACAACACAGAGAATGAGGAGGGGGAAGAGCACTGTGGCTTCTCTGGCAATTTGATTATGTATTAAGCTGAGCTACTAATTCTTACCAAAGCAGCAAGCGTTCTGGAGAGCTTTATTGTTAGAGGCTTGCACAGTTTAACACAGAAAAAAAACAAACCAGAAAATGAATTATGATAGGATTTTTCTTTTATCACTTTAATAAACTTCTCTGGGGTACATCAGTAATCCACTCCACAAGTTCTCCCACCCCCTCATCCCTTCAAATCCATGTATTCCACACTGACTAGCATAACGTGTGAAGAATGATACTACAAAGAGACTCAGAAATATGTAAAGATCCCTGTGCCTTCCCTGAATATGTTAAAATAGTCAACAAAAACATGGTAATTTCAACTCCAGTTCATTTGATCTAATATTAAATTAGCTCCTCTTGGGATATCCTCTTTTTAATCAGTCAGAACACTTTTGTATGCTCACATTTTTCTGTGGGGTTCATTAAGAGTTAAGGAATTGAGCCAGAACTGCTTCAAGTACAGATGAGAGACTTCTCCTCCGTGTTTCCCAGATCATTTTGACCTTGTGATATTTTGGGGCATCAAAAGCAAGAAACCTACTTTACTCTTTAGAACCAGGGCCATCACTGATGTCAGCTCTACAACATGGGATAAAAGCTCCATTATTTCTCAGAAATCCAGAGTCAGACATATCAAATCCAAAATCAGTTCAAGGGTTTGGTTCAGTAAAATTAGATGTAAAGGCATTGGAAAAAAGCAAAGATAAGGTGAAGTTTTGTTCTGAGAACAAGTCCATATGAGTGAGATGGTGGGAGGAAAAAAGGAGCAGCAAAGCATATGGAATTGGGAGATTTTTTTGTTTGTTTGCTTTATTCCTTTACTTAACAATTTCTCTGTGAAAGATATGGTAAATATCCTTGGACTTGCACGTAATCACAATAGAAGAAAAGAGACACTGAAAAAGGATTTATTTCCTTTGGCCATCTTGCAGGTGCAGAACCTTCATGGCAGTGGAGGTTGCTGGCCATGCTGCTATGGGCTAGTTTACTTTTTTGTGTGTGTGTGAGGACTAGAAAAGAGAAAATATATTATGGACCTTTTTATGTAAAAAACCAAACTACTCAAAGAAAAAACAACCCTGCATACACTCTGGAGTTAAAAAAAAGTCCCTTGAGTCCATTAACTTCATTGGATGCAATTCTAAAAGAAAGAGCTTTGGATTAGCTGGCAATTGAAAATCCCTCAGGAATGGGTTAGCTTGTATACATGCTACCCAAGAGAAAACAAAATTGTCACATATTTTGCTTAAGGTGTGGGAGGAAAAAATCAAATCAAATAGCATTTTACAAGTGCATGTAATAACTGGAATTTAAAACAAGATATGTATTATTCAAGTAATTCTAAGCATGGTATAGTAAATTTTTCATGAAGGTTAAGAAAAAAATGACAGAAATATCATTTAAACTGAGTGTTTTTGATGCTGAACTTGAAAGTGGGAGATTTAATAGAACTTTTTTTAATATGACGAGTCTCAGATAACATCATATTTGGCAAAGTGCTTTATTGGTTTTTGGATTAGAGTTTTTTCGTAAATTTTTCTTTTCAAACTAATAAAATCGATGTAGCTGTCAGTTTGGATTTGATCCCTATTTTGTTTTGCCTCAACAGTGTAATCTCAATCAGTCTAACTTATTTTTATGATGCATTTACAAGGTATAAAGATGACAAATCACTCATGTCTCAGTGCTGGTATTTTATCAAAAGTTTGAATGGATATCAGGGCTGAGGACAACAGAGAAAGATGAGGCTCAGAACAAGAGCTGTGTGACAACACAGGCTGGGCAGAAATTCTTCTTTCTTTTACCCCATTGCCCAATAGTGCATTAACAGTCCCACATAAATGAGCTTTGCACTGGCCAACATCAGCCTTATTTGTCCTGAGCAAAGGCAGCAGAATCCATGGGGAAGATGGACAGTGGGGGATTTTTAATGCACCCACTGAGGTCCTTGTTTCAACCTCCACCTTGCTCCTGAATTGTGTTGTTTGTAATGCAACCTTTGAACCTTCTTTTGATGTTGGTTTCCTTCCTGACTCCTGGTAAAAGGGGTGGTCTTGAGAGACATCCAAAATTACCTCAACTCTACTGCAGAAATAAGCAGGTTCAAGAGCAGGAATGGGATCTATAAATGCCTTTACTATGAGTACTGAATTAGTTTTAGATAGATTTTAAACACAGAAGGGAAAGGACTGTTTTTCACCATGTTTTTATGCAGCACATGTCAGAATGAGGTCTGAATGGTGAGACATCGAGGTGACATTTCAGAATGCTAGAATAATAAGAATTAAACTCTGATAGCTTGAGAAATGTGAGTGTGCTTTCCTAGGAATTTATATGCTTCTTTTGCTTTTTTTTTTTTTAGGGTTTACCTGAACTTTTTGATTCAATAATATTTTACCTCTGTCATGTAAGATGATGTTGAGACGACAGGAGTCTCCTGAGCATCATTTGTTGATCAGGTGAAATGTTCCAGGGGAAGAAGTTGCAGAGAAGCATTTTTCAATTACAGTTTCTTAGTCCCTAACTTGTGATGACTCACAAGCCAGCAGGAATGTTAGCAGTGAATTTATCTTCTGAGGTTCCATCTCAAGTGGCATTTGAGATGATTAGAGAATTAGGAGGTGGGATTAATGTGAAATATCAGGCACAGGAACATCTTGTAAAGTTGGAGAATCAAATATCAACCTTTGGAAAGGAATTGCAAGCTCTGAATCAGAATTACAGCAAGGTCTAAATGAGAAGGCTGAAAGGGCTAGGCATTTATCTGTAGCATCAGAAAGCATGCTCTGGGCCGTCAGAGGAAAATGGAAGTGATAGAAAATTAAACTAAAATTAAGAACTTCAAGTTGCTTGGCATGAGAAAGAAGTGGATATAAGTGAAATAGGGACATGATCTAGGAGTTGCTTGGACTTTGCCTTTTAGCTGCTATTGAAGAGGCATAGAGATATACTGATTTCCTCAAGTTTTTTCAGCTGTTAATGCAAGTATATTCCACAGTGGTGCAGTCTTTAATGGAACTCTCTTATTTGTTCGAAAGGCCATAAAGAAGTACTGGTGTAAATGAAAATCACTACTACTGCATAAGGAATCTACTGCATGAAAAAATTATATATTGTACTCATCTGGGAAAGTAAAATCTGCACCTCAAGAGCAAAACAGTTTCTCACCAATACAGAAAAGCTCTTGGGTTTTGATTGGTAAATTGTCTACTTTCACTCTCAAGTTCTGCCTTGAGTTGTTGTTCTTGCTTATACCTGTGAGTATCAAAATAGAAATTACAAAGCTCTTTCCTTGCATGTTTTCTTGGAGAAATGTGGTTAGAGACTTCTCCAGGAATAAACAAATGGAGGAATGGAAGAGAAAGTGCCTCAAGTTCAGAGTAAATCCAGCAGCTGAGCCCTGATCTCTTGAGGCTCTGTCTGCTGCTATTGGGTGCCAGTCTTGAATGGCAATGCTGAGGTGCTTTTTAGGATTTCACCCCTTTTCCCTTATGTACTTTGCCTTTCTCTGAAGAGCAGTAAAGGAATATATCACTTTGTTGCCAGGAGGCCTAAGTAAATTGAGTCAGAAGTCTTAGTCCTTTGCATGTGGCCATTGTTGAAGTCTGGTAATATTAGGGATGTGTAGGAAATGGCATCTCAGTAGAGAGATGACAAAGACTGGAAGGAGAGAAATAACTATTATAATCTCAAAGAGGAGATTCTCCTCAGCTCTGGCATGAGTTTGTTTTATCAATATTAAGGAAGTGTTGATAGATGGCCAATAATAATGGGCATATTGTCCATACCACACCTCCTCAGTGGATTGAAAACCCTTCAGCTCTTGGCCTGCTAACATGGCTCTTTTTAAATAAATGCTGAATTTCTGCTAAGTAAGAAACATTTTAAAGGATTTTTATACCATCATTTCATTATTTAGCATGTAAAGAAATTTACTTCAAAGGACCTTCTTGGTATCCTCCTAAAATATACTTCATTTCTTCTGAGGGCAAGGCCAATTTGTACTCTCATGAGCTCTGAAAACCCTGAAATACTTTATTGAAAGTAACAAAGAAATAGAAATCTCAGATTTTTTTGGTTGTTTTGTTTTGGTTTTTTTGGGTTTTTGGTTTGGTTTGGTTTTTTTTATTTTTTGGTTTTTTTTGGTTTTTTTTAAATGTTGTTATCTCTATATAATGAATTAGACAACTAATTAGCTAAGGCACCACAACTGAAAATTCAAAGTTTTCATGCTGTTTGCAGGAGAGTCTTCGTGCCATGGTCGTCACTGAGTTTGTCTGCTGCTTTTAATAGTGCCAGCAGTAATATGAGGTGCACACTGATTTCCTCTCCAGAAGCTGGAGGTGTTTGGGCATCCTGATGATGGTAACAGATTTTCAAAACCTGCCTGAAGCATGCACAGAACTTAACTGACACATAGATACAGTCACATCTCATGTAGAAGTTCCATTTATGAAAACCGGGTCTAAAGGTGTGTTTTGAGTCAGACCCACAGGACAGACTCTTTCATTTATCATGACTGTTACCCTGGTAATGCAGATTTTTTCTTCACAGGATATTTATTAAGGTACAATTGTAAGAAGAAGGTATGTTTTGTGTTTTAGCAGAAACAGTCACTTGTAATCGTCTATCAGCCAGTATTCCTCTCACAAATCTGAATTTCTAGGTTATTTCTGCATGTGCAAAGGACTCTTTAATTCCCATACTAAATGTGTGGTTGTCCTTGTAAAACAGGCAAAACCAGGCTGAGCCTCTTGAAAACAGTTAGGTTTTTTTCCCAGTAAACACTTGATTTCATGCTTATGTGTCGAAGCCAGAGTATTTTTTTTAAGTTGCAAACTTTTTCATTGCTCATTTGATCAATTTCATTTTATTCTTCCACACTCCAAATTTTCCTTGGGGGTGTTTGCAACATATTTCAATGAAGTGTTTGTTGCTAGTTTAATTAACTTGTTGCTTATTTTCCTTTCCACTATTCGACTTGAATTTTAATGTATTTAGCATTAATAATAGCCTCTGCCTTAAGGAATTTACAGTAAAAAATAGGGATATGTAGAGTATATGACAGAGAACGTCTTATTTACAATTATAAACTTGCTTCTTGCAGCTCTCCTGTAGAATGGGGCTTGAGTGAAAGGAAGTAAATAGCTTGGCTTTAACACAGCTTCTTCCTCATGCCAGTCAGCACCTTCAGAAAAATGGTACTGACAGTGACAACAGCTACTCAATGTTCTCACAAGATTTCTGAAACATAAATAACATTTAAGGAGGATTATTTCCCCCCTGCCCTTTTCTTTTTCCTTATAACCTTTATTTTTTTTCCTGCACTCAAATGGTGCTCTGATGAATGAATAGATGTACACAGAGCACTGATCCTTATCTTATTAGCCTCCTGGACCTGATTTCATCTCGCTCAGACAGAATTTGGCTGCTGCTCAACACTTGCTGCTGTCACACATGTTGCTGGGCATACTAAGAGCCACTTTGTCACCCTAATGGATTGCTGGATGGGGGACCAGCTCATCCCTATTCAGCAGAAGAGCTGAGGAATATTCATACTTTTAGGAAAGTGTCCAAGCTGTTGACCTCAGTGTTGGCTGCAGGGATGGAGTGCCCTGATGTGCTTTGCTGAACTTGTACCCTCTTTGTTTGTTAAGCACTGATGATTATTTCTGCTACAAAAAGCCTGTTTCAGGCATCTGTTTGGTGCTAGAGAGCTGGGCTGTGGCCACTTTGCTCCCTCTTGCATCTCTCGAGATAACTCTTACAAAAGCTTAAATCACTATTACTGAATTGACAGTGGGTTTTGTTCCAAAGGGTTTTGTTGTTTTTTTGCCAGGATTTTAAAAAGCTATGGCAGATCTAACCTATGTGCATTTTAAGTGTGTGTGTGAACTCAGTTGTTAGACATCAGTGAGACTTCTATGCAGAAAAGAATTGCACTCACACAGCAGCTTTCACTTTACAGAGCACACAACTCAGTGTGTGCTTTGCATGCTTATCCAGGCTTGGGAAGTGGTAAATTTGAAATTTGTGGATGTGCAAGCAGAAACTTGCTCATGGTCAGGGGAACCTGGCAGAGGGGAGAACTTTTGCTCAGCTGCCTGCATGTGCATTGCTTTTTCTGATGGACACAGAGAACAGTTTACAGTAAGTTTGATTGGCACAGCATATACTGAGGAGATGTCCTTTTAACTGCATGTAGAAATCATGGAGTATAAAGATGGTAGTTACTAAAGTCCTAGGAACAGTCTTTTTTATTTGAATTTAAATCTTTAATCCCTGATGTTTAGAGCCCACCCTCTCCTCTGCTCTGAGTTAAGCGAGTTTTTAGCAATGATTGGTTGTCATGTTTAGCAGTTCCTTTTGTCCATTGCTTTGATGGGTGACTGGAATGTTTTAACTGGAAAGCTGTAACATTTCCAGAGCTTAAAGTGGGATAAGTGTTTAGCTCAGGGGCCACGTGTGGGCCAGCTGGGCAACTCCAGCAGCAGAAGGAGAAATGAGTGCGAGTGGATGCTGCATTTCCATCTCCTTTGTGGGAAAAACTGGTCACTGCACCATCCCTGCCAGGCAATTTGAAAAGCTCTGGTTGCACAGTTGGACTTTCTTCTTGGACTTGGAGCAGTGAGGCTTACTTTTTGTCCAGCTGTCAGAATATTTTACGGATCATGCTTGTAATTTTTCACTTGCCTGAGTTTTCTCCTGTTTAATCCTCAGTTCAATGGCCAGGACTGCAGTCTTTTTCTGGTTTCCTTTCTGGGAAATGCTTGATTAATGTGAAAATGTTCAAAAGTATTTTTCTACATGTTTTTTTTTCCTTGTTTGCCCTTTTTAAAGTCCCCTAGAATAATACAGTGCATTGCTGATTCACACTCTGGCTCAATGTAATCATCACCTGGTGTACATTTTCTTCCTTGGGTTGGATTTTGTGACTTTTTGGGTTTTTTTGTTACATTGTTGTTTGGTTGGTTTGGTTTTTTGACTAGTAAAGCCATCATAGAACTTAGGAACTTTTGTGGTGGAATAAGTAGTCTAGCAAGTTCAGTATTCTAACAAAAGTTC
The DNA here is from genome assembly GCA_013396995.1 of Dicaeum eximium. NCBI lineage: Eukaryota > Metazoa > Chordata > Aves > Passeriformes > Dicaeidae > Dicaeum > Dicaeum eximium. The sequence goes on along the minus strand of VWZP01008102.1, from coordinate 726,975 downwards.
TCATTTTGAAAAATTAAGAATTTAATCAGAGAACAGAGATAAGTTGACAAATGTGAAGTTATTTCCATCCAGGAATGCTCACCATGAGAGTGGTCCAGGTTCAGCTATGCCCACAACTAAGATGATTCTTCCTGTCCTTCAAGAACTCTGCCCAGTGAGAAAGACAGACTTTATTCTATTTATAAAGTGCTTTCACATGGGAAGACATCAATTTTATCTGTACTAGTGTGTCACAGATGTCACTGAAACAGAGAGCATTACCCATGTTGTGCAGAATCCCAGCATGAGCCACCCCAATTAGGGTTTTATTCAAGGAAGAAACAAAGTCTTAATTAGTTCCACTCCTACCCCTTGAATCCACCTGTTACAAACTAAACATAGTGTGAAAGTTAAAGCTACATTAGTACAGTGCATCAACTGATAGAGCATTGCTCAGCACAATATCCTAAACCAAGTGTCTTGTCCCTGGATTTATCAGGATGGCTGCTAATCAGGAGCTCTAATAAATGACATTTAACAGCATTGTGTTCACAGGCCACCACACCATGAATTCTTGAAGTGCTTCATTAGTACTCCAAGTCTGGTTTGCTTCCCTTTCTTTACAGCAAAAATGGACCAGGAGGAGCTCTTGCTAAGAGCCTGCTTTGCAGAAGCAGCTCACTGAACTTCTTTCAAAGCATTCAATTGCACTGACCTTTTCTGACTTCTTTTTTTCTTCTTGATGCACTTTCCTTCCACTAGAACTGTTCTGTAGTTTTTGTGGATATGCTTCATCCTTCATTCAGTTACTCCTGGATGGAAACAAGCACTCATTACAGTTGTCCTTTAAAATCAAGGTGCAAAATAGCAATCAAAAAAAGTGCAAAGGGAGAGATAGGCAGGAGACAGATAAGGAGGTGAAGTGAGGTTGGCAAAAAATGTTGGAGAAAAACACAGAAGAGAGAAATCCTGCTAGCCCAGAGAAAGGCTAAGAGCATTGAAGGGCAGCTTGTAATTCTGCTGCTCAGGACCTGTGGTGGTCTCTGGGACTGGGGAATTGTGATGGTTTTTACCCTTAATTCCCTTGGAATTTAGTCCACTAAGGGTAGTCACCTCCTGATTGCAATTCCATGTTTTCCCAGAGGTGAGGTGATGTCCTTCTGTTCCCTTTCCCTGCTTCAGCTCCTTTGCTTCCCTTATTCTTGTCAGTATGCCATTTTCATAATTTGTCTGTTTGCTCTCCACAGCTTTGTTTTCAATTCTTGTGGTGTCTCTTTGCTGTTTTAATATTTTTTTGCCTCCATTGCACTTCTGCTTTAGATAATGCCTTCCTTCCTCTGCTTATTTGTCTTTCCATCCTCTACTGCTCTTTTTGATGACTTTCTCCTTTGCTCCCATCCTTATTTGCTGTTCTTTGCTTTGGATTTTTTGATCCATTGCCACACAGCTTTGCCTGGTTTATTTGTTGCCCTTTTTCTTAATTTCCCTTCTTCCCTACATCTGGCAGTATTAATACAGCCTATATCTTAATATGCTAATCATGTCACTGAGATCAAGGTAAAATATTTAGAAAAATGAAATTATATGTGAGTTGAAATTAAATGCAAAATTCTTCTACATTTCTCCTCATTTTCTTCTCTGAGGATAAGATAGAGGATCAAAAACTTCTTGTATGTCAAAAGTGTTTTCAGGAAAAGTCAGTATCATCATCTGAATTTTACTACCAAACTCAGCCTTACAAAAGAAGTGTTTAAATTTTGTGTAGCATTTTTCTGCTCTGCTCCCTGAAGTAGGGGTGAAATCCTGGTCTATCTGAAGACAGTGGCAGAAAGCCCCATTAAACTCCTCTGGAGATAGAATTCCACCCTCAGTGCCTGTCATCTGTTTTACTTTCTCAGTTTTTAATACCCTGAAAAATTGAATTCACTGAAGCAACAGCCCCTTCAGGCCAGGCTCCAGGGAATTCCATCTGCAGTTCAGCCCTCAGAGATGTAGATGGATCATAAGCTTTTGCCTTCTGGCAAATAAAAGAACATGGAGGCCCTGAAACCTCACAGTTCTTCCTGCAAAGTTTCTGAAGTTCATGGAGCTTATCAGTTCAGATGTGAGGGAAAGAGCAATGTGACAAGAACACAGAAATGCTTGAATTTAAAAAAAAAAAAAAAAAACAGTGCAAGATAGTTTTTTTGGTTTTTTTGTGTGGTTTTTTTCTGGTGCCTCTATAGGCTTAACAGCATCAGGGTGGCTTAAGCTTTTCTCTTGTTATCTAAAAGGGGCACCATGCCCTGTCCCATGTTTCTTCCTTTGGTATATTTGTCCAAATAGATGCATATCCAGTGCTTGGCTGTAGTCTACTCAGTTGCAGTCTGCTGCCTGGAAAAGCCAAACTGATGCTCTGTGCAATGAAATCTCAGGCTTAGGCTTATGCTTATGCTTAACATTTCAGCATGTTAGTTACCCAACCTTCAAAAGGACTGGCCAAGTTTGGCACGCAGAAATTCAGAATTTCTTAATCCTCTCTTGTCATAAACCCGGGTCTCACAGCCATTTCATAATTTTATCTGCTAAAATCTTTTCTTTGCATGCAAAAGCACTGACCACAGTGGCTCTCAGGAAAATTTGGAACTCAGGAAGAATGGGTTTGTTTCACAGCCACAGTTGTTCCTACTGTGTCCATCCAGTTGATGGCCTGCTGTGTGCATTTCTTATGTGAGGAACTTGTGGTGGCAGACATCACCATGTGGCTCCAGGGCCCACAAAATTATTTTATGGCTATCCTAAATACTGTAATTAGTGAATTCTAAACTTCCCTTTCACCATTTTGTTAGCCTTCTTAATCTGTCTAACCTGTCCATCAAATCTTGTTGAATCATTATTTTGTATTTAATAGGTGCCCAGAGATTTTTTTATTAATATATTTTTTTTGTTGTTGTTTTTTTGGTTTTTTTCCCATAAAAAATTGCACACCAGTTTAAAGCAGGTCTAGCCTGACCCAGAGAAATGAGATCTGAGTTTGGAATTTTAGGACTGCAGAAGTTGACTCCTTATGCAACAGCACAACAAAGTGCAGGCTTCTCTATCCAGAATTGCCTCTGCTACTTCCTTCCAGTTTATTTCAGCACTGAGCTTGAACCAAAGTCACAGAAATTTCATTCTAAGAGCTGTCCAGAGAATTTGGGCAGATAACTGTGCTTCCATTGGAAGTCACTGGGAGTTATTTGAATTTGTGAAATACTTGTGTGAGAGTTACAAGGGTCTTGGTATATTATATCATGTAGAAAAAAAAAATACTGATACATTGGGGTTTTAATTAGGCCATCAAACAAATAAAAGAGGGAAGAGTATATTTCAGTTATGGCAGGAATTATGTACAACAATCTACTATTACTGAGAAAGGATCAGCAGAATAATTAAAAAAAAAACCAGAATAAAAATTATTAGAGTAAAAAAAAATTGAGGTTTTGAATTAACTTGTTGTGAACTTAAGTTTGGATCTGCATTGCTATTTTCAATTTGTAAAAATTATTCTTGCTCACTTTCATTGCTTCCTTCCACGTTTCAGCCTGAATTCTCATTTATTAATTATCACCTAATTGGTGATCCCATTTGGATCATTCAATTAATAACGGGTAAGATTCTTGTTTCTTGGATTTTAGGACCAAAAAGGAAAATCTTTGATTATAGCTTGTAGATTTGTGACCACTTTGAGCCGTTTTGAGTTTGTGAAGATTTGTGTGTATTACCTGGTGCCTTGATTAGAAGTGCCAGCCACATTTGATGCAGAAAGAAATGGATTGTCCAAAAAGTGAATCTGGGCACTGCACCTGCTTGGCCCCACTGCGTGTGCTCCCACTTGGAATGCTCTGCAAAATTTTGGGGCTTGAGTTAGAGAGGCAATGAGGGGTTTGCTTGCAAGGGAAACTGCATGGAGGGGATGAAAAAGCTGGTTTGGGGTACAGAGAGAGGAGCCCTCTGTGCCCACTGTCTCTCAGTTTCAAACTCTGAGGGCACCACTCCTGTCCCAAGGGTTCAAAGGGTTAACAGAAAGAGGGATTTTCGTCTCACTGTGCACAGCACCTGTGATAGTCTCGGTTTAAACTTTAAAGGACAGGTGAAAAGAGAGAGCGGGAGCTGAATGCTTGCCTTATATATTGGAGAAATTGTTCATTCATGTGAAATGCTGACCTCTGCCATCCTGCCAGGATGACTGGGCCCTAGGGTGAGAGGCTGCTTCAGCACTGGTTGCAAAAGTTAAAGCTGCCTGGGGAGTGCTTTAAAAGGACAATGCCAAGGTTGATCTACCCAAAATCTGACCTATCTTTTCTTTTCTTTTTTTTTTTTTTCTTTTCTCTCTCTTACATCTATTTGCAAAGTTCATGTCATTCGTTTTTCCACTTTTAAAAATCTTTTAATCTAAACCAAAATGCTTCAATTGCTGTTGGAGGGTAGTGATTGAGAGCAGAGTCTGTGAGTGTTCAGTGTGGCAGTGCAGATATTGTGAAGGAGGAAAGATCCTGAAACAAAACACAGGTATGGGAACTCTCTTTGAATTAGGTGATAATTAGTAAATGAGTATTCAGGCTGAAATGTGGAAGGAATCAATGAGAGTGAGCAAGGATAATTTTTACTAATTGAAAATACCAATGCAGATCCAAACTTAAGTTCACAACAAGTTAATTTAAAACCCCTATTTATTTTTACTCTAATAGTTTTTATTCTGGGTTTGTTTTTTGGGTTTTTTTTCCTTTGGGGGTGGGTTTTTTTGTGGGTTTTTTTCTTTTTGGTTCTGATGCTCTTTTCTCAGTAATAGTAGATCATTGTACATAATTCCTGCCATAACTGAAACAAACCTTTCCTTCTTTTGTTTGTTTGATGGCCTATTAAAACCCCAGTATATCAGTATATTTTTTTCTACATGGTATCATATCCTAAGACTCTCATAACTCTCACACAAGTATTTTATCCACTCAAATAATTTCTATTCTAACTGGAAAATAGATGAACTAACTATCTGTGCAAGTCATAAAAGAAAAAGGAACAAGAGGAAGTAATAAAATCAAAGTAAAAATTTTTTCTCTCTCTCGACATAACTATGATGCTTCCCAGAAAACGCAGGAGGGAAAAATCCCACACAACCTACCCTCCCTGAAACAAGTCCAAGGCGGAACTCTTGGAGGATTGCAGTTCATGGCTGGTTTTGGCTGGAGAAATCTCAGGCGCGCAGATAACACGATCTTGCGTTCTGCTCCCTGATCACAAGAGGGCGGCCAGATCGCACAGGCGCTGCGAGCTGACCTTTCCCAGCTCTCAGGAGTTTATTCCTGTTTCAAAAGACTTTTCCTGTGAACTGCGAGGCTCACTTCTGATTTCCTGCTCAGTTCTGAAAAAAAGTGCAGCTTCTAAAAAACCCTGGTGTGTCCTAATCTCTTTCTTGGCTCCAAAATATTATCCTCTCCTTTCTTTACGTTGTGCTGGCTTTCCTAAATCCTGGAGGAATTGATGACCTTGGCTCTGCACTGTGGAGCAGGGATGGAAAGAGGCTGGGTCACAGGTCTCACAGGAGCAAGAGAGCAGGAAGAGTGCACAAGGTAATCAGCTCCTCCACCCCTCCCCAGATATCACAAATCATCCCGTGTCTTGGGAAATAACGCTTTTACAAAACCTTTGAGTGATTATACCCAATCTAATGAAGATAATGATGGGGGGGGGAACAAACAAACAAATTCACAGCACCTTTTTGCAAAGCAAACTTCTGCAATTATGATTTCTAAATTCTCTTCTTCTTTGTAACTGAGGTTTCCCATGCTCCCTAAAGCACAGTAACTACCCAGGCAGCAGGAAAGAAGCTGTCTCAGTTAAAAGACACTCTGCATCCTGCCAGCAAGGCTATTTAGTGTTTATCTCTATTACATCCATCTGTAGCTAATTGTATACTTATGGTAATAGTGCCCTCCAGAGGAATTTTGAAGGAATTATAATACTCAGCGCTAATACAAAAGATGTTCTAAAAATGAGTGCAACAGGAAAATGGAATATTATTAAAATGATAAAATACTTGAGCCCCAGGGGAAAAAAAAATCTCAGTATCAAAGCTTTTTCTATTTTGCATGTACATTTACATCTAAGAAAAGCATATCCAGGTTACAATAGGCTTCTTCATAGCCTGATAGCAAACATGAAGTTTGCATAACTCCATTTGAATCAAGGATATAAGTAGATCAAGCAAGAGAGGAATGAGAGAGCAATTCCTAGACTGCAGCAGACATGAACATTGTATTATGAGTGTGCTATCTGAGTGGGCTCCAGCCTCAGCCTAGGCTGTTTGGATTTCTCCTGGACTCAGAGCTATAATATAGACATGGCATAGTTAATTGAAGCAGTCACAAGGAAGTGCAGATGTCCAAGGAGCCCTTTGGATGAGGTTTGGTTTAAGATCAAGATAAATCATGCTTAGAGTCTCAAATTTCAGTGATTGTAACCTGCTGTGACACTACACCTCAAAGGAAGGGCATGCTGCTGTGGAACAACAGATATATTCTTTTAGACCATGTCCTGGAGGCCTGAGCACAGCCTTCTGAGATGACACCTCAGCACCTGAATGTCAGGTCCATTTAAGTTTCCTCATGTTTATTTTTTCTGTTTTTTTTTTTTTTTTTTTTTTTTTTTTTTTTTTTTTTTTTTTTTTTTTTTTTTTTACTTCAGCTCCCAACCTATGGGGTCAGATGGCTTGTTTTGTATTCTGAAATTTCTGTCCTCTCCTCCTCAAAACCACCCAACCAGCCCTTAATGAGAACTGGCAGCGAGGTGTGTGTTCATTTGCTCTTAGGCACAGCCCAGGGTCACGTTTGACCCTAATGGTGCAGGTTTGCAGTCAGGTGTCCAGGACATCAGGGCAGCTCCCACGCTGCCACTGCCACAACTGGAAGGAGCAGTGAAGGAAGAGCAGGAAGGATCATCTGTTCTTGGGATCAGATGGATCTGGCAAGGTCAGTACTTGCTTGGGAAAGAAGGGAGATGGTTGAGCTGCTTGTGATGTAGCTCTTCATAACAGGGTCACCACCCCTAGCCCAAAGCTTCTTCTAAACTGAGGTTTCCTATTTTGCATGAGCCACAAAGGAGGGTGAAATGAGCTGTGCACAGACTGGTAGGGCAGGGGTGACAAGCCATCACCACTGACTGTAGGGAATGCACCCAGAGCTTCCTGGTTCTTTCACTTGGCCCAGTACCTGTGGTGAAGGCTGTGCCTCTTCTGTCCATGTTCTTGGAGTCAGTACTGGTGATTTTGGCCATCTTCTAGGCCAGGGTGATGGATGCTACTCTTTGTTTCTTCTATAGAAATTCCCCCCACACAAAAGTACCAGAAATTACTGACTGTGCAGACTGTGGAGCTCTTTGAATTAGGGTTTTTCAAGGCATGTGGAATGGGTAGAGATGAGTAGAGGCTTCTTGCTTACAAAGTAGTGCAGGACAGAGCACAAATGCAAGTGAAGGCTGCTGCAGTGGATGAGTGCCTTTGGTGTGGAGTAGGGTGCATGTTTATCACTGCAGAAGTGCCACAGTGTGAGTGTCTTGGCCAGGGAATGCACCTCACCTCTTTAATTCTAGGTAGACAACGAGCAGGGTCCTCCTTGCTGCCCTCCTGGTTCGTATATACAAAAACATCATTAGTCAGACCACCAGCAGCCTAGCACAGGGCCTGACACAGCAGAGAGCAGTTGCTAGTTTAGAATAATGTGTGTGTGTGTGTCCCACTGATGGGGCAGGTGCTTTGGGGTGACAGATGAACCTGTATTTTCAGCTCTGCAAGGATCTCTTTGCCAACCACTCATTCATGGCCCCCCCAATTGTGGTGGAGGGCTGCTGTGAGCCTAATTTCCACACAGGAGTTTGCAGAAATATGTTTTATTGTGGGTAAGCCATGCCTTTGCATTATTTATATGAAAAGTTAAGTAAATTATTGTTGGCTTTCATGCTGCAGGTAAAGTTGTAATGAAAACAGTAATGAATGCTTTGCTGACATGCACAGGCAACCTAAGTATGCAGCCAAATTAGCTATCTAAGCAGATGCTTTATATCCTGAATTGCATATAAGGAATGCTGTTCAGTTGGTTTAAAAATTACACCCACTAACTTTTTTCTTTTTTTTTTTTTTTTTAAAAACCATATGGTTGGCTTTTTGTATGTTTGTTTGGTTGTTTTTTGTTTTTTTTTAAGCAACAGTTTCAATTGTACTGTGAGCAATTATGACAGCAAAATTAAAGTCAGAAGAAAGATACAAGAAGCTGACCATGTACAAGAAGTTCAGGGAAAATTCATAAATATTCCATTATTTAAGCATAACAATACACCATGATGTATTAATATTTATTATTGTATTATTCAAGCTGCTGTAATAGTGCAATATGGGCAATATTAAGGGATGCTCTTATGCTTAAAGAGTTATTAATTGGTTTTCTTTATCAAAGGCAGCAGAGCTCTGGTCTGGCAGAGTGAGTGGATGAGCTCTGTCCTTTGGGGGGATTCTGTCTTCCTTCTGCTCTGGCAGCCTTGCAGAAGGCCCAGGCACCACGAGCTGCAATGAAAAGGGCTTTTGGGAACAGCAATGAGCCACCTCACTGAATCTCCTCCAGGGAAAGCCTGAAGTCGTGGCTGGGGAGCTTATCTCACCAGTGTGCCAGTGTGACAAGAGTGGTTTTATATTTGTACAGTCCATGGTGTGAACAGTTTCTAGAAGGTCAACAAACCCTACTGGAATGACGCACACTGGAATGACGAAGTGAATTTCCCAGAAAGCCACGGAGCAGGCACACTGGAGTGGGAAAACAAAAAGAATAGCATAAGAAAACAGTGGGAAAAACAGAGAAGGTAAGAGATATGGAAGAAAAAAAGCTAAATTTGTGAAGGTTTATGAGCAAGAGCCTTGGCTTTAAGCACTCTTCAGCTTTGGGGTCTTTGACTTGCAGCTGAAATTTGTGGGTTGATTTCTTTTCTGAATCATTTAAGCTTTCTTCTTGGGTCACCTAGCATGCAATAGGCATTTGTATGTATATATCTATTTTAGGCTTTTATAGAGAGATCTGTGTATGCAAGTGTGTGTGCATACACTTGTATGAATACACATCTGTTTAGATACACATATATAAGCCTTCATGCATGTGTGTGTGTATCTGTGTGTATACACATAAGAAATTGCCTGCTTGTCTTATTCCAACTGTATATTTTAATATACATTGAAACTGTTCTCCATTTCAGCACCTAATTTTTTTCAGCTATTTGATTTTTTTTTTAAAGCTGGAGTAATTGTTTCTGCCAGGAACAACGCTGTTGAAGGGCGCTGTTCCTTTCAGAGGATCAAAGTACAAAAGATGTTCAAATAAAAGGAGAGATTAAATTCTGTAGGGTACATTTAGTCCCAGCTAGCTTTGCAGTCAGTGTGTGCAGGCTGTAGAGGTTGATCTTTCACAACAGCTGATTTCAAACCTCAGGAGGGTGTTGGTAACTTAGTAGATGTTAGTAACTTGTATATTAATGTAGGTGTCAGCTGAGCCTGTAAAAATGTTCTCTATGTTAAACTTTTTTTTTTTCAATTTGTTCTTCTCAGAAAATTGGAACTTTGCTTCCCACCCCCTCTTTCCACTCTGTCCTTTCCCTTTCTTGTTCAGTGTGAATAAACAGAGGGTGAGCAGTGTTTTCAGAATTGAAAAGTCCTTCTTGCCCTTTACAACGAATGTCTCCTTTACTGATGAATCATTGTAATGACTCAACCAACTGCATTGTGTCTGTTGCAACTTTTATTTTCTTTGCCCAGCAGCATCTACTCTACTGGGTTTTACTAAACAGGTAGGAGGACACAACCCCTGCTTGATGAAACTTGTGAGAAAGAAATAAGGGCCTGTAATACAAAAGAACATCATTTGGTTTTGGTTTTTTGTTGTTTTGGGGTTTTTTTTGTGGTTTGGTTGGGGTTTTTTTTGTTTTTTGTTTTTTGTTTTTTTTTTTTACCAGTATTCTTGTTCATCTGCTGCTTAAACACAACATCCTGGCATTTGTTTTTACCAGCACATGGAAAAGCCCTCTGATGCATCTCTGTAGTTTTGCTGACACTTTGGTGCAGCAGTACTTTGGAGTGCTGCTCCAGGAGAAGCAGGACCTGGACCATCACGAATCTTTCCCACAAAGAACATCTTTTTGAGAGGGACCATATTTGTCAGTGATGCTGATAGATGAGGTGATGTGCCCCGGAGCCAGACATAAAGCCCAGTTGCCACTGTGCCTGACACAGAGATCTCTGTTCCCTGCCTCACAGTTTTGGGGGAATGACAGTAGGTGGCACTGGAGAATAGCAGCACAGAAGGATGGATCTCTTATGAAATGGAGCAGTTTCCTCACTGCCGCTCCGTTTAGCCAGTTTTCCATCCCCACGGATTGCTAAAACACTTTGCTGCATTCCCTTTGCAAGCCTATTATTACTCGAAGCCTGAAGGCTTCAAACGCAAGAGAGCCATTTCAGAAAGCCCCGCACTGCCTGTGAAGCAACACTGTGAGTAAAAGCCTGCAGAAGAGGTTGTGCTTCGTCCTGGGGGGTGTGCAGTGATTATTTTGCCAGCTCTTTGCCTGCAGCTCTGTGTCAGACCTGGCTCCAAAGAGCACGCTTGTGCACAGCTCAATCAAATCCATGATTATTCCTTAATCCGAGTGAGCTGTCGCTCCTGCCGGGTGGTGGAGCAGCGAGAGTGTCCAACAGAAGCAAAGGAAACATCCCGGGGACTGTCTGGTTTTCTGTGTCCCACATGCCAGCAAAAGGGGAGGAGACAATTCTTGGTAGTTCTAGGAGGAATTAGGGTAGAAAGTGACTCAGCAGTTCCCTGTTGGCTCCTTTAATGGGAAGCACAAAACAGACAAATAGTGGCCACCCTAAAAGCGTGGGAAAATTCTGAAAATGTTCCGTTTCCCAAGAAAATTTCATAGCCTTCTCCTAGAAATCACCATGGGGACAGAGGCAGAGGGGTCCCTGCTCAGTGTGTATTATGTGTGTAGCCTGTGTGTGCTTGGAATATGAGCTCTTCCCATGAGTATTTCCTGTTTTCTCAATCCTCCTCCTTTAGCTGTGCCCAATCCCTGTGAGGTGAAGCAACACCACACTGCCATAAACTGAAATGGCAGCTCCTAAAATTGGTGTGCTCCTCTCTCCCAGCATCACTCCACAGTAATCACTGGAAATAAGAACAGTAGAGCAAAAATGCCACCAAATAGCTTGCAGAGCAAGCTGACATTTTAAGAGAATATATGGAGAATATATGAATATATGACAAAAAATGCATCACCTTTCACCCACTGAAATGTGTTTTGTCCCTGTCTAACTGCTTTTAAATCACAGTGATATCACAGACAGCTTTTATGCTTTAAAGGCCAGGGCTTTTTTCCTGTAGTGCTTTACCAAATTATAACTTCAGTTCATCAGATATAAGATATCAGATATTAATTATTAACTTTATATGCTTTATCCTAATCTATTCAGTCTTATTACATGGCTTTTTATAAGCGAAATACTGTTTTGTTGACCCTTACTCCCTCCCTCTTTCTGAGGATATTTTCTTGCCTGTTACAACCTTGGGATTTTGCTTGAATTCTGAGCAGCCACTTCGGCGGAGCAATTTCTAACTTTTTAAGGAATGGTATGAAGTGTGAAGGCGAGTGGTCCCTGAGGGAACTCCCTCTGTGCTGTGTCTGGAGCGGCCTCTGCTGCTCCCTTTTATGGAGGGTACTGGGCTCGCTGAGGCTCTGGAAGATGGACGTGGCCAGTGTTGTGTTTACTCCCGCTCTTAGGGCCCTTTGCAGAGAGCCAAGTCCTCACTGGTCCCTGGGAAATATCCCAGAAGAAGGGAAGTTCTTCCACTATTGTGCTATGCCAGCTCTGCACACTGAGGAGCCAAAGCCAGAGGGCCACTCTGCCATCAGAGGTTTGTACTGTCCACCTCCCCTGTGGCTGGAGCTGGGAGCTCCTTTTGGAGCATGTACACGGAGTAGAGAAAAAATTTTTAATCCTGTTCTTGTGTAGAAATCTTCCTAAGAGGCAATTCTTTCCCTTTAATGAAGTTATTGTAAGCATGTTGGAAACATACACTGAAAGTGTGAGATAATCTGCCACTATATATATATATATATAAGTTAAAAGTACGGTTGGATTTCCAACTCGAGAAGGAGAATAGATAAGGTGGTACCTTTTTATTGCTACTGCAGTTTGAATTTTCCCTGAGGGATGACTTGGGAAGAGAATCATCGCCATAAACCGGTTAAACAGGAAGGAAAGCTCCTGACAGAAAAGTTACGCCTCCTTAATCCTGAAAGCACATAGGTCACCTGAGAATGTCTGTGAGCAGGAAGGCACAGGAGGCTCTATATCCTTCTAAAAAATTGTGTTTCAGGTAAGGAGTTGCAACAGATATTCTTATTGCTTAGCAAGTGTCCCAATCATCTCCTCCTGGGATCGGTAAAAGCAAAAATTGAGCCCTCAGTATGCCAAGCTTTTTTACGAGGATTCATGTGCATGACCAAGTGTGGGAAAGTGTTTTTGTGTGCTTGGATGGTGCTTGCAATGCTGTGAGACTCCCAAGTCTCTTAATGTGTAGTGGAGGTTTTACAGTATTGGTTGGGATTCTCCATTAAAACCCCTGATCCCAGAACCACATGATTATGTGAAAATACAGCTGTCGTTCAGATGGACAAGGAGGGCTTCATAGCTGTGGGAGAAAAAAGCCAAACTCTCCAAAATTCAATTTGGATTGAGAAACCACAAGGCAAAAAAACCCATAAAACCAAAAACTTGCATATTTTATAAAACATTCATATAAATTTTTTCTCCTTAGTGATTTTTGCAAATTGTTTTATCAATGCACTTGACAAGTGTCAGAAGGTGAAATCTGGAGAAGAGCCAGATCCTTCCCTGACCTTTGTGTGCTGCTTTGAAAAGAATGAGGAGTTGGCCCAAATGCAGAGCCTGGTGGTTCTGACCAAAGCAGCACGACTTACACCACGGGGATTTGGGCCATGGCATGCTAACCTTCCCCTCTCAGGGGTCAGTTTTAAATACAAGCCCTTATGAAAGACAAGATGCTTCTGTGCAGAGGTTGCAGAAAGCCTGTTCAACGTTTGATGTTAGACATTATGTGCCATCATAAACAGAATTTGTTTGAAATGCAAGGGAAATAGTTTAGAAACAGTTGAATTGGTGTAAAAAGGTACTGCATTTTCTATGCCTTGTAGTCTTCCAGATAGAGAAGCTTTTTTAAGGAAGATGGGACTGGAGGGAGATTTCCTTATTTTATCTCCTATTTCTTCCTGAAACATTCCAATTTTCAAGATGGGTTAAAAAAAAGAGTGAAAGACCTTATACTTCTTGATTTAATGGCTATAGAATTTTCTTTCTTGTTTTCTTTCTATTATTTACCTGCTGTAGAAATGAAAAACAAAGAAAGTTGTAAATTAGGACAATTTCATGTAAGAAACTTTTGTTGTTATGCTTATTTTTTTTAATGGTGTCATTTTTGTCTAAAAGCATAGTGAACTTCAGGATTCATTCTGAGAGAAAGCTGCAGAACTATAATTGCATTTTAGATCACCATTCAAAGTGGTATGCATAATTTTGGTTATCTGGCCTAGTGTAATTTCATGAATGTGGGGTGTTTTTCAACATGGTTAAAGCAAACCAAAGCATGCAACACATGGAATTACTAAGTGGAGTGTTTGAAACAGTAGTTCAGCCGCTGAGTTGCAGGTTTTATTTCAGCCTGTTGAAGTTTTCATTTCATTTCTCATTCCACACTGTGGGTGACAGAAGCTTATGTCACCTAGAGTTTCACTTAAAATGAAACAAAAATAAATAAAATTGGGATGAATACCTTCTGTTGTAACACAGATTTTCATAGCAAGGTGCTATTATCTAAACTAATACAGTATCTTGGGGACTTAATGGAAAATCTATTTGTGGAGCTAAGCTTTAGCAATTTCTGAGCACACTTTTTATCTCAATAGCTGGTTTTTTTGCTGCTCGGGAATACATTTTTTTATTGAATTATTAAATCATATGTCTCTATTTCTTTTAGGTGATAAATACTCCAGCACAACTGTATGCAGTGTGTGGAATTGCTGTTCTCTGTCATTTGTGGGTTTTAGGCTACATCTGTATCAGTAAATGAAACAGGCCAAGGCCTCTAGGGCAAATGGCCCAGAATAGACTTTGGTTGTAGAACTAAACTCCTTTCCTAAAAAAAATATATCCTCATGCCTACTGACAGCAGTTTACAGTGCATGCTGCCCATCTGAACCATATGAGTACTTGGCACATGCCAAAATCAGATCAAGAAGTTTGCTAGTAACAACTTTAATGATGGCGCTTCAGAAGTTTATGCCTTCACCTGTTAATTTGCTAAAAAAGGCCAGCCTCAGGCTTTGAAATTAAATTTCTTTTGTAAAACAAGAATCAAAAACGGCTAAAATTTATTTATCTTTTTTTCCCCCCTTTTATATATGCTATCTCCTAGTTTTTGGGGAATATTAATTGGAGGTCCATGTTTTCTGTATTCTTTGACTTAACTTTCTTCACCTGAGTATACTAAGATAAGAAGTGGTAGAATATGAATTAATTGGAGGCACAAAAAAGAGGAAGATGTGCATGAAGCTGACAGAGATACATACAAACTCTCCCTTCCTGCATTGTGTGCTATGCAAGTGTAGAAACATGGGAAAAAACATTGAGATTTTCTTGAATATTAGTCAGAAATAATATTTAATATTTAGATCAGCTGTTTCAAGCATCCTGTTGCTATCATTTAGGAGTCAAGGATAATAATAGTAGTAGTAATTTGTTGTTATTATTACAACTATAATAATAATAATAATATGTCTGGAAATAAGGATCAGACAAAAGAATAATCAAGCTTCACATTAAGAAAATATTTCCCCTCTGGAGAAAGCTCTAAAGCAAAAAAGACCAAAGCAGTGTAGTGCTTTTGTTGTATTAGATATTTTGGGGTTTAACTTCCATTCTGTGCTTCATTTCAGTGGTGTGTAGCTCCAGTTGTGAGCATTGCTCTCTTGACCTTGGAACTACTATGATGGTCTCTTGACTACTAAGGAACTACTTTCCTGAGGAGCGAAAGGACTGAAGGGAACAATCATCCATGGCACACTTTGGGAGGGTGCCCCTCTCCCACAGTGAATTCTGTGAAGGACAGCCTGAGCACCAAGCATTTTATCCAATGTGCCATTCTGGTTCTGGTGGAGAGATCCCCCTAGGATTTGATCGAGTAGTTGATGAAGTCAGCAATGAGTTTTTTTTTTACGGTTCATCCCACCCGCATCATCACAAAGAAATGTTTTTCCCATCAGACCCTTTCAGTCGGAATTTGTCTGACCAGCATCTTTACAGTCATCCTCTCGTTGCCCATGGAGAGCTTTGCCCTGGAAATCCAGCCCCTCACTGGCAGCAAGGCACAGTGTCACCAATGGTTGGCTTCAGACCTTCTTCACTGCCTGACTGCAGGAACTGCTCTGTGCTGGATTCCCACCCCTACAGTCACGAGGGAGAACTCCATGGAAGGAATAGTGTAAATTCCATTTCAAATGTGGAAAGGGGCAACAAAAATGTAGAGTTTCAGATAGGCTTTGACAATCTGGATGCTCCAAGTCCTGTTTTCTTAGACAATAATCCATTTGGACAAAAAGTGAGAAAAGAAAGTGGAAATGGAGAAGCTTCTTTAACCAACACATCCACAAGATGCAACACAGGACCTACTCACCCCCAGGGCTCTGGATATAACAGAGAGGTATTTAAATGTTCTTATATTAACAGTGCTTAAAGTTTTTTGTTCTTGTTTGTGTCCTTGTACTTTGTGTATTCACTCACACTGTTGCAACATGGATTAGAAGCACTTAAAGACCTTATGAAAAATAAAACATTTATGCCTCAGGGGAAGCAAAGAATTTTATACCAGAAGAGAATCTAGATTATGGTCTAGAATGCTCCAGTAGACTCATTTTATGGCTCACTGAACCATAAAACTACCAGAGAAGGATAAGTACAGAAATGTAGAGTAAGTTGTGTTTGAAAGATAAGATGACAAATCTTTATGGTCTGATATGAAAACTGAGATTCAAAATAACAATACATTGTGTTGGATCTGGTTTTTTGTGGTTTTTTTTTTTTTTTGAGACAGATTACTGTCTCTGTGTTTAGTCTGGCTGACATATCCTGATCTTGAGAGATGAAACATGTAGCCTATCCTACCTTCATCATGTTCTGCATGCACTTCCATGTGCATATATAATTATTTTCTAAAAATAGACACATCTACTCTAACTGTGGAAGCTGGATCCTGTGACACACACTCTGTCTCTTAGCTGTCTGAAGCAAACCCTTTATCTTTTTTCCTCCTTCATCAGGTGTTCATAACTCTATTTGTGATTTTGCAATTTTTAATAACCGTGTCTTACGGGACTCCCATGACTCTCTGTGATGTTATATCTGTCCTCATTTTCTTTCTTTCAAAATCCTGATATGGAAAAGGGAAAAGAAAATGATAAATCCTTCCTTTTCTCCAGTCCTTGTTAGCATTCTGAATCATTATAGGAATCCTGAAATAGCCTACAGGATACCTCTGCACCATGAATATTAAAAGACAGTTTAGATTCACCTTCTGCCTTTAAGTCCCAGTGATCACAGTATCATACAGCAAAGGGGAAGAGACACTTGATTGACTTGTTTCTGTGTCTCTGAATAAGGAGAACTATAAAAGTAAACATATGCAGGCCCAGACAGATGGGAAGGCAGCAGGGGGAAATATATCTGAGGACAAGAGCTCTTAAGACTAATCCTGTGCACCGCATTTTAGAATTTCAGTGAGGAATACAAAAGAGGAGGAGAAGAATAGGTGGAGAGACAAAAGGCTGTTGTTGCTTTTTACTCATGATAGGAAAACTAAAGCATGCTGACATGGTGATGAAAAGAGCAAGCCTTCTCAGGAGAAATGCAGAAAATAGTGGGATACAAATGAGCAGGAGGAGATTAAACCATGGGATGGGAAAGAGAGGTGCTAGAGGAAACACACATTTAAGAACAGGCATAAACGCTTCTGTGACGGAGGAGGACAGAATTATAGGGGAGGGAAGAGAAGAGCTGAGTGAGTCAAGGGCAACTACAATCGACTGTGTGGGAGGATTTGATTAAGTCAGGAAAGTATTTGAGCTGTTTAGCTCGAAGAGGAAGAAATGGGAGAGAGGAGTGAATTGATTTCTAGCATAAAATTCACTGTGGTCACAGGAATTCCTTCAGGGAGAAAAAGCCATGTCAG
This sequence comes from Dicaeum eximium, assembly GCA_013396995.1. Classification (NCBI taxonomy): domain Eukaryota; kingdom Metazoa; phylum Chordata; class Aves; order Passeriformes; family Dicaeidae; genus Dicaeum; species Dicaeum eximium. Next base: position 709,648 of record VWZP01008102.1, on the reverse strand, counting down.
GACAGAAAGAGAGCGCAGGCAAGGGGCTGGCAGCTGAACCCTGAGATGATAAGGGAAAATAAGAGTGAAAGAAACTCTCTTAGAGAGAGGGAGGAGCAAAAAAAGCCTGTAAAGCAGTTACTGCTGCTGGGCTGGGAGTTTTGGAAAAGACAAGTGCTGCAGGGTGGCAGACCTGACGCCGAGTAAGACAATCAGAAGGGTTGGAAAAGTGGAACACCACAGCCAAAGAATGAGAACAGGCTAGATTTGTGAGGTCCAGAACAAATAAATAATGCATCCAAGTAGCAGGAGATGAGAACCAAGACTTCAGAGTGAAATACAAAGGATGCTGAGGCGTGGAGATTAGAATTGAGATGGGTAGGAAAGACCAAATATTCACGCTGCTGAAATCATACTGGTATTCTGATCTGTAGCTCTTGGATGCAGTTGTATGGCCCTAGGCTTTATTTAATGTGTCCTAATCTAAATATGTCCAATGTAATAAAGGAAACACTAATTTTTTCTGGCCTTGTCATTACTGGTCAGATGCTCAAAAATAGTGAAGGAAACTATCTTTGTAACATCCCAGTGAAAAGAGATGTTATTTTTTTCCATATTAGAAAGAAAACTGAAATAAAACCTAAGAAGTACCTAATATATTTAGCTACTCTGTCTATGATATTTAGGATCTAATTTTAGATTCTAATGTTTTCAGAGTAACTAACAAAACTAACAAAACCCATCTCTTCACCCAAGTCCCATCATCAGACCAAATGATTTTGGTTTTGACCATCATGATTTTGTTTTGGGTGCTCCAGGAATGAGAAATACAGTATTATAGCTCATATTTGGAAGGATGGTTTAGGTGACTTGATTAGCATAATGTGAGAAGTCTATGGATGAAAAAATATTCCAGTCATCAGGGGATGCATTCAGTTGCTTCATCCCTCCTGTCATTACTTCTCCTCAAATGCAGTTCAAGTCCTGTTGAAAAATCATGTTCAATAATGTGATCATGTAATTAACATTTTATCTTTATATGCAAGAAGAAGAAAGTGAAGTTTCTGGACATGTGAAAAGAAGCATGACCAAACTAATTCTCTCATCACTATGATTCATCAATGGAACTGGAGCTAAGTTTGTCTCCTTTATCTACCTCTGCCACCAGAATGCATCTGAGTGGCTTAGCAATGGTATTTTCCAGACGTGTAGACCATTACAAGGCTGCACTGGATTCTTGTTTGCCATTAGGAATTGCTCAGAGATGCTGCCAGCAACGGTGCAAAAAAGCAGAGGGCTCCTGTGTCACTCCTGTGTCCTGCAGGGGAGGATCCAGATTGCAGCTTTGGGCTGTCAGGCTCCTCTTTTCCATCCTTTAGTAATTATTTAATCATATTCTTCAAGCCATGAGGATTTGAGGATTCATACCCATGTCCTTGTGACAAACCATGCATTCCAAGTCTTGTCCCTCCTTTTGCTCAGTTCCTCTCTGTTTGTCCTTCCTTAGTTTTCCTGTTTTAATACCATCAGTCCCATTTAATGTCATGTGCCAGCATCACCTTTTCTTACCTGTGGGCTAGTTTTCTTAGCTTTTTGCTTAGTAGCTATTTCTCTTTTTCCATGTACTTTTTCCAGGGCACTCTACCTGCTCTGCAAGGAAAAACCTGCAGGAGGAAAAGGAGCCTTTGTTTTTGTGGGGTTTTTAAATGAATAGGTGATTTTTGGAGGCTGTTACTGTTACCAAACACTCATAATTTCTAAACAGTGAGCGTCCTCCAGAAGTTCTTATTACAGTCTGACGAGGTGAATTGAAAGGTAGGTGCCTAACCAAAATGGAAACAATGAACCAGTGGAGGTGTTGTATTTTCACTGGATTTTGAAGGACCTTTCCCAGCAGTTCTTAGAACCAGGGAATGATGGACTACTGATTTAGATTGCTAAATTTAATTTTACTCTCTTATTTACACCCTCAGGATTATCCATTTTTTTTTCCTACCAGAAAATTTCAAATTTCCCCTCTATTGATGATGCCTCCTTAGTATCTTTAAATTTCATATGCACTCTCCTAATGCTTTGTGTGGTATTGTGGGTAATGCAAATACTACATACCATCAGTTTTGGGTCTCACTGTTTCCTCATAAGGTTTCTGACTTTTGAGATTTCAGTTCTGCCATTGTGATTTCCCCACCAGCCAGCTCCCAGCAGCTCTCTCATCTTTTATAATCATCCCATCTTTTAAACTGTAACTAAAATTTCCCACCCTGCATCTTCTAATGCATATTGCACTTTCTTGTCAAGCCAAAAAGAATATTAAGTTCTGTTTATTAGTTATTTTTTAATAAATTTCCACACTTTAATATAAATTATTATTCAAATTGTGAAATAAAACTTTTGTCTCTGTTTCCTCTTCTGTGACATGTCCCTTCTCTTTCTGAAGGAGTTTAAAAGCTCTTATACACTTAAGCCTTGTAGTGTCTCTACCTACAGGAGTAGAAAGGGCTTGCAGATGTAAGAACATTAAGTTCTTTCCTGGAGATGATGTTCTTGCTGAAGAGCACTTCAGGAAAACAGACAAAGGGATGTGTGGCCCAAAGCAGTGGCTCAGACCTCTGCTCCCCAAGTTCACAGAAAGTATGTGGGGATTTTTCATGTTCAGTAGAGTCCACTGGCTTACCAGTCTTAGGGACTTACCTGACAGGTTTATGGAGTTGGAGGGGATGCTGAGCTTCCTGCTGGAGCAGAAAGAGAGAAAATAAGGATTGAAACACACTGAAGCATAAGCTTCAGTTTGTCCTTCTCCCTTTTGTAAACTAAATATCTGCATTTGGAGTTATCTGTGCCTTGATACCAGGTGAATCATGAAAGCTTTGTCTGAAATTCCTCATGTTCTGCATGGAGGGGGAAAACAGTTGTTACCCAGGGCAGCTGATGCTTTGTGACTTCTGAAAGAACAGAGTGCAGTCAAAATGGGGTCATTTGCGTTTATTTGGAACTCCATCAAGTCAGGGGAGGAGTGATGGGCTCCCATAGAACAAAATTCAAGGTTAGCTTTATGATCTTTTCGCTTCTGATATCTAAATAACCCAGCTCTGTTTCTTCTGGGGTCTTGTTGGTGTTTTTAGGCTGCAGGTTGGCTGATCCAGCTGATTGAAGCAGATCAAGGAAGTAATGAAAACACAGTTGGGTTCTGCAACGCCGTGGAGAAGTAAGTAATGAAAAAGTTCTTTTTCAGCTAACTATCACATTTCACTTACTTACATTAATGGGATTGGTTATCCCTGTGTCCTGGGACTGATGGGATGGAGGTAATTATCCCCTCCCAGGGCTGGGCTGTGTCTTGGCAGCTAGAAAGGTGTGGATAGTACACCAGAGTTTTGGCTGCTGCTGAGCAGTGTTCATTATTATGGCTTTTGTCTGAAGCCCTTCTTCCTGAAAAGAGGTTGGAAATTGATTGCTGATTGGAAGCTGAGAATATTTTGTCTTCCCTTAATTAGACGTGTGGCCTTTCCCTTTGTAAAACTGCCTTTGTCTTGACCCAGTAGGGTTTTTTCCCATCTTTTCTCGCCCTGCCCCTGTACTGAAGAGGAAGGGAGTGGCAGAGCAGCTTAGTGGGCACCTCAGGTCAACCAACCACACCCTGCAGTCCTGAGCAATGCTGTAGTTCCAGTATCCACCTAAATAAGGAAACACTCCTAATTTTGGTTTAAATATTAAAAAACCACAAAGGAACATTAATTCAAAAATATTTTGTCTTCTAACTGTCTGGTCTATTAGTGATAAGTACATTTAACTCTTCAGTGTTGATGGTTTATAGGGTATGAAACTTTCCATCCTTTTTCTCTCATTGTCTTGGACAATATTAGTGCTTGTGTAACTCTGAGCAGGAAAATGAAAGCTGGAGGAACTGATTGAGAGCAGAATTGCTACATATTGTCATGATGAAAAGTGAGACTTAGCAGGTGACAAAACCTACTTTAATTATATTTTACCATTACACTTAATAGCCTGACTTAATGGGATAGAACATTTTTTACTTTCTTAATCTTCTGCAGAAAAATAAATTTTGTTAAAATCCAAGCACACAAAAAATTACAAGTATTTCGACCATCTGTGCAGATTGATTTTTCTTTTGTAGATATTCACTGATCACAGTGTCAAGTTGTTAGCACAAATGCTTTTCCCCCCTGGAAAGTAGTTGGGAAATGGAATCTTGATTTGTTATTAGACTTTAATGAATTGATTTTATTCAAGGTCAGCCAAGGCTGCTTCTCTTAAAAGAAAAAAACCTAAAACAAATCAACCAAAAAACCAAGTTTGATGTTGCACTGGAGTTAAGAAGAGTATATTATATATTCAGATGGGGTGGTCAGCTTCAAAACATACTCAGTCACATGTCTCAGTTTCCTTTTCCACAGTTCATCAGCCTGAACCCCACCTCAATTATACCATGAGATGCATGAAGGCACATTCCACATGACTGCTTTCCTTCCAGCTACTCAGATTTTTTTTTAATGTCTAAACATTCTAATTTTAGGAAAAGCTTTATATTGATTTTTGAATAGATTAGTTTTTTTACAGGGCTAAAAAGATAAATACAAATAAATGATTCTTGTTTTGCAGGAGCTTGTTTTGCGCGTGTCATGGGCAAATACTCTTAAAAAGAAAATAAGAACAGCTTTTGTTTTTCTTCTATTAAATAAGTAGCTAAACATTTTAAGGACAAAATGTCACTGAAACCAAAAGACCAAAAGACATAATAAATTTTCAAATAAGTTACATATTCAGTCTTGCCAAATGAGCATCCTCCCAGTGCCCAATGAATCTCAGTTGCTGGCAGTTCCATATGTCAGAGGCAGGATGCATAATTCAGACTCTGTGTCATGTATTCTTGCAGCTCCAGCTTGTAGCTCAACTAGAAACCCATTGTGTTTTTCTCTAGGTAATACTTGCACAGGTAGCAGTCTGTAATTGAAGCATTTGGTTGTACAGGACTGTAAATCAGCCTTCAAAAGCCCTTTCCCAGGTGACTCCTAGGACTGTGAACAGAGCTGTAGTGAGCAGTCATCCCTGGGTGGCTTCAGAACACATCCCAGTGCGAGTTTCAGACCAGGATGTGCCAAGCTGTCAGGCTCAGGGTTCAGTGCTGCAAAATGCAGAGCTCCTCCACCTCTCAATGTCTTCAATGTACTGTGCACTGCAGAGAAACACATCATGTTAAGAAATGCTGTGAAATAGCAAATCCCTATAAATGTCAGTACTTTCTGTACATGCTGAGTTGTTGCAGCACAGAAAGCAAGTAGCACAACATTTTATTTGTGTAATGTTTGTAAAATACTTCAGTTATGCTTTGGAAGACCCAAACTTTCAAAGTTTTGCAGTGTTCTGCCCACCTGCTCAGGCCAGAAGCCCTTTAATCACGTGAGAATAGTAGATGGCCATAAATGAGCATCACTCTGGGAAACTGAATGGGTTTTTAATCTGAAGAGCAAATTTGTGTCCCCACATTTTGCTAAAATATAAGCAGTGTGTGGGTAGGGCAGGAGATGAGGTTTACTTAGTTTTGGAATGACTGCCAGTAAGTCGAGGAGGTGATTCATGCCCTGTGTGTGTACATAGCCTGGTAATTTGAGGCTGGATAAAGGCTACTGAAGTTTCCAGTTTTATTCAGTCTTTGGCTTTCTTGCAGAAACATGTTACAGGGGAAAAGCTGTACCTTATGCTCAAAGAAAACAGATTGACACCAACTGCATAGGTCACCCAAACAGCCTCTGTAGTGTAATGGTTTTTAACCATGAGTATAAATCTACCTTGTACTGGAGGTTCTCTTGTCAAGCCTCATTTCCTCCCACCCCACTGAAACACCAAGCCCCCTGGCTTTTCATGATAAGAAATGGGCTGCTTTGCTGGATTATTAATTTTGGAAGCCTAGATGATTTTTCTTTTCCCTTTTGTTTTTCCTTTTCATGCTGTAGAAATGCAGGGCACAAAAGAGTGGTTCACATGGTTGTTTAAGAGACTTGGGCAGCAGCTCTGAGGTAACACAGTAATGGAGACTTTTATGTGAGAGAGCCAGGGTCCAAAACACCAAAATACACTTACCAGAGACATTACAAAGCACTCCCAACTCAGAAGCTACAAAATGCTGTGTGAGCCAACAGAAAGAAGAGAATGCAGAATGCTTAGTACAGAATGTTTGGGTTTGGCTGCTAAATATTCAGGCTAATTAGTGAAATGTAAAGCTTCAGCTGGTACGGTATGTACCCTTACCTGCAGCTGCAAAGGGTATTTGCTTAAAAAGCAAGTTTAAACCCAGATGATAGACATAGTACCTGTGACCAGTGTTCATGAGGAAATGGGACCTCAGGAGGAATTAGTTAAGAATTAGGAATTAGGAGGAATTACCAAGTCTATGGTAACTGTAAAGAGGAGGGGCAATATATTTTATAGTCAATGGTATATCAGAAGGACTCAATGATTGTAATTGTTACTCTACAGACTTTACCATAAATACCACGAGTTTTAGTAATGAGGAATTGAGATTGGATTTGAGAGAGTTGTGGAAATAGACACACCTTAAGATTTTGCATAAGGAAGCATGTTCCTGTACTCATTTTGACCAGATGTCCTAGTTGCAGCTGTCTGTGTGTGTGCTCTTGGCTAGTTCTGTGTTAAAACTCTGTTATTTAAGTACATATTTGAGCACTATTATTTCTACTGAGCTCAGTGTACACTGAAGTCTCTGTTTAAACTCCTTTTGGTTTCACTGAGGTCAAGCTCAGCAGTGGTTCTGTCAACTACATGAAGATTTTGCTGCTGGTTTTCCTAAAATAACAGATGTAGTTATGTGTGCTGATATGGAGTTACCTCACTAATGCATGAAAACAGAGTTTGTGTTACTACCATTTCTCTCCACAGAATTATATTTCTAGCAGCACTCTGTGTATCATCATATGTATCTTGTGGAATTTTCGTTTTGCTCTTAGAAGAGGCCAAAAACGCACACCTAAGACATAGTTTCTTCGCGTGTTTTTTGCAGAATCAGAAATGCCTATCCTGCTTATGATTTGAAGACAAATACTGGGAAAATCTGGAGTACTGCAACAAGGTTCCCAGAGCATATCCTTGGTGGGACAAAATTCAGAATCAGCATTTGGACAGATTTTTCACCACATCCTCTACTTCTTACACAAGATGGTAAGTGGTCGAGGTTATATACAGGTCTGGGGAAGCATGTCAGTCATCAACTGAAAAGAGGAAATTCCAAGTAGGTGGGAAGAATCAAGGAGAATAATTAAGAATTGGAAGAGCTTGCCCATGAAGTTTGTGGAGTCTTCAGGCTTGGAGATTTTTAGGGTCTTACAAGACAAAACCCTGAACAAGGTGGTCTGAATTCAGTGTTGACCCAGCTTTGCAGGGCAGAAGTTCTTCCCAGCCTGAATGATTCTGTCATTAATGACTATGAGAAGCTGCCACTGCTCCAGTGCATCCTGTATCTGTGATTAATGGGAGAATCTCTAATTCCAGCTTTAGTAATTTTAATTTCTGCAACATATATTAAAATAAAATAAATTAAATCTTATTTCCCTCTCTCTTCCTGTGCCGCTTTATTAAGTCATAGTCTTTTTTGTCTTTTTTTAAATGAATCATCTCTTTAGTTTTCAAGGAATTATTTGACTGTAACAGGCTGAGTATTCATTATCCTAAACTTGTTTAGACTAGGTAAGGAGTGAGGTTGAAGTAGGAGGAAGAAGTACTCTTTTTTGCCCCACATAATATAAAATATTGTTCAGTTAGGCCAGAACTTTTGGCAGAGTAAGGAAAGGAAGATGGATCTACAGAGTGGAAATGGGTGATACTAGCAAGTTTTGGATTTTTTCCAATGAGTGACCTGAAAAAAGTGCATGTTACAATTTTTATTCAAGATTTTGTGCCACTCTTCATTTTCTGGACTGTATAAATTCAGCCAACAAGCACTGCAGTTTAAATGTCAAACCAGCTGAGTTGTTTAAAATGGTGAGTTCTCAGAAGGCTAAATAATTTAGACTGGTCAAACCAGTAGAAAAATGTGTAATTGAAGTGTCTTTTTTGAGAAAAAACAAAAACAAACCAAAACAAAACAAAACCACAAAAACAAAAACCCAAAACATTTTGCAAACAAAATTAGCATTTTCAGGACCTTTTGAATCCATTCACACGTTTGATTTTCCCTGGGGAAAACCAAACCAAAGGAAAAAAGCAAGCTACAATAACCAACTCTGTTTTATTTCAGCTTTGTTTATGTCACAACCCTCCATTATGTTTATGTTTATTTCAGCTATGTTTATGTCATTTTGTTGCTAGAAATACCACCTGTTCTCTGAAGTTCTCTCATCCCTTTCAATGGAAGACCAAATTTATCAGACCTGTTTCTAGACTATGCAACTATTCTTTTCCATTTTTGATCAATTCTTCTTAAATTGACAGAGGGAAAACATATTGGCAAGTGTTGGAAAATGGCTTAAAAAACTGAAGTGGAACTGTAGAAAATTCTCAAAATGCTAAAGTGTTTCTGAACAGCAGGTTGTACAAACTGACATAGAACTTCCTAATTTCTAGGGATTATGTATATTTTTATACTATTATGTGGCTACACATGTATTAAATAATATAATTTATTGCAGATATAAAATACATTTGAATATTCATTTACTTTGTTATGGCTAAAAGGGTGTGCATAGCAGAAGCAATATCAAGTAATATTCTGGAGCCTTTTTGTGTCATAAGTGGCTAAAGAGTCAACTTTTACATCATTGGAAATGTGCCACAATGTTCATCAGGAAAATGAAAAAGAAAGAAGAATGCCATTTGTCTCTTCCTTTCCTCCCGGGAATATTGCTCATCTCTTCATTCCAGCTGCCCAACAAATTGCTCATTTCCTCTAAATGGACATAGATTCCATGTTGGGTAGAATATTTGGAACAAAATTTAAAAAATAATAAATAAAAAGAAGTGTTTCTTGATCTAATTCCTCTTGATGGAGCTAGTCTGCAGCAGTTGTTAGGAATTACAGAAAAAAAACCCTTATTTTCTCTGCTCGAGTATGTAGCCTGCAATTCTCTAGCAAGCTACTATTAATTTTCCTTGCTATCTTTATTTACAGCTGGCTGTATCACTCACAACTTAATTGTGGAGATCCTCCGTTGCACAAATCAATACCCAGCCCGGGAGGAATGCCTTCTGAGTGTTTATGAGTCTGATGAATTCTTACAAAAGTAAGTACCTCATTAAGCCACGAGCCATGTAAACAGAGCCACGGGGAGAGCTGGGGAATCAGGTTCCAAACACTCCACTTGGAGTTTCTGCAGCTCCTGAAACACGTGGTGCTTGTGCTCTGCAGAGAGCATGGTGTGCTGCAGTGCAAGGGTTCACATCCTCCTTTATGCAAGCCTGGTGCAGCTCTTCATTGTTTGTTTGGCTCTCTTGTCCTTCTGGTGGTTCTCATCTGTGATACAAGGATGCTGCTACCTCCACTATCTCATGGGGGTGTTTTAAACAAGTCCTCAAATGGGGAAACCACCAAAGAGTGGTATTATGTATTATTTATTTATGCAGTATTATGCATAGGTGTGAAGAATCAAGGAGAATAATTAAGAATTGGAAGAGCTTGCCCATGAAGTCTGTGGAGTCTCCAGGCTTGGAGACTTTTAAGGTCTTACAGGACAAAACCCTGAACAAGGTGGTCTGAATTCAGTGTTGACCCAGCTTTGCAGGGCAGAAGTTCTTCCCAACCTGAATGATTCTGTCATTAATGACTATGAGAAGCTGCCACTGCTCCAGTGCATCCTGTATCTGTGATTAATGGGAGAATCTCTAATTCCAGCTTTAGTAATTTTAATTTCTGCAACATATATTAAAATAAAATAAATTAAATCTTATTTCCCTCTCTCTTCCTGTGCTGCTTGATTGTGGCATAGTCTTTTTTGTCTTTTTCTTTTTTTCTATGAATGATTTCTTTAGTTTTCAAGGAATTATTTGACTGTAACAGGCTGAGTATTCATTGCATAAATATGCTCTGCATATTGCAGAGTAGGTGATTTTGTATCCAGTTGCAGTAGTAGCAAAGCAAAGAAGTCAGCTCTGTGGTGCTGAATGTAAGTTAAAACCACATTAAACATACAAGCAGGTCTTTCTGGATGCACACAGTTTACATGTAGTGAAATAAATGCTCTGATTCACACTAATCGAGGTAAGCTCTTGTGGTGGTTGAAAGCACTGCTGGACTCAGCTAGTTGTTTTTTGCCTGTGGCAGCTTAAATTGGGTCAGCCAAAGTGAGCAGGTTCTGTGTTGAAGCAGTTAAAGTGCAGGCACTTGTCAGCTGGGCTTTGTGGACCCTGGCTCTAAGCAGAAGGGTTGGCAGTGTTCTGTGGTACTGGCACTGCAGGAATCACAGCTCATCTGTTAGAGGTGTAAAAAGTGTTAGATAAAATAGTATATATCTGTAATTGAAAGGGAAGGTTTTAGAAGCAGTCATATTTACAGTAGAGTATAAAAATCACCTGAAGTAGCCTAGAGCAAGTCAGTTTGATTAATGAAAGCAACATAGTTGTGAGAGCAAGTGCCACACTGTGGAAGATAGCTTTGCCCTGTATCCATCTAAAGCACTTCTACCCTCACACAGGCCAAATGTTCATATGCTCATAGTGAGTTACATTTGGCAAATAAAGATGCCAAGACTGCCTCTTCAACATTTCTAAGCCCACTCTTCCCTCATTCCAGCAGGAGCTGGAAGAGCAAATTGCTGTGTTAATCATTAGAACACCAGCAGCACCAAACAGAGAACCAGGTCATACATAGATCTGTTAGTTACAAAAAAAGGAGAGGGATTTAATTTTTTTTTTCAAGATGCTATTCTGATCTCAAAGAAATTGCTAAAAAATGGAAATAATGAACCATTGTATTGAGGGTGAGCTCAGTGCAGTATGTGCTGAAGGGTTCTGTTTTCATTTTTGGGGAGAATGCATCAGTAGCAGACTCTTTAAATTCCTGCACTTGTAGAATCTCTGCACATCTCATTAGCACTGAAACAACGTCAGTAATGCTCTCAGCTTTCTTACTTTTCTCCTTCACTGTCATTCACCAAGCACTGAGCTGCACTTCTAACTTCAGCAGCTTGTAATTCTATATTGTCCTGTTAAATTCAGCTCCCTTTCTTCTGCGTCTTCAACAGAGCCCTGGATCTGAAATTTGAAACCCCAGACCCTATGGATCCCTTGGGTAGTCTAACACAGCCTGAGGAGTTGCCTCAGGGTGAAATTTTTCCTATGTGTAGGCTATCTTCAAGTGCAAATTAGTTTCCTCCCAATGTTGCTAACAGAGTGATTTGATGCACTTGTGCACAGAAAAGTATTTGGATTCTGTTCACGGATGAATTCCAGTAGAAGTTCCCCAAATTCTAAGACAGCAGAGGGAATAAACACTCTGCTGCTCCTGCTGTACAGTAATCCAGGGAAAAAAAAACCTAAAGTGAAGCCAAAAAGGTGATTTGATGAATTGTTTTCAGAACAGAGTGCTTTAGTGAAGCAGACAGCTTTGTCAAGATTTGTCAAAAGCTTTCATTAGCTGTTATATTGGATTGTATTAATGAGCACTTCACCCCACCTCCTGAAGAAGCACCTGAAAGACTTGATGATTTTTAGAATCCATTTAGCTTTGAATGAGATGGGGAAGGAAAAATACCTCTGTGCTAATGACCATCACACTCAGCACCAGCAGATTTCATCTTCCGTCACTCCCTTCCTGCACAGAGATCCTTGGGCTTACATCCTGCCTGACTCATGAGTAGGACATCAGATTTCAAATACCTAAATCTTAAAGATACCAGAAGATGGCATATAGACTGCAGGCCAGCCTGTAATTAATAAATCCATCTGTAGAATTCTGATTTGGAATCTCTTTTGTTTTCTGCTCTTTAAGTTAATTGTGTTTACTATGGGAAACCTGGCCTTGCTGCAACCTGCAGGCTTTCATTTTCATCCCATCAAACAAACCTAGATCCACTTTTAAGTCTTGCTCTCACTTTCCTATCTTTCCTTAGATTTATAATGGATACCCCTAAATATGATTTTACGATGTCTTTCATGAAAAATATTATGTAAAAGTAAATTAAATTGTGCTTAACGCCTTGTGTCAACTCCTGCCTCTCAGTGCCAGCAGCTAGCCAAAACCAACCCTTCTCATCTGTCAGCAGTGAATCAATCCTCCATTTTTAGAAAAACAGGCCACAATCTCAGGTGATCCTGAAATGCCCAATAAGACAAAACATGAGTGTATATAAAAATGTGGACATTTTAAAAAAATTCTTTATTATTTTATTGATGTGTGTACTAGCAGTAGGTTGCAGTAATGTAGATCAGCAAAGGAATGTAGTACAAAAATACCTATAACCCTTATTTCTAAACATCCTTTCATTCTAACGTGTCAGAGTATTTAAAGTTCCATCCATACCCTCACATGGTATAATTTGCACAGCTACCTTATTGCTTTGCAGTTCAGCCACCACAGTGAGCAGGAGAATGGAACTGAAAAATCTAAGCGCTTATCTTTTTTTCTAACATGCTTGCCTGTGACCTTATTGATGACATTTTTTTGTCCTACTAATTCTGTTCTTTAGAATTGAAACCTAAATAAAAATTGGTTTCACTCAAAGTGAAATTTAAGCTATTAATTATAGACTGACATAGACATAATCATGCAGGTTGAAATCATAAGAAGCAAGCACCTTTGGATGAATATGTTCTTTGTGAAAAATAAACTTGATTTTCTCTTGTCACTGCAGATTAAATTTCTCATTCAGAGATGTTATTAGCTGAGTTACTTAAAAAATAGTCTGATTGAATGGCATTAAGATTTGGAGCTTATAGCACATCAGAGAACCTTGCTGTGGGGAAGCAAACAGCAAGGGAGTCTCAAGTGATGGGGATTTTCCCTTTCTTATATTTAGATATTTTGTGAGACCACAGGCAAGTCACTTGGACCAGTCATTACCACCTCTCCTAACAACCAAGACTGCATTTCTCTTCTTGGCATTCTCATCAGAGCTGTATTCTCCATATAATTTCAGCAAAAAATAAGGGGAATAATGTTGGGTTAACAAGGTTGTAACACTTTCATTTCTGTTTCCTTTACAGAGCTCAGAGTGCTGTAAACCAGTTACTAATAATCATGTTATCCTCCAAAGGAGATATATGACTTTTATCTTGGTTGTACTGGTATGGTAGCAAATCTGCCTGGGGTACAGCTAAAAGGTAGTTTGTCAATCTGTGAGAAAGCTACACTTCTATTTCTTGTAGCACACTTTTCATCTATACCAGGTCTCCACATTATTTTGTTGAGGCATTGATCTATTTTGTCTAGTCCCTTGTGTAACAAGAGCTGTCTAAATTCTTCTCTTTGTATTTGTGCAAATTAAATCTGTTCATGAAGTCAACTGCATGGCCACTTCTGCTTGTAGCGTTTCAGGCAGCATTTCTGTGTCAATAAAGACTTTGCTGATGGATAGTATCTGTTTGGCACAGCAGAAACTAACACAAACCACTAATGTAAAAGCAGTTATAATGACAAAATTGAGTTTCTCTCGGTGTAGCTTGTTTAGCACGGAAGCATGGAGACATGGAAAAATTATACTTGGAAAAGACAGTTTTTATAAATCTGTGCTTCAAGACTGTTACTTCCTAGGAGGGTACAACTTCTCTGTACTGGTCTAGCTATACCAGTTCCTGTCAGTGGCATTGCAATTGGAATCTGTATCCTGGAGGAATCAGGAAAAGATGACTCAGGACTCATGGATGTGTCTCTGTAATATTCTTGTTACTGTGTCTGTCCACAGGCTGAAGGTGAGGCAGAATGAAAAGAGCAGGAATAACAGTGAGGCATTAAGTAATAAAAACATACACTGAGGCAGTTCTAAAACGTTAAGGAAACTTCCCAGTCTGACCATTTATGGGGCTTTCTGGCAGTCACAGTCCCTTCACTGTGAAAAGAGTCTGTGCCTGTTCATGGCAATCAGAAATGAACAATTTCTTAATTACAAAACACTTATAAGTGTTTCTTAACCTATCAGCTTTTTAATACACTATGTTATAAATACCTTAAAACGAATTATCTAAAAGTACCCCTCATAAGCACTCTTACAATACATCTTTCATAGTTCTATTTTTCTAAAGTATCTAGTCTTATTTATAAAGTCATTCTTTAAAACTTTTTTCCAACTCCATTTCTTTCTCAACAATATCTGTCCTATTCCATAACATATCTAAATCAACATTTCTTATCTCAACATTTACATAAAAATACATACTATATAAACCTTCTATCAAACCCTAAAAACTCTCTACAAACCCATTTCCCACACCCCCCCACCCAGAGCACAATCTGCAGCTTGCACTGCACTAAATGTGTTCCTCACCCAGAGGGGATAAAAATTGTGGAGTTCGTCATTTCAGCCATGAAGCAAACGTGATTAGGTGAAATGAGGAGAGGAAGAACTTTCAGGAAAGCTGTGGGTAGGCAGAACAAGGGATGAGAGGAGCTGAGGAGGAACAGAAGAGAACATTTGCATTGGTACAGCCCCAGTGGAACTGGGAATTAGCTACTTGGACCTGAGCTTTGAAAAGGGATTTGAAAAGGCTTTAGCTCTAACAGGGTTATGCTTTCACCAGTACAGGTATTTCACTGTGTTGGTGTTCACTTCTCCCACCCTTACATCTCTACTTTCTGCTCTTGAAATCAAGAAATTTTGCAACTGTATAGAGGTGCTGTCAATAGTGATCCTTGCTTCAGGTATTTTTGTCAGACGGAAATGAGTTTGTCCCTTGTGATGTTTAATATGTTTGTTTTAAAAAGGAATCCTATATATACATTTACAGCTTTTGTAACCTCAATGGAGAGTCTGTGTTTTACTTAGCTACAGTGTAGTGTGAGTGCAGAACGTTTACAAGATGTGTAAATTCTCTGTAAATGTGCTGAATGGCAGTTACATTTAAGTTTATCCATTCATTTATGCTGAAGACTTCTGCTGCCATGTGAAAGGAGTCATATCTAAGTCACACTTTCCATGGTTTATTCACAGGGGTGAGCATTTTGGTTTTGGGGGGTTTTTTGTTGTTGTTGTTGTTTTTTAACTAAATCTGGCCATTTTTATTCAGGCATTCCATCAAAAGCCCTTTTAGGTAGAAATATGGTTTACATTTAAATTCTGAATTTTTTTAAGACAAAAAAAAAATCATCTTTCCTTCATGGCCCAGGGAGTTCTGAAACAACTTGCCAGGCTGTAAAACTGTATAAATATGGAATATCCTTTTTTGTGCTTCTGTGTCTGAAGGCTCAGCAAAGCCTCCTGAATCTAATTGAACACACACCAAAGTTGTAACTGATGATGCATACTAACTTGTTTTGGTGATGAATTTACCTTTGTAAAAATCATTGTTGTTTTTTCATTAATCTCAAAGGACTTTGTCAAATGTAAAAAGATGCTTGCCTCAACCCTTAAATATTTTTTAATTATTTCACTTCTTTAAAACCAGATGTGAAGGGGAAAAAAATGAAATTATTTTTGTTTCAAGTAATTTTAAGAGTTACAAACCAAGGCTGTGTTCTAACTTAGAAAAGGTTACCAAGAGTGATCAATAGAAAGAGGCAAATAAGACTAAGGAATTCCCCTGTCATGAGCTGCTGGATCATCTTTGACCAGCAGCTTAGTTTGTAGGATCAATGCCAGCTGAGTGAGTCGGATCTTAGCTGGCACATGATTTGAAAAAGAAAAATATGAACTCTGCTTTTATCACCTTTGTGTGAGCTGCACAGGGTGAAAACTTAGACTTCCTTGAGAATCAAGGGTCACCTGTCTTGATGTATGTGATTTACAGACCTACAGGTAATATTTGATTTTTGAGTTGGGTATCAGACACTACAAGTCACTCTGCAGTGGTGCATTCATAACCAGGATGCTGCACTGTTTGGGTTTGAAGAATATGCATAAATAATCTCAAGGTTTGGGAACACGTGCAGCTTGTCAAGGATATTCTTTTTCTGTGTCCTTGTTGTTCTGTTTCTTAATGGTCAATAATACAACCAAGCAATTATTATTTGTTTTACTAGAAAACATGCCAGAACGATCAATTTCCACAGAAGTAGGTGCCAAGAATTAGTTTTGCGTTATTTTCTTCTTGCACTTAGAATTTAAACTACTAGTGCTTTTAGGAGAAGTAGCAAGGAAAAAAAAAAGCAAGTGGCAAGCAGAGATAACCATTTATTTGTTGTTTCCCCCCAAACTGCAGCAACTGTGCTTTGGGAAGCCATGAAAGTCTTCGCAAGGCAACCCCCTGCATTCAGCTTCGCCTGCACCATGCCGGGAATTTGGAGCAAAGTTTGGCTCGAACAGTAAGTAACCTTCTTCCCCTTTCCTTCAGCATGCCTGAAGGACAGAAATTCCAGCAATCCTTTTACTTAGCAACCTGCAGTAATAATCAAAGAGAGATTATTTGCTTTCCTGAGAATGCATATATTATTGCTAAACTGCAGCTGAAATGTCCTGGGGAGCATTTGTGCTTTGCTCCTTTACTTACATCTAGCGAGCAGCTGTAGAGAACACACAACTGAAAAAGACAAAGGGTTACTTTTTCAGGAAAAAAAAAAATCAATTTTGTCAGAACTTAATCCTATTTTATTTCAGGTGGTCAGAGAATTCTTACTTTTGATTTACTTCCAGCTCTTTTTGCAGGCAAGTTTGCAGTCTAGCAGAAGCTCTGCTCTGGGCGGTGTTCAGTGGCAGTGTGTTGTCTGTGTTCACAGATAGTGCCAATTACCTGCTTTGCATGGCTCTGATAATAGCCTGAGACTCTTGATCTGTGGGTCAGATGGCAGATGTCTAGCAAGAAAGGGTAGGGGTTTTCTTTTTATATCTGTTTGTCAGAAGGAAAGCATAAGTGAAACATCAAGCTCAGCACAGCATCTTACTTGGACCATTAAAAAAGGACTATGATGTGGTCAAATATATATATATGTGTGTGTAATATTTAGATGTAGATAGATAGAGATATTTAACATTTTCACCAGTGTATAGATAAAAAAGTGAATTACCTTCTCTAGGTCAGCATCTACTACTATAGATATTCAAAACTGGAAGCCAATTACATGTTTAGGATTCTCTTAGGAAACTTCAAAGCTTGTTCCTGTGCTAAGGAAGCCCAACTGTACACCAAGGGCACTTGGAGGCTGCCTCCGTGACTTTTGCTTACCTTACATAACACTGCTGAATTCAGGTTGCATAGTTAAAAATATCTGCTTGAACATGCAAGTTACTGTTATGTTTAATAACCAATATAAGTGGATACTTACAAGTAATGAGCAACTTTTTTGTCCATCATGATGAGAAGGTGGAGACTTTAAATATTTGTGGCTTTCTAGATGGATTGTGTAGTTCAGGCCATTAGAAAACATTCAGCATCTCAAAGAACTTGTGGACCCTGTAGTAGGGTTTAAGCAGGAAGGGTGACATTTTAAGATCTCAAAGTGAATTATTGATCACCCCTTCACAGGGACAGACACGGCTCTGAGAGCTTCAGGCCATGAAGTTATTTCATGTTACTAATAATAGCAATCTTGAGGTGGAATAAGTCACAGACACAGTTTTCCCCCAGCTGCAGAGCATGCTTGTGACAGGGCACTGGTACGGAAAGGAGGGGTTCTGCTCACAGGCAGGAGTGCCAGCAAGTCTATCAGGACCAGGAAAAAACCTAACAGAGGAGGCAGATACAGTGCCTTGAAAGCTGCACTGTTTCTTTCACTCTGGACCTAGTTCTATACATTTCTTTAGGTGTCCTGAAAGCTGCTTGAACCACACTGAATTCAAGGATCTGATGTAGTCCACACCGAGCTCACAGTTAATTTTGTTGTTGCTGTTAGCTAAAACGTGGCTGTAAAATGCGTTGGAAAGTCACAGACTTAGAGTCAGGTTATGGAAAAAAATTTCCTTCTCTTAGAATTCACATAATAAGATGCAAAAATTATGCTTTTAAAAACCAGAATAGGCAGAAACTTTGGGATTTTTAAGATTCTTCAGCTATCTCAGATACTTATGCACGTATGCAGCTACTGTTTATTTTTGGGAAATAATGTGCTCTTGAGGAGAACTTCACCTCTGATCTAAATGATCCTTCTAAATTTTGAAATGTGGAATATGTTCCATTATAGAACTCTCCACTAAGTTTGTAGTTGAACTAGTGTCACAGAAACATGAATATCTTGACAGATCTTGTACGTAATAATCACCCTTATGTAATCAGATAGTTCACATACATCCACCTGTTGCTGTAGTCCATCAAATCCTCTTTGGATCTTATCAATCACACATATGTGATTCTTTACAGGCTGGGTGGTTCCCAGAAAGGTGGCTGATGCCTCGTGTCAATCAGTCCCTTAGGAAGAGGCATTCGGACAATGTCCTTTGTAATGGGCTTTTCATTCATGGGCAGCCCTGGAGAGGTGAGGTAGTTGGACTACAGGAAAACTGTAGGTCCCTGTAGTGGTTTCGGTTCGCCAATTTGAGATGCACAAAGGCTTTTACATCACTTCCCTAAATGCCTCCCATTAAAAACCAGGATGGTCCCCACCAGCTGAACTATGTCCTCTCTCCCCTCCATTGCATCCCATTCCATTGCATCTCATTCCATTGAATCTCGTTCCATTGATTCCTCTTCCATTGCATCCCGTTCCATGGATTCCTCTTCCATTGCATCTCGTTCCATTTTTTTGTGCCTTTCCTGAAAATTGAAATGACATTGACTAACTTCCAGTCAGCTGGGCCCTTAGACTGTCAAGACCTTTGGTACAGAACTGAGGGGATCTAGCCACGATCCCCTCACAAGCTAGGTCCTTTAGTGCTCTGGAATGAATCCCACCAAGGCCTTGTGGACCTAGAAACATTCTTTGGTCATGAAACGCACATCCTGGAAAGGACCACGCTGTTTATTGGATGAAGTAGAAGAAAGGATGCTGAGAAGCCGAAGTCATTCAGTGCCATTTTGTGGTTCCAGAGGAGCAGCAGGGCCAGCCGGGCGCTGACCTTCTCTCAGTGGGCTCATCTCACGTGAGGCTGTGGAGGCCTGCTGGGAGTGGGCGTCCGAGGGCCCCGGAGCTGCTTCCAGCCTCTGGGCACTCCCGGTGTCCATGGGCTGGCTTGTGCCAGCCAAGCGCTGCTGCTCCTGCACCGCCTGCATTACCCGCAGCATGACGGCCGTGACGGGCTGCAAGCCCCGCTCGGCGGCCACCCTCCTGTGCAGGCGGGCGGCCAGGCCGATGGCGCACTCCTTGTAGTCGCTGTCCCCTCGCACGGAGTGCAGCAGCTGCTCCATGGGCTGCCGGCACACGGGGCAGGTGTCCCTGGCCCTGGCCCACTGCCGGATGCACCTGAGGCAGAACTTGTGCATGCAGTAGGTGACGTAGGCCGGCCTCTTCATGGGGCCCAGGCAGATGGGGCATCGCGAGTCTTCTGCAGCCTCCGACGCTGCTGCCTGCGGCAGCTGGCCCCGGCTGCCATCGCTGTCAGCGGAGCTGCTCTGCCCTGTGTCTTCTTTGGCAGTGGATGCCATGTCCTGCCAGGAGAGATGGGCACAGTGCTGGAGCTTGTCTGGCAGGAGGGGCTGGCTCAGGGTGTTGAGCTGTTCCCGGATGTCACACAAGCAAAGGGACAGGGGTGAATGGTGGAAATGCCCAGGTCCTTCAAGAGGGAAAGCCTCCCAGCTGCCCAGGGGGAAATTTCCCCTCCCAGCCCCCCTCTGCTGCTGAGAGTGCACCTCCTGGGTGTTCACACTGCCTGGATGTGCTAGGGCTGGGAAAAATCCTGGGCTGACCCAGCTGGTACAGAATGCTGAGTCATCTGTGGCATTATAACCCATTGCTAGGTGAATCCATTGTCAGACTGGATCCATAATTGGTGATGTCATAATCCAGCTGTTGCACTAGATGATTGCTCTAGATCCCTGGCAAATGAACTGTGTTCCTTTCTCTTCTCTTCTTCCCTTCTTCTTTCCTTTCCTTTAGTACTCTGGGAGGAATCCCACCAAGGCTCTGTGGATTTAAGAACATTCAACTGCTGCAGCTGACCCCTTACAATTCCAGTGTTCACAAAAGGAAGGTCACTGGTGTTGTAGCTGTGCTCCTCCAGCTGAGAGGACTGGGAAGTCCAAGGTTTATCAATAGTATTAAAGACTGACTCAAAACAAGCCCTAAACTCCTCTGCTTTTTCTCTACACCCGTTTGGCATTAATGGGACCATCTTCATCAGTGAAGATGTTTTCTTTGGACATCCACTTGCTACTGACATACTTAAGACAATACCTTATTTTCTGGCACAACAAAAGCTGCTGGAAGAAATACCCAGGTCTCTCAAGTGGCAAAGCCTCTCAGCTGCCCAGGATGATGCTTCCCCTCGCAGCCCACCTCTAACTCTGCATCATCTCTCCCTCTGGCCCACCTCAGTGTGAAAGCAAAGCAGAATTGATGTATGCCCTAGGCCACATTGTCTGCCTTCTTCATGTCTCCCATGTAGGCAGGGCACTGGAATATGCTGCTGCTTCCATTCTCCCTGCCTTGATTCAAGCACATCCTGGTCCCCCACTGAATCTAATTAAAAGTTCTATTTCTAAGTTCAGCTAGCTTGTTTTCCTGAACACTCTTGCCCCCACTGGTATCTGTATAATACCACCCAGTGTAATATAAAATATTCACTAAATAAAATTTCAGATCAAAACATACTGAACACAATTGAGAACATTCTGGCTTTGGAAAATACCACGTAAATCTCTCCAATATACATTCTTCTTTATCAGAATGATACATGTCACCATACACCTCTCTTCCACAGCGTGGGGATGACCAAAGAAGGTTCTGTGTGAATGAGCTGTTAGAAGACATTTGCGCCTGGAGACTGATTCGGTAAGCTGGTATTCAGCAGTATTTATGTTTGTAATTGTTTATATTCGTAGGAAGCCTCCTTGCACCAAAGGACAATTCTGAAAACTACTGGGGACAGGAATGATTCCAAATAGAAAGACAATTGGTTGAATATTTTAGAGTTTTTCTTTTCAGACCTTAATTGTTGCTTAGCAAAAGGCAATATTTTTTTGGATCCGTGCAATTTCTCCCAGTTATCTCCTTTTCATATTACTGAAGTTTTCATTAAATGTTTCATATTTCCCAAAGATTCCTATGATTGAAAATGTCAAAATTTTCATGCATGCGTTGCTGCTAGAGAATTTTTGAGATTAACTATTGTAAAAATAATAGGTTTGCTCTTCATTATGACTGCATTTTCACAGTTCAGTGATTTTAAACCTTTTTTAAATTTTTTTTTTAATGGAGGCTAACTGTAATATGAGCCTTTAAGTTGGCATCTCCAGGGAAATGCACTGTGGTATTAGCACAGGGAAGGACACCTAATTTTTCTCTATTCTGTGTGTTATTTCAGTGCAATGAGTCTCCTTTTTTTGCCATGCAATATAGATAATGAAAATCTAATCATGTACCATGAAACCTGTACTTTGGGCTGTAGTTGCAGTTCTCATTCTGGTTGCTAATTCTGGTTGAGTTAGCCCGACTAAAATACATGAGGACACACATAGTTTCTCTGTAAATAGTTGATTTGCTTTGAAACGCTGAAAAGAAAAAATACTTTTGGGTTTTTCAGCTACCAGACTGCAATGGGGATGGAAGAGTAGGCAGAATGGTGATAAGCAGCATTTTAGAAGGGGAACCGGCATTTCTCAATAGTAGGTGCTGCTGCCAGGAGACTGAAAAGTGAAAGTTGAAAGTACATGTTACGTTCTTGTCATCCTCCTCCCATATAGACCAGCTGGGAGCTAAGACTGACTCTCCTGTTTGTGCTTTTCTTATTTTCTTTTCAAAACTCTTGCACCATATTGACTCACTAAAAGCTGAAAAAATATCCTTGACATTAAAGAAGTACTAAATGTTCATGGGTTGGTTGGGCTTGCCATATTTATACACAGCTATAATGATGCACAAGTATGAAGTATGTCTGTGTGATAAGATATGGGTATTATTAGTTATCTGGCAGACAAGGACTCAGGATAGCATTAGTAGGGATATTTCAATCATTGTTACAACTTGCTGGATTTGTTTCCTATTAATAATGTAAAATTATGGCTACTTTATGCCAAAAATTCTCCAGGGTAAAATAAACTGATGGAAAATATGCTAATTTTTTGAACTAGCATTGTAATTCAGGAAATTATTCTGTAATCTGCATTTTGGCCAACTATGCTAATAAACATGCTCACCTGTTTGGAAAAAGACAACAAGGCAATCTCACATGTTCAGATATATTTTTGAGCTGGGTAAGGCTGTGAAAAAGATGTTATGCCTGAAGACTGGGTCAAAGCAGAGTGACAACTTGTATTAGCTATGATTTAACAGGATTACAGGAGGAATTTCCAGGCAGCTGCTCCACATACAAACTGCCTGGCTAGATAAAGCCAGTGCAGATTGGAAATAAAAAGCTGTAAAGGCAAAACTACCTGTAGGAGGAAGTGAGTAGTTGGCATCTCCAGGGAAATGCACTGTGGTATTAGCACAGGGAAGGACACCTAATTTTTCTCTATTCTGTGTGTTATTTCAATGCAGTAAGTCTCCTTTTCCTGCCATGCAATATAGATAATGAAAATCTAATCATGTACCATGAAACCTGTACTTTGGGCTGTAGTTGCAGTTCTAATTTTGGTTGCTCAGTTAGCTCAACTATAATACATGAGGACACACACAGTTTCTCTGTAAATAGTTGATTTGCTTTGAAGCTCTGGAAAAAATCAAAATACTTTTGGGATTTTCAGCTACCAGACTGCAATGGAGATGGAAGAGTGGGGGGAAATTTCTTCTAAGCCTTCGGAACAGGAAGAACCTTAATAAAAATCAGTGTGGGAAATAAGAGTACAATTAAAAAGGCAAGGATAAAGTGATAGAGTAAAGCAAGCAACAAAGAAAGAATTTAAATTGCAATTTCCACTTTTTGTATAAACATGTGCAAACCCCAACTACCTCTGATGGCCATCAAGGTAATGAAGTGTCCCTTTTACTAATCAGAGGGCTAGGCAAGGTGTAAAACTGGGAATTAAGGTTTCCCTATCCTTTCCTGATGATTTGACCCTACGGAGGAGGCTTACCAGGAAGATGCCTTAGGAATCATCACACAGGCACCGGTTTTTGTTTTGCTCCAGCTGAAAAATGAACAGCAGCAAGAATTTCACAGTGCTTTAAACACAGAAAATTACACAAATGCTTCTTAAAAGCAAAAATCTGAATCTGGGTATCTACTGGGGATAGCACTTGGAGCCTGTGGTTCTAAAAGTGTGAGATTTACAGCTGAAGCATCAGTTGAGGAGTTTAGTGTAGAGAGGTGTGTGCTCCTCTTCATAATCCTAATTAATTGAGTGAAGCTTTGGTAAGACTCAGCAATCTGCCTGTACAAATATTGTGGCTCCTTCTGTAGCATGACAAAGGCATGGAACCACAGAGTGGTATGGCTGTCTACTGAAGTAAAGCAAATTTTACTGCTTAGGAAATGCTATGTCAAATGCAGTTGCTGAAATAGTTTGAGCATGTAAACTTGAGAACAGCATGCAAATTAAGTTTCATGGATTATGTTGTCCTGTTTTATAACATACTTTTGTACTTGTGACTTAGCCTGCGCTTTTGAAGTGTTGAGATTTTCAAGATCTTGTGCAGATGTTTTATCTGATTCTATGCAATTTAAGTCTGTGAAGTGATTGACAAGAAGGCATTGGATCATAAAATCATATGAGTTGGAAAAGACCTTTAAGATCATCAGGTCTGGCTGTAAGAATGTAGCATGTGCTTGAGTCCATTCTTCTTTAAGGTAATCTTTAAGCACTTGCTTAACCATAAAGAATAAAATAAATGGGAAGTGAATTTCAATAGACATTGAAACAGCAAATCACTTATTGGAGTTCTTTAGCTTGGGAAGCTTGTACCTTGATGTATAAGTAGACTTTTTGCATCTATTCTTTGTGGCAAATGACTACCAAAAGCCCAGGGACATCCAGGCTCAATTGCGTGATGTCTACATACACACTTGGCTTTATTTTATACTAATATAAAATCACTGTCAAATTATTTCAAAGGTCTAGAATGTGAAAAGAAAAAAAAAAAAACCACCAAAAACCAAACAACTAAAAACAAACCCTAGCCTGTTCTCTTTATCTAATTCTCACTAACTTGATGTTGTTTCCTTTTTTTTCTGATTTCCAGGCAGAACCTTGTCTCCGTTATTATGAACTACAGAGGTCAAGTGGAATATCTGCTGCAAAATGAGGTATTTGTTCTCAGTTTGTTACACCAGAAAAGCATTAACTTCTACATGAAAGGTATCTAATTATTAATCTGTTTTAGATGCAATTAAGGAAGGCTTGTAATTAAGACTGCTTAATCTCACTTTGAAAGGATATAAATTATCTTAATAAAACTTGGTTTGAGGTTAGGAAGAAGTGCTACAAATTTAAAATATCAAAGGTTTCCAAGTGTCAAGGAACTTGTAAATAAAACCAGAGTTGTTTGGGTTGGCAATATAATACTTGGAATTAGTAGAGGTATAATGCATTATATGGATCTGCAAAATTTGTCCCTGATTTTGCAAACCCCCAGCCTAATGTTTACATATTTAGTATATATATGCAAGCATGAGGTAGTTTGAAGGTTTAAGTTTAGCCAGCAAAACTCCCAAGAGCTTTATTTTAAAGCATTGTGGGCTGCCAATTGAATACCACATGCCTGAAGGCAAAATCTTTTAGGAAATCTTCTCTGCTGTCCAGTGTTTTTAAGGAAAAATGTCTAAAGGACAAATTGAGTCATACCTTGGAAGAAACCACATGTTTATTTGATCTGACTTCCAAGCTGGCATAATAACTGATTTGATTTGACTTTCAAGTTGACATGATAACTGATTTTCTAGTGTTTAAAACCGGAAAGAACAAAAGATTTATAAAAATCAAAGAATACTGATGTAGCATGGAGATATTCCAGTGCATCCCTTCCAGAGTTATAACTCATTATGCTAAATTATGGATTTCTTTGAAATAAATGTTACAATATAAAATGAATATTTTGGTTCAGGACTCTGCCACCTACATTTAAGTTCAGACTTTAGTCTCTATGGATATTCTCGATCCATTATCATTTCCATTTTGTATGGCCAGGAGACATACATTTGCATACAAATTTTATACATATACACACATATATAGAAATGCAGTAAACATACAGACACATACATGAATACATATATATCAATAATAGATAATATATAAAAATACATAATATAGATAATATAGATATATACAAACATTTTACATTTTGTGTAAACCTTTGATGCTTTTTCAAAATGCAAAACGCAAATTTAGAGCCTATTGAACTGTGCCTGGCTGCAAAGTGAAGCTCTAGGTCTGACAATGTGCAGGTATTTGCTGAATTTTCTTTTGTAAGTGTCATCTCAAAGGGAAGTGTTTAGTGTATAAAATGTGGTGCAGTCATAACCATTTGGAAAAGTTAGGTCCCCAAGCTCAAATACACACGTATATTTCTTTACTAAAGTAGACCCACCAGGATAGTTATTTACATTCACTTGAAATTTTAGGGCCTAAAGTAAGAGGATTCTAAATTCAAAAAAAGCCATAACCTCAACATTAATGAGACTTTGCTACCCACCCTCTGCAACTGACACTATGCAGATATTCCTCAGACCTATAATGAAGCATTCCTAAATTTGTTTTTGCTAAAGATTTTTACATTGAGTAAGCAATTTCTTGAAACCATTAACTTTTTATAAAGGGAAGGAAGTACATTTTTCAAATATTCATAGCATCCAACAAATACGTGTGTGTCTAGAGCTAAATTTCTCTGTAGTTTATTTTTTTAATAAGGTCTTTTCTACTCAGGGACACTCAGGAATGTTCATATGAATTGCTTAAAAGAGCAGGATTGCAAGTTAAGGATGTAGGTCATATCATGGATATTTTCATTCAGAGACATCACTATATGGAGATTTTTCAAACCCAGAATCATGAAGTATGATTTGCTTTAATTAGTGGCTCAAAATCTTGTAATGTAATAAGTAATATTCATAAATATGCAGGAAACAAAGCAAAAAATGAGAACCCTTTATATGGTCTTTGAATCCTTGTTTACTTCTTTTCTCTAACTTCTGATTAGACTGCTTAAAGAAGGTCCAAAACTGGGATCATTGTACCTGCCCCTTATCCCCTGTCTGCACAGGAGTAATTCTGTCACTTTTCCAAGCTATTCCCATTCACATTATTGGGACTGTTGCTTCTCTCTGGTTCTCCACAATCCACCTTCAGCACACTCTGGGATTTAAGACATTGGGAGCTGCTCACATATTGTAAACTAAGTGCACATGTAACTGCTGAAGTCCTGTACTCAGCTGGAAGTTCATTAGGCATTCAGTTTTAACCAGGCACACCTTGAGATGCTCAGTTTAAAAAAAAATTATTAATATTTTGCACATTTTTCTGTTTATTTGCAAATTTATTCTTCCATAGATATGGGGATACCAGTACTTCTGACTTATGGAACTAGCCCATTATCATTATTAATCTAATTAGTAATAATGGTAAATAAATGGAAGATTAATTTTGAGATCAAGAATGACTCTATAAAATAAAAATTTAAAAAGATAATTAAGATGTCTGGCACAAAGGCAGGATTGGTGCTGTTAGGGTTGAAATGTAAGTTTTGAAATGTAATTTTCAGACAATATGTGCTGTCAAATAAGCAGCCAATTTTGATTGCCCAGATAACCACTTTATATGCATTTCATTTTGAAATCCATTCAAAATGTACTGTTACTCTAGAGAGGACTTTGTAAATCTTTTATACAGAGTGTAGAAGTTCTAGAATGAAATAACTTTTTTTTTATCATATAAATTATTGAAACACCAAAATATTCTTCTAAGGTTCTGCTGTATTTAAATATGTAGAAGGGGGGAAAATTACAGGTTGTTGACTGTAGTTCTTTTGGAATTTCAGAAGATGTAAAATTTTTGTAAGAAATTAATCTCCATCTTCCCTTCTTTGGTACAAAAATCAGTGTCATATATCTACACACGAAGGAAGAAAACTCTTTACATGATAATATCTCAGCAGAGAAATAGTGTGGAAGAAGTCATCATGTGTAGTATTCAGTATCACATAATTTTATGTGCTTACTCTTCTTCATCTGCAATATGCTCCTTAGAAGTAGCTACCATAAAAATAAAGTGTGTGGTAAAGTAGCTTCTATAAATATTAATACTTTGATGGTTTATCTGTAAAGAGCATAGCATATTAAACAGAAATTGATACATTCCTCAAGACATCAATTCTCTTTATGGAACAACATTTATATGTAAGTACAAAAATATATAAACTGTGGGTGGGTTTGGGGGTTTGTTTTTGTTTTATTTTTCTCCATCCAGAGAGCTGTTTCTCTACTCAAGGGTTACTTTTGTGTGTGCTTATTGCTTGTTACTGCTCAGAAATTACTCTATATAGCTGTATTTATAGGCACAAAATTCCTTCTTCTAGTAATACATCTCCGCTTGTGAAGAAGAAAAATTCTAAATTAAAACTTATTTAAAGCAAATGCAAAATTGGAATGAAATTTAATATTAATTAAAAACCTTCTATAGTAATTTGTGTATATATATATATATATGTGTGTGTGTGTATATATATATATATATGTATATTCTCAGTTATTTCTTCAGAGTAAATCAGCATTTGTATTGTTTTGGAGTTGTCAGTGTTACACATGGCAAAGCCATACCACTGAGCAGTAAATCAACTTCAGCCCAAAGGAGGGTCTAAAATTCTCAAGAGATCACAGTCAGCATTTTCCTCTCTAGAACTTGTAGTATGAAAAGGTGTTTCTGTCCCTAATTACTAAAAAACCCCAGCAACTTATGTTTAAAAGAATTTGACCCCCAGATAGTTGTGGATATTTTGTATAATTCGTTGCTGCTTTAGTTCTGCTTGAAGCAGGTAATGTGGAATTAGTAAGCTCAATATATTTTTATATTTATGTGTAATAATGACAGGTGTGAACCCTCTTAGTACAGTCTGTGCATAGACCTTAAGCCTGAAAAAAAGAAAGTTCATCTTGGTACAATTTTTATTTTTCAGGCATGAAATGCATGAGTTGGAGAAATGCTTTTATGGGTACATTGACATGATATAGTGCACTAAAAGGAGCATTTATCAGTACAGAAACATGGAGAATATTTATAGGAGAGCTTCTGCTTGTTCAGAGAATGTATTTTAAGGTTTAATGAAGTGATATAACCATGCAGAAAGCCCATGAATTTTTATTTATTTATTTCCCTGAACATAGAGTACTTGATATTTAAAGATTGTTTTTTCCTTCCTTTGGGGATTCAAATTTCTTTTTAATTCCTCAAAGTATTTAATCTAAAAACATTTTTCACACAGCAATATTTAAATATCTAAATTTACAATAAATAAGATTCCACAGTTTTAACTAAATATATAATTTTGCAGAAAACTGGTTGCAAAAGTACTCAGTCCACAGGTGTCAGATTATGCAGCCTCCCACACAGTATCTATTTTTAGGAGGAAGGTGGCTGTTTTCCAAGTCTTGCAGAAATGGGTAGGAGACAATAGTGGGGATAAATTTACAGAATCACAAAATCTCAGAGTGCTTGTGAACCACTTGTCTTCAGGTGGCCTCAGAAGTTTTTGTATGGTGTTTTCCCTTAAAACCAGTCTTTGATACCAAATTGGTTGTGGTTTTGACCAGCATACATTTTGTGGGACTTCAACAGAAATGATGCTATCCTTAGGAAAATATTGGCCTGTGGTGATTTCAAACCATGATGTTTGAATTTTGCTTAGGAGGGTAGGATTTTCTACACCCTCATTGCCATGAAGTTTATGGTAAGGTATTTCTGGTAAATGCTATGTGTCTACTGTTTCCTTTTTCCTCCCAATTTCTCTCCTATCAACAGAATAATGTTGATAACGTGATTGAAGCAGCTAAAGCCATATGCAGTGTCCTCTGTTTTGTGGAAACCAGAGACATTACTGATGCAGTCAGGAAACTCCATGCATTGGTAAAAGATGCACAGGTAAAAGATGCATATTCATGTCCTATTTTTCTCTTTAAAACTGGAACTTGAATGGGTATCACTACTTTTTTGATTGATCAAGTCCGTTTTACTGTCTTGCTACATGTTTTCCCTTTGGCAAGTAGAGGTAGAGGCACTGTTAAAAAAAAACTAAGAATGTTGACCATGTGTGATGTGATAGAGGAGCAACAGAAAATCTGCCATATGTTTAATTGGAACTGATATTCTCCTCCATTTCTTTCCTGTTCCTACTCAATGTACAAATCTCTTCTTTGCCACATCACCTATTACCAAATTATGTGATTTCAGAATATTAGATTTTCAGATATTTAGTACAGGCTGTCAATAATTTTTAAAAATCTTTCAAAAATGTCATTTAAATAGTGAATTTTTCAGATTGAAATCTCCCTGCTATTTATGCAAAAGTGTACCAGCATCATACAGTCCTCATTTTAGCTGAAACACTCTTAAAACACTGAAATGAGTTTTCCAGGGGTTTCTGTATAATTGTGAACTGGGACTTTGGAGAGCAGTATCTCTTCTCAATTTGGTGATCAGCTGCTTTGGTATGACCTTAGACAAGCCACTATGACCTGATTTATAGAAGTTCAGAGCACCCAAAAGCTCTTTTGAAGTCAGCATCTTGGAGATACAGGTGGCCAGCAAATCTGAAAATCAAGCCATTAATCACTTGGATTTACTCTGGTGTAACTGTGAGTCATGATAATTTTTTCACACCCTAAGGAAATTATCTCCTCACACTTTAAAAGAATGCCACAAACCTACTGAGGAGTTACTTCTTACAAACATTACAAACTTACTGAGAATTTACTTCTGTCCATGCATGGTCTCTTGTCCTTCTTTCTCACAGCAAATACTATTTAGAAAAACATGCCAGACTTTATGTGATGCTTATATTCAGACCATTACCTGCCTGCAAGGCTTTTATCCTTTCTCTTTACTGTTGAGCTTGATTTTGGTTTTTCCCATGGCTTATGATATGTGTAAGAAGAACCAAGGCAGCTCTAGAGTTTTTAGCTTGCTGCTCAGACATGATCAGCTGATTCACTTAAGTGGCTTCTCTTGCTTCCCTTCTAGTTCATGCTTCACTGCAAATCTTGCTTCTCTATTATCCTAAATCTTTTAATGTCTGTTTTGGCATCAATTATTAGAAGTCGCTATTGGGGGCTAAATTCCTGCATAAATGAGTCTGTGTTGGCACACATTTTATCTGGCATGATGTGGAATGAAATGGAAATAAGAATATCCATTTAAGAAAAGCCCTTCTTGGATATTAGAGGGTAAATACTGTAGGGAAAGAGATAAAGGAAGTAACAAGGGATTCATGTGATCTGCTTTTTGGTTAAACTCCAGAGTCTTTTAAGAGGCTTCAGGATGATCAGTGTCTTGTCCTTGAGACAAGTATTTTGTCAATCCAGAATCTTTCTTAAGAGATAGACAAAGAGCTGGGTGCAGTTAAAAGATAGAGAGGAAAGTAGCAGAACTTTGTTTTAGGAAGGAATTAGAGCAGAAGAAATGTATCAGGGCTAATTTGTTAAAAACATTTTTTTGAGGTAAGACATTTTAGTGTATTTTATCTTTTAGTGCTCAGGTCAGCCTTGTGAACCCAATGTGTAAACTACCTCTTATAACTGCCTTATATATCCCCCGATCCATTTGCAGCCCCATCCTCTCTGAATTTGACCAGAGAAATATGTGCAGTGGTCAAAGAGACAAATCAGTTCATATTAGTGTGGCTCATCCTAAGTCAGAAAACCCCACCTGCCACACAGAATTACATAATGGGATAAAACCCAAAGAGTACAGGCCATCTTCTTCAAGTCTTAGCTTTTTTGTGGACATTCACATTTTCTTTTGCTTGTCTTCAGAGTCGTTGTCATGCAAATATAGATTTTATTTTCGAGATGAAGTTATTGAAGTTATGAAGGCTATTAATAGGCAAATAATTAAATTATGGCCTGATCTATCTTGTTGTAAAAAGAAAGAAACAAAAAACCACTGCTCCAAATGTTCCCTGTTTGCTACAGCTCATTCTCCAGCATGTCAGAATTTCCAACTCCACTGTATAAACTGTCTCCAATATTTACAGGTTCTCCTACAGCGATTTCCATCTTCTTCCTCACTTGGAGGAAGTAATACACTTCCCTTTTTCTGTTTTACCTGTTTAGTTTGTAAGCCCTTCAGAGCAAGGAGCACCTCTCCTTATCTATGTGTACAGCAGAGAGCTGGTCCTAGCTGTGATCTCCAGAGGCTACAGCTGATAACTGGTGATGATAATGGCACTATTTGCTCATCTGTAATGAGCAAAATGATACTGTTCCTGAATAGCCTCTTCTAAATGTTGAAAAGATTTTGTCCTGATTGAACATTCTTAAATATTTTTCTGTCCTAATATTCAATAAAAAGCTGTGTTGGAATTCTGGTTACTGAGAATTTTAGACAGCTGACAGGCACTGACCCCCAGGAGAACTGCATTTGACCTGAGGCTGTGGAGAAGGCTTTCAAAATGGAATGATAGCACTGGGATTATGGGTGTGGAGTTTGAATAGAAGTGTGTGATATCACCGGATGGAAAACTTAGAGGTTAAGGTTTTAGAATATAGTTATACATATAAAGCAAGATAGAGGCTTTAGGGTGGAGGCTGGTCCTTCTTCTTCACCTTCTTCTTCATGAGTTTGGATGGTATTGTATAATTAGATAATAAAGTCTGCTTTGCAGGCCATGAGTAGTTAGTTATTAAGCTAAAAATAAAAATAATTTAGGTGTCATTTCTTAATTAGAAAGTTTATCCTTAAAAGGCCTTGGAGAAAGATAGGGCTCCATTTTTTAGTTTGTTAACATGAAGTACTGTAGAATTCACATCTTGTAAGACTGCAATATAGATAAGAACTAATAAACATCTGAGTCTGAACAAGAAATACCATCTCACACATTCAATCCCAACCCTAGCAAAAAGAAGTTAAAACTCGACAAAGCTGCTCCACGTATCTCTTGAATCTACTAGATTGTCACTCACACTTTAAAGTTTTTAAGTTGTTGAGGTTTTGTTCTCTTCACGCTGCCTTTCAGGCTTGGTTAGCTGAGCTGGTTGTCTGTCCCTTGAAGCCTTCCTGCAAAAGCTGCCTGTGACCCTGACTGCCCTCCTCTGTCCCTCTGACTCCTTCTGTGCTGAAGCAGACCTCACTAACAACTGACTTCAAATGCTGCTGCTGCTGCTGCTGCTGCTGGCTTTTTACTCCTCTGAGAAATAGCTGCTAGGACAGTCGATAGACCTCAGCAATCCAGAAAAGGTTTGGCTTTGATTCCATAAAGAGCTTCATCTTTCTCAGCAGCTGAACTGTAAATGCCATAAAAGCAGTAAAATATACTCCTGCATGTTTTGTAACTTAAGCACTGTCCCATTTTGTGAAAATAGTCTTTATACATTATATGCAACTACGTCACATGTAGAATATAAATGTAACAAATCAGATTGCATCTCTATTTGTCAATATTTATACTAAGACAATTGACCAGCTTTCCTGTCTGTAGCAATATATGTAGTCAAAGCTAGTACTCAGCAGCCAGTTATTCTATTGAGTTCCAACTCCCTCAAACCTCTTTTTGATTTTAACTCCGATTGAATGGTAGGGTCATTTTTTTAATGAGAATTTTGGGTACTGAAAAGAATCATTAAATGCTGCAATATTACTGCATTTTACCATATTTCTTGAATTGTTTCTATTATGCTCAACAGTGTAGTACCAAAGTATTTTGTTAGGAGAAAGAGAGGCTTTTTTCAGATAAGCAGGTAAATTGCCCAACAAATTAAGTGACATTTTTGAGGCTACCTGTTATGTCTCAAGCACTGCAGCATTTCACATCTGCTAAGGAAGAAGTGCCAGTAAAACATTCTAACTGCTTTTCCACATGGTTTCCTGATGCTTTAGTGTAATATATGGTTTGATTTTGTGTGGAATATTTTTTAACATGTCCATTTGGCACAAGTGTACATAAAGCCTCAGGGAAACCAGTGCTTAGTTCTCCCAATGCAAATTACATAGGTTGCCAGTATATGTTTGTTTATACCTATCTATACATATGTGCTTGGCTACTTGGAAAAAAAAAAATTGAATGTGCTTCTATTTAATTCTGGTTAAAAAAAAAAAACAACCAAAAAACCAACAAAACAACAACAAAGAAACTTACTTGCAATCTTCTGTCTTTAATTAAATTGTACTTATTACCTCCTTACTTCCTCCTCACTGCCAGTTCTGTGCATTCCTGTACCGCGGTTAAGAGATTATGAAAGCAACTGGCACCAGTGCTGGCTTTTTCTTAACTGATTGCATCTCTTTGTAAATGTGATTATTTCAGTCTCTAACCAACCTAACCCTGGGATTTTAAAATCCATTCAGGGGAGACTCTGGGCCTGATGCACACTTAATTTTTTCTATCTCTCTTTTTTTTTTTTTTCCCATTCCTTTCTCACAAAAAAGTCCTAGGAGATCAAATCCTGCCAGAACAGGCACTAATCCACTATATATTAAGCATGCTATACTGTGTTGAAATTAGAAGTACTGTGCCAAAAGGTTGTTTACTTTCCAAAATTTGAGGGAGTTGAACAAAAGTCTCTGTTCCCATTTGTCTCACTGCATTATGAAGATTGTTAAAACATAATTCAGCCTGGATGCTGCTTTTCTCCCCTCAAGTAAGCATTTGACTTCTTCTTTTCATCTTCACCAGACAACTGCTGGCAGCTCCAAGCTGGGTGCCAGAGGGAGAATGTACATCCAGCATTGTTTCTTCTGCCACCTCTGCATGCATTGTAATTTTCAAGAAGCATCATCCTGAATACATACGTACTAACACGAAGCATTCTCTGCCCACTGCAAAAACATAAATTACTTTGAAGGGCAGAAAACCTTACAGGGATGTGGGTTCAAACAGTGCAAGCCAGAGGCAATACTGAAATGCATAATTAACTTTCCAGTCTCTCTGGTCAAGGTTTGCTACTTATTTTTGTGTCACTTTGTAGATGCAAGTCTGATCATAGGCCCATATAATCATAGAGCATGCTGAGTTGAGAGAGATCTACAAGGATCATCAATGTCCAACTTATGTCCCTGCAGAGGACACCCCAAGAATCCCACCATGTGCCATAAAGTGTCGTCCAACTGCTTCCAGAACTCTGTCAGGCTTGGGGCTGTGACCATTTCCCGGGAGAGCCTGGTCAGTGCCCAACCAGCCTCTGGGTGAAAAAGCTTTTCTTGATATCCACTTAACCTCCCCTGACACCGTTTCATGTCATTCCCCTGGGTCCTGTTACTGATGACCTGATGAAGACATCAGTGCCTGTCACCTCCCCTCATGAGGAAGCTGGAGAGCACTTTGAGGTCTCCCCTCACTTAATATTTCCCCTTGGCCACCTCTGGCCAGCTGCCTGCTCAAAGGGCTTCAAAAGAGCAGCTTTTTTCTCTGATCTGGCGCAGGAGGAGGTGAAGTGGAGGGCACTTGAGTGGAGACTTGCTGCTCCTCACTTTGAAAGGACACCAAGACTGTGCCCTTGTGGGCTTCACATCTGATTGTGTGAGGCTTGCAAAGGGATGGAGAGGGATTTCTTATCTCTGTTGTACCACTGCAGAGGCTGAGAACGTGTGTGCACATCTGATGAGCGCTTCTTCGTACCTTGACATGCCCAAATACTGCCAGAAATCAGGTCTTAAGTTGCTTGTCTGAGGTGGTAGAGGAAGCAGGTCTTGGTACTCTGAACCCCAGTCATGTCTTGTGACATCATAACATTAAGATAAATCTAAATCCTTCCCCCTTCCCACTGTATTTTCCATGACAGCTACTCCTACAACCATTGTAATTTCTGCCCAGTCTTTTCTGATGTGACTGATTACTTTTCTCCTCTCTGGTTTTGTCTTTATAGAATTTTCTTCAAAGTGTGGGAACACCAGGCAAAGGTAGAGTGTTATCTTTAAAGTATGTTAATTCAAGGTGTATCATCAGAAAACACACATTTTGCTATTTGTTTGTTTTACTAATCTGTTCGTGTGGGTATATTGAAGATGTTTACATGTTAAGGTGTATTATAAGGTAATTATGATAAGTTGAAATTGAAGTCATCCAAAAGTGTAAATAAAACAGCATTTCAACAAAATAATCTGGAGACTCAAATATGGAAAATGAATAGCAGAGTGAAAGAACTGAGTACAGGTGGTGGTTTTTTTTAATCACAACTTTCCATATGGAGAAAAAGAAAAATCATGAACTTCATGGAAGCCAAAAAATTAGTTTTCTGTATGAATTTTCCACCTGACTCCAATAACTTTAATTCCTCTCTCTGTAAGCTTTAGTTCTTTGTGATCTTTTTCTGTATAAATAGTGTCTTGTCTAATGATAGACTGTCATAAGAAGAATACATAAATTAACAGTAATGGACAAAATTATAAACCCTGCCTTTTTAAATTCTCACTGGCTCAGAGGTGACCAGCACTGTCAGCACCTCTCAGACCAAGGGATGAGCAGGAGTCTGCTCTGTCATGGGTTGCATTCCAGGAGGGAACAGCCACGCTGGGGCTCCTGCCACATCAGGTGCTGCTCTACCCCTGTGTGGCCACCCAAATGCAGCTGGGGATGCTGCATGGATGCCATCAAAGGGCCCTCCATCCAGCTGAGCACTGGGCTGGGCTGTGGAAGGGTTGTTGTTGTCTTTGTCCATTCTGTTTGAGGAAAAAATGGCCTCTGAGATGCTATTTTCCTCTCTTTTCCTCTGTTTGCTTTTCTTGATTGCAGTTTGCTCAGAGAGGCAAAAAAGGTGAATCAGCTGCAATGATTTCAGCAGTCTTTCAAACACACAGTTGCTTCAAATGCAGGTTTCCAAATGCCAGGCTTGTTTCAGCATTATTCAACTTCATGAACTGTAGAGAAAGGAAACAGCTATTCAATTTGTAAGCTGCCAGGAAAAGCTAAGCAACTGGAGGGCCAGGAGAGTGGGGAGAAAACATGCAGGTGCAGAAGGAAGAAGAAGGTAAATTCAGTTTGTAGGACTCTTCTTTTTTTGGATATATTCCTTTTTCCCATGTGGTTTTTTAATCCCCTTAATGGCAGCTAATTGCTCATGCTAAAAACAATCAATAGTTACTACTAACATCTACTTTAGAAACATCTTCCTTCACACACTGTTCAGAAAATGTAATTGGTATAGATTTAAAACACTGCTCTGATTACAGGTATTTCCAAATATGAACTTCATTGAATCAGCAGCTCTCTGAAGGAAAATCTCATTTATTGAGTAACAGTGAAGAAATCAGTGTTTACTCCCTATTTTTCTGTACCTATTTATTTACGCCAGGAAATCTTCAGCTGTGAAGATTTATCTGTTTGGTTTTGGCACACCCCAATTTCATAACAATTGCAGAATCCTTTTGGTAGTGTAATATTAGAAACTGCAATTTACTGATAGCAAGTCAGAACTTGCCACGCCATTAGTCATTCCATGGAGAAGCCTGTATTCAAATTCGTCCAAGGTAACCAAATTTCCAGTTGTCCTTTTGCATGAAGTGATATACATTTCATGTATTTTTTAACATGCTACATGCCTTATATCTGCACCTAATGAATAAGCTAAATAGACTAAAAGTCAGCAAAATATTTAAACTTAGGCTAACAAGCTAGCATGTCAAAGCTGGTGTTAAGAACATGTCTGAGAAAAACCAAGCGTGAGTGCAATGACCAAAACTGATCTGCAGGAATCTAGGACTGAACTCCCAGATGCGAGGAAAGCCATATTGCATCTTCTTTTCTGGGCATCACAAGTTTTCCTTAGTCCTTTCAGTGTTCACCTTCATAATGCCACTGATCTAGGAACACCAACCCTGAGAGGAATCCAGGTGATATTTTCACCTGCTGAAGCTAGAAGTAAAAGCCAAATAAGTGGTGAGTTGTGGTGAATAAGCTCCTGCCAAATTCATATTTGTGTTTCCTTTTCCACCTCATTTGCTTCCCACCTTTTTTTTACTTATTGTGCTTAGTTGTCTAGGATTGCAGGCTGCAAAAATCTACAAGCCTGTGACCCAAAATTAAAGGAAAATCACAGCCTTAGCTGAGTGCTGTTAAATCTTTCCAGATCTCTGGGAAGCTATAACCCATGTGCTTTTCTTCCTCAAGCAGCATATTTGCAGATGAAGTCAGAGCTGACAGCCAAGGAAAAGACAGACCGGATTTCTCATTTTTACTGTTTCTTTCTGTCTCTCATATGTATTCATGTTTATCTTGAAGAAAACAGGATCAAATTTTAACAGCAAGAGCAGCAATCAGGAGCAGTTATTCCAACTAAGAATTTCCAGTTTCTTTCCCCTTTTTTCCCCAAGACATTATTATTACCCTGAATATCATGTAAGAGTTTTGTTTTTCTCCATTATAGATTCTCTCTACCACAAAAGAGAAAAAGATAAAGGATACTATTAAAAATAAAGCCTTACTTTAAAAATTGTTTAGAAATCGCTTTAACCTTGCTCTTTAATAACAGATTTTCCGAGGTTTATTATTAGTCATTCACCATGGGCTAAGCAAGTAAAAGACTATATTCAAAACATCTAGCCTTGATTTAGTGTTCCAATAACTGCCTCAATTAACAGTGTTATCTCTGTAGAACAACTTATCCCATTGCTGTGAATAAAGAAATACTTATCCACACTCTGTCTAAGTCTGGATCACGTCCTTTTTCCTCTCTATGAAGTCCTTAGAAGATTATATTCAAGTTTTAGTGCTCAAAATATTTTCTTTATTTCTTGTTATATGGGAGGAGCCTTAGGCATTTTTAGACATTAGTATCTTTCTGCAGCATCAAGTGCTCACAGAAAATAAAGATTACTCATGTTAATAGAGATTTAGCATTTTGCTGCAATCCAGAGTATGAAAAGGCTGCAGGCTGGTACAGACCTGAGCCTGTGTGTGGCTCTTAAAAGCTGATGAATGAATGTTTGTTCTGTGTCTAGAGCCTTGCTACTTCAGACAGGGATTTCACCAGATCAGACATAATAAGCAGCTTTCAGAATTTGATCAGTAGTTCTCTGGAACCCATCCAGAAGGTCTGGTATGCACCAGGAACTGGTGATACTGAATCAACAGTTTCTCCAGCTGAATTGCTGGAGTTCTTATCTTTTAGAGCGAATGCAGAAATGTAAAGCTTACAATACATGTAAGATAGTCACCATTACATTTAAGAGTGTAAAGCTTCTCTAACTGTGCTTGGGATTTGATAATTATTTCTAGACCCGATAATAAA
Source organism: Dicaeum eximium (assembly GCA_013396995.1). Lineage (NCBI taxonomy): Eukaryota > Metazoa > Chordata > Aves > Passeriformes > Dicaeidae > Dicaeum > Dicaeum eximium. Next base: position 671,165 of record VWZP01008102.1, on the reverse strand, counting down.
AGCATTCACAACACAAAAAGGCTTAAAAAAAAAAAAAAAGAGGAAAGGGAGAAAATTAATTTTTTTTTGTTAGCATTTCCTTTGGAGCTGAAAAATTCTTTTTCTTCCTTTTTTAGCACAAATCCATTACATTTTTGTTTTGGGGAAAAGCTCTTTTTGTTTTGCAGTATGGAAGAATCTTAAGGGAATTTTATTGATTTCATTTCATTTTTCTGTGTGTCTCCTGCATAATTTTCAAACCAGAGTACAGCTCCCCACCTCTAAGTTGTTGCTGTGTTGCATCCTGATATATTGTCCCTATAGCCAGAAGCCTTTTAATCAAGAACAATTTTTAAATAACTACAACCCCTAGTTCTGCACAAAAAGTAGGCAGAAGTTATCAAGGCATTATAATTCATACAGGAGCAGAGACGTTTTTGATACCAGGAGAGCAGGAGATTTTTAAGTTGCTTTCAAGGGACAATTCATAGGATTCTCCAATTAGTAGTAGGAAACAATCCAGTAAATATTGGTGCTTGGAAACTGCATGTGATCAGTATATACATTACAGCCTTTTCATGTTTTGCCTCTTCCTTATTGCAGTTGTGGCTTAATGACTGCTACTTAGCATTTTACTTAAAGGTCAAGTGGTTTTTTTCCTGCAGTTTTGGTTTTGGGGTTTTGTGTGTGTCTGTCTGTCCTAAACTGTATTCAAGACCTTGCTCTTTCTTTTTCCTCTCTGAAAATAAGTTGGAAAGGAAAAAAAAATCAGGCTCCATTTCTCAAAATTATTTTTATCTGTCAAAAGGGTCATAAGCCTTCATTCCAAATTCTCTTCAACCAGATTTTTTGTCATGTTTTACCTGGAGAAAATATGTAGAGGTCAGAGAGAGTGTTTAACATGTATTCAGCTGACATCATCTGCTGGTGCAATAACAGCAAAGTCCCTGCCCTGCTGGAAGATCAGGAAATAAAATAATATGTGAATTCTAATCTGGACTGAGAAGAAAAAGTAAGTGGGTTTCAGTAACAAATAAGCTACTATATACCCTACTGAATCTTGAAGGCACCAGCAGGTGTATCCATTAACACTTTCAGGATTGTGAGGATTGTTCCATTTCTCACTACAGGTAGAATTTATTCCTTCAGACTTCCCACACAAGGAACAGGAATCTGTCAGAAATAAGCATATCTGGCAGCTGTGGTTAAAGTTCACTTCCCTGGTTCTCATCTCATTTCTGCAAGTCAGATTTCTCCTCACCTTCAGTGAGAAGGTGATGGCAAATAATTTCACACCAGAAATAAATCACGAGGTTTGAGTTGTGAGATTATTAATCCTGGTCACAGTTCACGTTCCAACGTGGTCCATTCATTGTCCCTTACGTACTGGGTATGCCTGGGACACCTTTCTAGAAAATAGCTTTTGATGTAGCTGAAACTAGGAATCTGCTGTAGGAAGTCCATGGCCTGGGCTTTGTAAATCAGTGAAACACCAGTCCTTTTCTCAGATTTATTAAAAGGCATAAAAAGCAGTAAAAGTCCTCTGGCTTCATGAATGGGTGATATCATTTCAGCCTACCATATCCTGTTCAGCAGCTCATTAAAATACGGTGAGAAAATGCTGACCAAGTTTTGTGAGTAATGGATGTTTACAGACTACCCAAGATGTTTCCCTCCAATTCAGTTAATTGCTACTGGTCCTAATGACTGAAGAATGGGGGTTGGAAAAGGGTTGATTCTGGCACGGAAACCATAGACTGTTTTATAACTGAGAGCTAGCAAGGATAAGGAAATTAATGTTGAAAAAATCCTGGACCTGCGGACCAGATCATACTCAGACATTTGCTTAAACCTGAGAAACTCTGTTCCTGAAAATATCTTCATTCTGTATGTTCTAATAATTAGATAAGTAATGCTGAAGGTTATTTGTCTACCTTGGCTGGCAGCTGAACCAACTGCCCCCCATTTGTTCCACTTCTGCCTTCACTCCTCACATGATGTTGTAGGAAGTTTGGTTTTGTCTGCTTGTCTGGTTTTTACATATCTGACATCAGTTTTGTGACTCAGGTAAACCATGAAAATAATTTTTCTGCAAACATGGTCAACGGACAGGGCAGCTTGAATGTAGTGATGGGCATCTTGCATATTAATCACTTCCTTGTCTGGCACATGTAAATTTTCTGGTATGGAAAACACTCCATTGTGTATTTTCTCCTGACTTTATTATCTGGGAATCCTTTGCTCACGGAGTATTCCCTTCTATCTGTGGCTTAGCTGAGATAGAATAATTTTCTTCTAGTTCTAGAGACAAAATCTGAAATGTTGCTTTACCACCTAGAATACAGATTGTGTTAAAACTGTAAATTTTCAGAGATTCTAAGCTACCTTTTACCCTCCTTTGGAGAAAACACTTAGAAGGTTCTACTCAGAAATCATTGACTTCAACAGGCCAATTTTCATAAATAAGGGGTTTGCTATTACACTACATTTGCCTGTCAACCACTTTGAACAGATTGGAAACAAGTAATCTCCCAAGGGGCTGTCGGTCCTTAATGGAAATAGTGTGGTACTTTTCACATAAAGTGCTGGTTCAAATAATAGTTAGCTGATGTCCTCTTCTGGACCTCTTAAGAAGGTTCCATGTGTATCACTATGGGTGAGTTCTTGGAATATAAAAGAATTCTGTGCAAATTAAACATTTAGTTTGCAGTTGCTAGGTGATTACACATCCAAGAGGACTGGGAATGAGAATTAAGTGGTATTCTAGGGAAAAAAATCACTAAAGCCAAAGATTTTTTTCAAAACTGTTGTGGTGAAGGATGATAAATAGTAAAAATTAGACTAAATAGGATAAATAAAAAAGGCAATTAAAACCAAGTGGTAGACAGAGAGAGTAGAAGGACCAAGTTTTTTTAACCGGTTGATCTCCAAAATGATTCAGTTTTCATATGTGGAAGATGATTACATTTAAAGGTAGGTGTAGTACTCTCTCCAGTCCTTCATACATGCAATAATTTGCTGTCAGTATGTCAAACTATTTCAATTTTATATCTATCTCTATTGTTATTTAATTAAAATTTCTCTTTTATAAAATGAAGATTAATAATTTCTTTGCACTGTTTGCAATGCATTTTGTGACTCAGTAGTTCTAGGTAGGCGCTGGTTTAAAGGAAAAAGGTATCAAAGAAAGACAGTAGAATTCCTGACTGAGGATAGAGGTTTTTGGAAATATTTATGTTAGGAAACTGGGATGGCTAGGTCCAGTGAATGGTGGTATCTGTATCTGGTCTTGGGCAAGACTGCTGCACCTATCTCAAGTATAAAGAGTTGATAGGAGTCTCAGGCTTCCTGCTCCTGGGTTGTTTCTTCTTTTTCTTTTCTTCTTTCTTTTGGTAGACACTATGAGCTGATAGATGGCTGCTGACTTCAGTGGCCAGACAAGTCCAGGGAATATTTCAAGAACTGTTAATGGATGGTGAGAATATGTTCTTGATCATGTGGAAAAATGTGAGTTAGAAGGGTAAAAAAGGAGAATTTGGGGTTTTTCTCTTGGAAGACAAATCAGCCTGATCTTGGAACAATGCAATGTACTCTGGCACTTTCTCTCTCAACCTAGCCCATGCTTGAGAAATGAGTGCTCTTAACAGCTCTCTCCACTTGATGGAGGCTGCCAGGACTGGGAATTTGAATTTACACTGGCAATCAGGCAACCCCAAGCTGCTCCAAAAACAGAGAAGGAAGATGGATAAAAGACAGTAATCGCAAAAAAAAAAAAAAAAAAAAAAAAAAAAAAAAAAAAAAAAAAAAAAAAAAAAAAAAAAAAAAAAAAAAAAAGCAAGCACTGCAGAGGTGAAGCCAGAGGGAATGACATAAATAAAGATGTGGTGTAAGTTAGAGTACAGCCTGAATTTCATTTCTATTTGTACAGATATGTATTTCAGTGTCCATTTTTGTGTATTATCACTGACCCATGACCACCTGAATGCTGACTTTTTCTGATTGTGGCTGCTGTTTTATATGTTTTATTGATTGTTTACCTACAGTTGCAACAGCTTTATAGTCTTAAAATTTACCCAGTGCCTTTTCTCCCTTCTACTGCTGCCTTGCCAGTTCCCTTGAAGTAAGTAGCTACTTAGATGCTGAAATGACAAAATACCTGCTTAATAAAAGCCCTTCCAGCACAAAAATTCCAAGACTGAAATGGCATATCTGAGGTACCCAGCAGCTTGCTGTAGTTGAAAATGCTTACTTTGAAAGTGCCTTAATTTAAAAATGCCTTAATTTGAAAGCACTGTAATGAAAGTCTGTTAATGATACACCAGAAATGAGCTAAGGCCTGTTTCAGAAGAACAGATGGCTAACTGGCTTCAGTTGCAGGTTATGTCATTTTAATTAAATTTTATTAGGAAGCATTTCAAAGCCATAACTGATGGTTTAGGATGAATATAGTTTTTCATAAATGACCTATTGCTAACCTTTGTTTATTCCTCTGTCTCCTCTCAGTGTTAATAGAGGCTGCTGTGACTAAGCTCTCCATGGCCATCTCTCGTCTCATCCATGTCTACAGCAGCAGCTTTGATGCAAATTTCCGGCTTGCCAGCATACCTAAGAGCCCTTCATGTGCAGACATCAGCCTAAATTCCCAGCTGAGCTTCACTGTTTGTGCTGCCCACAACATTCCAGAAGCCTGGGTGACCAGGTAGGAGGAGGTGCAGCAAGGGCTCATGAGAAGATGTGTTGTCTCTTTGACAGCAGTCATTTTTCACAGACACCAGCTCCCCTCTGCTGCTTTGGTGGTGGTCCTAAACAAGTGCCAGACGCTGTGTGATGCACACCAAGGGTGTTTGGACTGGGGCTTGGTGTGGGCTCAACAGGACAAGTGGCTGGAGGGGTTGGAGGCCAGCTTGCCAAGTTAAACAGAGGGGTGCTTTTGCTTGAACCCAATCTCAGGGGGGCTTCCTCAGCAATTTTTGCTCTTGGTTTGTTCAAACCTTGTCACGTAGCTAAGCACCTGAACTGGTGATGCCCTTCGTAGATGTGATTAAAGTTTAGAGATCCAAGTATGACTACTACCAGCATAACACAGAAAAGCAAAAGGAGACAAGTTTAATAGAAAAAAGAGACAATTTAATAAAAAGCTAATAAAAATATTCTCTTCTGCATTGCTCAAATTTGGTAAAACTAGTTGTGTCATCAAGTAGCTGCTTTTCTTAGTCTGAGTAAAACTGGTGTTCTTCTCTTACCACTCCATAGGGATCAAAAGGGGACAGGTGAGCACAATCTGGTAGCATTACTTTCATGAGTCAAAAAGTTGTTCTCAAAGTTTTTGTTTCCCATTGCTCCCTCTTTACCTTCAATCCCAAATGACTGGGATCATTTGCATTAGACTGTGAGCAAGAGACTGTACTACACAACATTGTCTGTAATTAGCCATTTAACAGAAATCTGAGAGACTTTGCCTTAGTTAAGGTAACAAATACAGAAATATAATGACTATCCTGATTTCAGATGGTTATACCCACTGCCAGAAAAATGTGATATTACACATAGCCTAAAGGCCACTGATGACTTAAATGCTATGTTGGAGCACTTAAAAATGAGAATCTTTCTTCCTCCTAATCTCCATTTCCAGTCTTTCCAACATTCATAACTAGCATGGACTTCTTAAAACAAACTGCTGCTCTGACACTTGATGTCCTCAAATTCTTTTATTGCCATTGTTTACATGCATGTCCCCCATTCTTATTTTTCTGCACTGCATAAATTCATGCTGGCAGTGTCATGGATCTCATATTTCCTTTCCAAAGGTCACGTTATGATCTTGCAGCTGTTTTAACATGTATTTTAACATGTATTTTAACATGTCTATATTCCTGCATATGTGTAATGTATAAAATATATTCTATAAGAAAGCATGCACATTATAATATATATTATATTATGTATCAATATTTTAGTCTAAATAACAGAACTTAATCATTTGGTTGTATTAAAACCTTTTATTTCCTGAACTATCATCCAACTCTTCGTAAAGTTTAGGCTCTAGGGGAAGTATTTCCTAGTCCTACAAGGTAATTTTTCCTTCTCTGAACTGACACCTCATAGGTACTGCAGACTACAGATAATTTTCTTTCTATTAAAAAAAATAAGAGAAAAATATGAAACCCAAATCTGCTATAATAATTATAAAATATATTATAATTTTCTGGAAGAGATAAACCATCATTCTTATAAAATATGGCCAAGTCAGGCACCTTCAATCTGTGACTGCCTCAAATTTCCTGTTCATATTTGACTGTTTCCCATGTTCATCATTCTTGTCCAGAATGAGGTCTACAACTGAGCCTGGCAGGAAGATCTGGAAGTTACAAGACTAATTAGGAACATTAGTGATTTATAATCTATTTGACAAATATTTTAAAGTATTTCAGTTAGAAGAATATGAAACAAGCTGCTCAGTTCACTTTCTGAAGGCCAACACAGAGGGCTTTAATGCTTCTGCTGTAAAAAATGCATATATTCCCTTGAGTACTAATCTGGTTTTTTACAGATTGGGAAAAGAAAGTATAGATAGAATCATGTCTTTCATGTCCTGGGGGCCCCAGAGCTGGATGCAGTTCTCCAGGTGGGAGATTGCTTGTTGACTCTATGATGAGCAAGTACCAACACTTCACTTATGTCCAAATTTTCATTCACTGCAATAATGAAAAAAAAAATTAATATCAAAAACATGGAACAGAACTCAGGTGTCTCTAAGTCTTCTCATTAATTCTGAACTTCAAGGAAAAAAACCCCAAACTTTAGAACCTCTCCATGCATGCATTAATATGATATTAATTATTATAATTCCTTTTTTCATGTAAGAATGGAATTTCATAATTTCCTGAGTGGTTAACTCCAAATATACTGTGCTGGACATAGTATATTGCAATAAATTTAATTTTTTTTTCCTCTCCTTTGTAGCTACAAAGTTTTCTCTTTTTCCTGTTTACTAACTTATGCTGGGAAGACAATATGCCAAGTGAAGATTTGCAAAAATACTCCAGTTAAAAGATCCTTCTTTTTCCTGGCTGACTGGAATGAGAAGTAAGTCTTGGTCTGTGTTTGATATATGTTTGTCTGACAGATATTACACATCCAATATTCATTAAAAAAAAAGAAAAAAAGCCAACAAAAAACCAAAACCAAACACATATCTTCTTTTATGAATGATCTTCTGAGCCAATTAAACTGCACAGAATTCACAGGAACTTAGAGAGATTGGAATGAGAAATAAATGGGACAGCCAGAGGCAGGGAAATAGGACTAAAGGACTAAGGTAAGTCTGGTCTGACAATAAGCTAAACTAAGCTGGTCTGTGAATAGCTTTTGCTCACTGGAGGCATCCAGGGCCACTGGAACTGAAAGCAGATGCAACCAAAGGTTGTATTTCTGTTCTTTTTCTGTTCTTTTCAGGAATTCCACCCTTTGGATTTACCTTTAGTACATCTGCAGTCCAGCTTGAGAACCTACTGTAACATTTCTTCAAGGTTTTTTTTTTACCAAACAAGGCTGCTGTTGTTGTTAGGTTGGGGTTTTATTTGTTTGTTTGCTTGTTTAATTTTTGGAGGGCTATTTTATTTGGTTGTTTGCTGGTTTGTTTTTGTTTGTTTTTTTATAAGAAGGATCTGGAGTTTTACAATGAGGACCTTAATTTGAGACTGGAATTTTAGGGGAAAGGCTGCCTGTTACCTGTCTGTTTCACACTCAAACAACTTGCATTTAAGGCAATAGCATGAAAAAAAACATATTTGCAATAGATGAGAGAGAGAGATACATCTTTTTTTTATGATTTGGTGGTGATATGGAATTCTGACATATGAAGAATGACATATTTATATTTTTACAATCTTTGAAATTTTTGGTATTTTGTATCACTGTTTATTGCCTTCTAAATCTGAAAGCAGCTTGATTACATTAGAATTCAACAAAGGCCACAAGTCTGAAAAGGTTTGGTTTTGTTCTTTTTTTTTTTTAATTACAATTGAATACAGAGTGTAATTCATAACTTCTGTTTGCTTTTTTTTGAGACACAAAACAATTTCAAACTGGTGAAATGGAAGAAGAGCTTTCCATGTCAAACACAGGTATCCTAGTGGAGGGATATAGGAAGATTAGTATGTCTGTATACAATTAAGAAACAAAACGGGTGCACTTCTGCTAAGTGTCCAAATCAGTTATTTTAGGGCTTAACATCTGCTTTGATGCCTCAGTTGTGTCCATGGAATTTAAGTACATAACCCTCAGTCTTTTGTATGATTGGAAAACAGATACTGTCCTTATGTTTAAAAAAAATATCATGCCCATTTCCTCTGTAGGAATTTTCACCTTATCCAAGTTTCAGTCAAATAATTTCTTATGGTCCATATAGGCAGATAACACTGAAATGTAGGATGATTATACTTCTTATGAGCAGTTTTGGCTTCTAAAAGGTGGCTAATGCTTTTCTGGACTGCATCTTATAAAACATTTGCTAAGACAAAAGATAGAATAGAAATAAATGTTTTGTGTAACTGAAGCAGAAATTCTGCTCTTCTTCCATTTCATAAAAATATCAAGCCATCAGCCTGAATCTTCAGGCTTTCCATCGAAACTTCTCCCTTGCAAAATCATTATTAAATGTGCACAATTCCATCCAAATCTTATTGGAAAAAGAAGAAATTACATATGCAGACCAAATCCTTTCATAGGCCATAGATGCTTGTAAGAGATTCTTAATGTCAGATCTAGAAGTCTGTGAAATATAATAGCATCAGCTTGTAAGAGCACCTTTTTACTTTTTATTTTTGCTTGATTTTCAAAAAAAACTTTTCAAGATCCATTTCAAATAGATTTGAAAGTAAAAACCTGAAAATTTATATCTGTATGGCCGGATTTGAATGTTTCCCTCAAACATTAAAGGTATTCACATAATTTCTGCCTCCAACTAATTTACCTAGATTTGTTTAAGTCTCAATACATGAGGGGAGGTTTCTTCAACTCGTTGTCCTGAGGTCCAGGCTGAGAATCTGGGGAATCAGGTATGCCATGATTTTTATATGTTTAACATGTATCCAGAATTGGGTTTTGTGAAAGAATGCTCTTTTTGAGTCAAAACAGAGGTGCCAGGTGAGCATTTTAAATCAGCTAGCAGCCTTAAATAGAGAGGAGGTTTAGATTAGATGTTAGTAAGAAATTCTTCACTTTGAGGGTGGTGAGACCCTGGCACATGCTTCTCAGAGAAGCTGATCACAGCTGTCAAAAATCCATGTGGTAAAAGGTCACCAGGAAGAGCATTTATTACATTAGGAAGTCAGATATTCTCTATACAGCCATGGATCATAGCTATGAAATAAACCTGGCTAATTCAAAATGAGTTCTGATCTTACATTAGGATTGATTTGAACAGCGGAAAAAAAATGGTGAGTAGTGTTTTGGGGATTAGGAATCTAGGTAGAGAGCTTCTGCCAAAGACAAGGCTTGCTTTATTCACTGATTTTCATGAATTTAGTTTCTATTTTCAAGTACTTTAACCAGTAAGTGTCAGAACTTCAACTTGATGGGGTTTTTAATAAATATGAGCTTCTGTTAAAGTCTGTTATCGTATTTTATCTTTCCCTGAATGTTCTCAGAAATTATGGAAATAATTTGATACCTCAGGAGGTTGCCTTGTGTAGTGCTTCTTCAGTTTGTTCTTTTATGAGGGTATAGTTTTGCTTTAGAACTTGTATATTTCCTTCAGAAAGTGTGATTGTCATCTTGATTCAGAGTCCAAACAGGCTGGTACCATTTAGCTTGTAATCTGTAAAATCCAAATTTGCCTCTCTTATTTTCTCATCAGTTTCATTTTTCAGTGGCTGAGATTTCTTAGTCGTTTTCTTGAGTCTTAGCTGGTTGCTCTTAATGTATTTATTTCACCATCTCCTCTTTTTCCATCCTTTATAATTTATGTTAAACCCACAGACACAAAGTATGGAATTAACATTAAGCCTACCATTCATCACCTCAGATACTTTCTTGGCTCTGGTTTTCCCTCTTCTCCATATTTTGCTTGGCTCGTCTGTTTTGTTTCCATTCTCTTGGGGCACAGTCTGAGTTGCCCCAGAGCTCTCCTGTGTTGAGTGCTTTTAGGAAACAAGTTGTGTAACTTTATCTGACATCTGTGAATGGCACCTTCTCAGTGAGCAGCTGGTTTCTCTTATTTCTGGCCAGAGTTCCATCCCTTCTTCTTAGCCACACACTTGGCTCAGCCTCCTACAGTCACAAAGGGTGAGACCAATGGGGTGAATTCAGATAGGCATTAACTAAAGTTCTTAAAAGCAATACAGATATTCCTCTTCTTTGTGCATCACATGTCTCCAGAAGGGAAATTTTGATCCTCTTTAGCCCATACTTTAACTCTTGTCAGAGTTTCCAGGCTCTTTCCTGCAAGAAGTAGTGGTATATGTGTTCTAGGGAAACTGGCAAGCATTTGCTTTCTGCAGTGATGATACTGAGAGTTTTCCTTCACTGCTCCAGGTTTAGACAGAATGTTAACAATTATCTGTATCATAAAGTGCATGTCTTGATTTTTATTACTATCTCTTCAAAGCATTAATGGTTCTTCAAAGTTAGCTCTGTCAAACATTTTTATATAACAAATGTTGATGGCCTCTCAGTGAAAAAGACAGAACAAGTTATTTTTAGCAGGTAAACCAGCTCAGTTTCCCAATAACTGTTTCTAACTAATTATGAGTAAGGAAGAGTTCATGAGACAGGGAAAGCAAACTTGAAAGCTATAAATGGGACACGTGGGAAGACAGCTGAGAATTGCTTCTCAATTCTGTTCATGGTAATCAGAAAGAGTGGGAAATGGCTGTCTTGCTTTGTTATTCAAAGAGAGAGGTGTGCAAATCTGCACAATTTCCAAATGTTGGAAGACTGATGATCTGAAATTTTGACATTAAAGCTGATCTGGAGTACTTCAGATTTTCAGCTGAAACCTATCAACTTTCTGTCAGAAGGCTCCTCAGCACATTCAAGGAAACTTTCTCAAATTCAATAGAAATTTGATAGATTTGGAACTGCTGATTTTTCCTTTTATAATTACCACACATTACCCATAATTCTTATGTTTTACAGGCTAATATACTTTTAAAATGCAGTTTCTACTTTTGCTTGCTGTTTAAGTGTGACCATATCTTTTTAAAATTGCTGAGTTGCATTCTTCTGTCACTCTATTACTCAGATTTATCTTTTAGTGTGTTTTCTTAATCTCCAGTTTATGCAGATCTTTTGTTTTCTTAATTATTATATTATCAATGTGGAATAATCCTTTTAGTTCCTAGCTCCTTATATTGATTTTTGTTTATACAGAAAAAAATGTAATTAATTTTACTCTCTATTTGAGAAATTCGAGCTTCCACTGTTTATACATGGAAAAGGCTAGAAAATTATCTATTCAGGAAGAAGAAAATGCAGACTTGCACACGCGTGGGTAATTACATGTGTGATCTTTTCATACATGATGAAACTATCTGGTTATTGGAATAATTCTAACTTATTATTTTAGATCGATTTTCATAAACTGTATAAATTAACTGAATGACCAAGCAAGCTAATGGTCAATGTGAAGTAGAGATGAGTATTGATGAAAACTGAATTTTCTCACTAAAAAATGCACATCTGTCATTGCTGTTAAGACAAAACATCTGCCTTGAAGTTGTGGTTAAGAAATATCACCCCACCAAAGAACATCTGAACAAGAGAATGATTATCATTCAGCAGCTCTTGGTTTTTTAAGTGGTGTTTTCCTCTGAAGACACAAGACAGCCAATAAGTGCTGCTTTACAGTTCACCCTTAACGGGTTGTTTATTATGAAATAGCCTTTCATTGATAGGGTAATTTCAAAGCAAAGTTTAATTAAGTTTATCCTGCCTTTGCCAGCTCCAGTAGTTACCACTGAAGTGAATGAGTTTTTATCTGCCTCTTCTCAAATGCTGTGACTCAGGTTAATGGTTGCCAATACTCATCAATGTATGGAAGGGATCTGTCAGTTGCATTTTCCTTCAGAGTGCAACTTCTGTAATTTATAGCTCAATATATGTGTTAGAGCATCTAGAAAAATGTAGAAAGAACCCATTTGTTATAAAATGCTCACATTTTTTAACTCTTATTTTTCTGTTTTCTGATTTTCATTTAGGGTCAACTTCCCTCTACGAATAAAGGCTCTTCCGAGGGAAACTATGCTAACAATAAAACTTCTGGGAGTAAACAGTGCCTCTAAAATTACAGAAGTGCTTGCTTGGACATGCTCCCCATTGTATGCAAAACAGTAAGTTTGGTTTTATATGACCTTAACAAAAGACCATTCTTGAACAGTGTTGCACTCAGTCTGGGAGAAATATAAAAAGACAAAATTACTCATTTCAGAACCTCCTGTAATAAGATTGAGAGGGTCACTTAGAGCAAGCTGCTTTTGATGTGCCAGTAAGAGCCCCATCCACAATTCTTTCNTCTTTTCTTTCTTTCTTTTCTTTCTTTTTTTCTTCCTCCCTTCCGCGCTTCCACCCTTCTGCGCTTCCTTCCTTCTGCGCTTCCTTCCTTCCGCGCTTCCTTCCGCACTTCCTTCCACGCTTCCTTCCTTCCTGCCTTCCTGCCTGCCTTCCTCCCTCCCTCCCTTCCTCCCTCCCTCTTCGGTGACTGCTTAACACATTCTTCTTTACAATGGTTGATTTTTGTAGGTTTTTTTCTGTTCTCTCACACATTCATTCTGCTTAAATTGGGACAGTGAGTGGTGAGCACAATGAGCACTTTTGACTCTCCACACCACTTCAGAAGCTTTCTTCTCTTTTCCAACCACTTCTTTCTACACAGTGCACAATGTAACAGTGGTTAAAAGGTGTTTGTAGTTTGAATGTCCCTGCAGCGATGTACAAACAAAGATCCCAGGTAAATTTCCTGCAGTGCCCTAAAGATGTTTCAGTAGCAGTGAGACATCCGAATTTAGACTGAGCCTTTGCAGTGGTAGGAATTTTTTATTTAGGCTCCATAGCCCTGCAATATCCTCTCTGCAATAGAGGGGTACGTTCAAGCCCCCCAAGTTTCTCCATTAGCATCCACCTCTAAGCTAAAGCTCTTTCCTTATCTTGAGACATCTTGATCTACTTCTCTATATGGTGGTAATGCCCATTCAAAACAAAATAAACAGAAAATCTGATTGCATGTATTAGTTTGCTATATTTGAAAGACCATGTGTTTCCTTAAACTGTTAATCTGAGAGGTGTAGGAAATTATTTGGACAGGTCTAGATGCTTTTTCCATCTTTTCAGTGAAAATTCAAGATTACTCTGCTGTTTTGTAACTTAGTGTTTAGAGCACTTAGCTTGAAGGAAGGAAAAAAGCATGAATCAAATCTCTGCTAGAAAGATTGCTGGCGCAGTTTATTCAATGACTTTTCTTTCATAGTTAGTCTTAAGAAGGGCACTTCACTCTTCCCCTGTGTATGTAGTTTTAAAGAAAGCATGAAATATGAGTCATTTGAGTCATGATAACTTGATGAGGGAACACTTATCCCATTTATCTCCAGAGGTTCCTATATACTGTTCATGAGGGTACCTGTGTTGTTCTGGAGGTTTTCTTATCTTCTAGCATCCAAGTCCAAAAGGAATGACTTTTGGAAGGCCTGAAAGTCCTCAGCTCCCTGTGAGGTATACTTTTTTCATGTATGCCATCAGAGCAAGCCCATGGGTTTTCATCAGGTAGATCCCCACACCACCCTGACAGTTTCAAAAATTTGACTGAAAAATGTCTCTGTTCTTTCCTGGAACACACAGTCAGCACGGTGAAGGGGATAGAGGGCTACTTTCCTTTTATTTGCTACATAATTGGAGATATCACTGCTGAAATGACCCTTCAAAGCAGAAATCAAGGTTGAGTTGTTGAGGGAATGATTTAGGAATTGCATGTTCAACACCCCCTAATCTGATAGCTGTGTCATTTACAATTAGAGCAATTACTACCACAAAAATGCCTAAATGCCTTTTTCTACTTTGGCCAACCACAGCTCCATAGGATTGTTCCTTCCCTGTGATTTCAATTGATAGACAGACTGGTTTGAAAATAAGAATTGCCCTGAAACTCCCCTTGCTGCTGGAATGCAGCTAAACTTCCAGACTTATATCAATAGACTGCTTCTGAACTTGGAAGTATCTACCAAGATAAGATTTGTACCTCCAGTGTCATGCTAATATGTCAAGAGCATCTTGTATTACTGCAGAGATTATGGTATTAGGGTTTTTAAATAACAAACTCTGTAAATGTGTATAAAGAGATTAAAGAAATCTGACCAGAAAATCTCTGACAAAACACTTCTAGCTTGGAAAATAACACTTTCTCAAAATAAAACTTTCCTCAGAGGTGAATTTAGGTTCTAAAAAAGTCTTAACATTCTTATGTCTAGAATTTCATTTACTGGGGAAAGGACAGAAATAAGCTCTTTGAAGAAGCCAGCTGCCCTGAGCTATTTGCTTGGGTCATCAAACATCCTGGTTCAAATCCTTGTCTCAGTTGGTCTTTTCTCAGGGTCAGTGAAGATAAGGACAGAGTGTGGCTCCTCTTTTCCTATTCTGATGTTGATAAAAAGAAAAAAAAAAGACTTTTTTGTTAAACATTGGAGAAAGAAAATAAACGTCAAACTTTTTTTTTTAAAATATTGTTCCTCATTTCTGTCCTGTTATATCATTATCTGATTAAAACCACATAAATTCTATTCAAAGTTATTTGGCTTATGTTAAAGAGAGAAGGGGAAAAACTCTAGTTTTGTGTTATTCCCAGGTATTACTTAGAATGTAGATCTGTTAGGGCAAAAGAACATTAATTTAAACGTCTCTGAATTTGCTCCTCTTTGTAAATTTTATATCTAATTTCTCTTTCCAAAGAATTATTTTCTTTGTATGGTCATGTCTCTTCTTCGTATTTTAATGCTTTATGTTTCATTTGAGCTGAAGATTATAAAAACATGAACTTATTTTAACACATATACAAATTTTTTTCATTGTGAAGTTTGTCACGCTTTTGAACATGACCATGTTAAAGTCTCTTGCTAGATCAAAGGCCTGTAGTTATTTGCTGAGAGTTTACTACTCCCATTCTCCTCAAAAAAATACTAATCAGATTATATAAGGAGTATTATATATTTATAAATAAATCTAGCTCTTTTAAAGAGCTATATTTTTATTTACTTTAGAGCTTTATATTTTTATATACTTTATATAAGGGAGTAAAAAAAATATATATATATATACACACACTTTTTTACTTATTCAAAGCATATTACTTATTATTTTATATTGCAATCTCTTCTTCTTACCTTGCCCTTTTTGAAACCACGCAATACCTAAAAACATCCTCAAGAATTTGGCCAGATTTAGGTTTTTTGTTGTTGCTAAAGACTTGTCAGTGAACAGATGTTCAGCAAGCTTCAAATTAATTTACATTATTTCCTGAATTCTAGTGTTATCTTGCACTGTTATGACAGTTTTCTTGCAGTGATTAGCTTTATAGCATGATTAGCTGCTGGACATACACTGTAGTCTTAGCCAAACATGTGTTGGGATTCCTGCTTATCAAACTGACTTCCTGAAAGTATTCTACAAGTGCTGCCTAAGTGGAGTTGTTTACTCTAAAATCATTGCTTGTAAACCAATTTTGTGACTTTATATTTCTGGAACAAAAATTACGAAGTAATCAGGAACATAAATGCAAAATTTTTTTCGAAGTCTAGAATAACCTGTTAATTTTGTACTCAATGTAATTATCACTTAAAAATTTATCCTACAAATTTAGGGAAGTTATTTAAACTAGAAACTGGGGGTGGAGGTTGTGGTCCTTAAAAATGTCTGCAGTACATTTAGCAGTACTTTGTGGTTGAAAATTGTCTCTATTTTAAATTTTCTAGAACTCTGTCATATTTGTAATTATAATAAAGGAGTTATTTCACAGGATCATTCCAATGCAGACTTAAGACTGCTTGAGTCATAAGATATGGGAAAGGGTTTTTTTATATATTTTAGCAGCTTTGCATTTCCTTTAAATTTAACCTCAACTCTGAACTTTTGAGACTTATAATGTCAGGTTTGGGGACACTTACATTATTTTTACACAGTACTTTGTCCTAATTTTCAGAATGGGTTTATTCAGCCTAAGCTGAACTCTACTCCAGTGTTATACCTATTTGTGAATGAACACGGTGATGATGAGCGTAGCTGCCTGCTTGCCCAGCAGGTGAGCCATCATATCTGCTCTTCTCAGCCTTGCCAGATAGTTGACTTTAGACAGCAGCCCTAAATCAGTGACAGTGGAGCCTTTGATGGTGCGTCTGTATCAAGAAGTCTCATTAGATGCTAGAGGCAGTTCAAAAAGTGTTTGGAAGCCTGTGTGCCAACCTGCCATTCCTTCACATTAGAAACTGTGTTTGTCTCTTGGGCTGAACGGTTTAGTGATTCAGAGCTGATTAACAAACCAGAAATCCATCATCCTGGGGCAACTGGGGAGTTGAAATGTCTCCCACAGTTCCCATTGCTCTGGCTTCACTGGTTCTACAACAATTTATTTTGGTATTTCCAAATCAGACAGAACAAGTAGCAAATCTTTCCTCTTGTGGGGTGTGGTGAGGGAAGCCTGCCATGGGACTTCAGGGCATAAGGTTGACTTTATCAGGTTAGGATAACTTGAGCTGCCTTTAAACAGCAATGTGGTTTTTTTGTAGCAAGATGGGAAGTTGTCGTCTTGATGGTTTCTGGGTTTCTGCAGGCCTGCTAGGTTTTGTTCCCAGGAGAGACATCACTCTCTCAAGGAGAGATTTTGTAAATGTCCCTCTCTAAGCTGTGTCCTGCTCAAGGCCACACATCTGGTGTTTTTCTCTCTATCTTTCTCTCTATGACCAACGATAAGGCTCATTCTTGTACTAGGCACTGAGAAGAAAGCATGTCCTAAGATTGCACCAAAGCTCTGTAAAGAAGCATTGTACCAGGCTGCACTATACGAGGCATTAAGCCTTGGTCCTGGAACATGGAGCCAAATATAATGAAACTATCTTAAGCCTTCTGATACCTGGAGCCAAAGTCTTCATGCATGAGGGGCTGAAACCAACATAACCAGAAACCCCTCGAGCCAAGACGTCAACAACAAACGACGCCCAAAACGTGGAAGAACCAGCATCAATAGAAGTTTCCTTTAGCTCCAGTAATAAACAAGAGAAGGGAATCTGTGTAATTCCAAAATGAGTAAGTGGCAACAGGCATAGAGCAGAATATTCACTTTTTAATCTGCTTGATAGTGAAGTTGTAACATGAAAGCCATTTTCTGTGTCTGTGATCATTATACAAGTCTTTTAAAGATCATTACCCTCACCTCACAGATGGAAAAACTGGAATGGTAGGCGGAATAGGGAGTGACCTTCCTGAGCTCATCAGCAGAACCAAGTAACAGAGAGAAGAATCTGTCTGTCACTAAAGGATATGGTTATCATGCTCATGATGCTAATTCCTTTATTTTCTGAATGGATCTTGCACTCTCACCTGCTTCTTTCTCTAAAAATAATGATGCATCGTTTCCCTGGTTCATTAATCCACTTGGCCCCTGTTATTGTTCCATTTCTGTGTCCAAAAGCCAACTGTTCTGAGGAATATTGACTGTGCTTGTAGTGCCCCAAAGTTTGCTGGGTGTGCTGGTTTGGGCTGGGGTAGAATTAATTTTCTTCCCAGTGGCTGGTATGGAGCTGTGTTTTGGATTTGTGCTGAACACAGGGTTGATAATACAGAGATGGTTTTGTTACTGCTAAGCAGGGCTTGCAGAGAACCAAGGCCTTTTCTTCTTTTCTTGTTGCCACACTGGCAAGGAGGTTGGGGCTGCCTGGGAGAAGACACAGCCAGGATAGTGACCCAAACTGACCAGAGGGATACTCCAGGCCATGGGGCATCATTCTCCGTGTATAAAATCGGGGGGATAAAGGAGAAAGAGCAGAGACATTTGGAGTGGTGGCATTTGTCTTCCCAAGTCACTGTTACCTGACAGTGCCCTGCTCTTCTGGAGATGGCTGAACATCTGCCTGCCCACGGAAAGAAGTGAATTCATTCCTTGTTTTGCTTTGCTTTTTTGCATGACTTTTGGTTTCCTACTAAATTTTCTTTATCTCTGAGAAGCCCATCTGCCTTCAAAGATCCTTTTTTTTCTTCCTGGACAGTCTTTAGCCACATCTGTTCTAGGTGTAAATGAGTTGAAATAAGGAGTTTAGGAAAGGTCTCAAACACATCTACAGAACCTCTGAGTCTACACTACTTCTTATATTTGTCTACACAGGTTTCCCAGGAAAAAATCCGCTGTATGTATTCTTTTTTAAAGGCCCCCATAGTTTTTGAGCACAATATGAAAGTGATTAGCAGTAATGAGAGCTCAAAAGGGTAATTTAGTCTTCATGTTCATTTATTCTCAGCTACTCCTCTCCCTTCTAACAAAAGTGCCAATTAGTTCAAATTATGATGTAAATCTTTATCAACAAAGGATTAGTTGAAGAGATGCAACTCATTTATTAAAGGTCATCTGAGTACACATTACAGGAAAACCTCTTTGAATCACCATTGATCACTTCCTCATTCACATCAATTACCTAAATGAGAGAGACTTCATATCACTCAATTGCTTTCCTCCAAGTGCTATCTTGTTCATATCACAGCCCTTTTTCTGCCTCCATTCCCCTGCAAATGCACCTACAGCTGCAAAAATACTTCAGAAAGTAACTGTCTTTAATCCTCCTGAGCTCTGTTCTCACAATAAAATAAAATAAAATGTCTGTGCTAACAACACAAACAGCTTGAGAAGGAAAAAAGAAAAATTAGTCCTGAATTAGGTTTATACTCATTTACGTTGACTGTAACAGTCACTTTGTGGGAGTTTCTTAAATCTTCTTCAGATGACTTGAAGCAATTTATTTCAATTTGCAATTCAAAAGATACTTTCTTTACACCAATATTGCAAACTCATGCTGGGATCAAATCTGGTGTCTCTTATAGCTCTAACATCTTCCTCTCAGGTGAAAGGCAGGCATTCAGACCCCATTTACTTGGCTGGCTCTTTCTGCTGCAGTATCTGGTGATTCTCTCAGTTGTTTTGACTGAGCAGTGTTTAAAAAAGTCTTAATGTAAATTATTTGTCATTAAAAGAAGAGATGCTGAACATAATAAATTTTCCAACCTCACTACTCATTAAGATATAGACAAATTAAGGGGTAATCCCAGTGCATTATATCTTCCTTTATTCAGGTACTGCAATCTAAATTTGAGTTGGTTTGTTATGCTTAGAATTTATACCTGAACTTTCTGGTTTTATTCAAGTTCTCTAGACTGAATTGTGCTGACCTGCCAAATCAGCCTGGGTTTCTTATCTGCTGGCCACATGCATGCCTGTTTTGCTGATAAGACTTTCTTGTAGGTGTAGTGCTCAGACTGGTACTTCAGACCATAACCTTTCATCTGTCCAAAAACTCTATGTGGCACATGTGGTTCAAACTATCCCACTCAAGCTTCTTTCACCTCTTTGGAGACTCTCATATCATACTTCCCCCTCCCTGCCACGTACACAAAAAATCAGCAAGGATCCCTTATGGATGCAGTAGATAGCCATGAGTTTCTTCTTTTTGTGAAATAAATACGCTGCCCTCCACCTTTTACAGTGTATCGATGCCTCACAGTCTCTACCATATTTGCCCTCAAAATTAAATCTTGAGACAGAAATGTTGTCTTATCCTTATTTTACACCTGCCTTAAAGGGCAGGCAGTCACACAAGAAGCCAGTGGTAAAGTGCAGAGCTGCTCAGAATGTCTTCGCAGAGTGATTTTTCCCATGAGCTCTGCAAATGCAGGGACACTGCTGTGGCAGTGAGGCCATTAGGATGGAATCTCTACCAGTTGAGGCTAGATTTGTACTAGTCATGTAAAGATAAAGGATTTGCTCTCCTTTTGCTCATCTTTTAAGCTCTGCAGTTCACAGAATTCACAGAATCACCAGGTTGGAAGAGACCTTCAAGACCATTGAGTCCAACCCAGCCCCAACACCTCAACTAAACCCTGGCATCCAGTGCCACATCCAGTCGTTTTTAAAACACATCCAGTGATGGTGACTCCACCACCTCCCCAGGCAGGCCATTCCAGAACTTTGTCACTCTTTCCATGATTTTTTTTTCCTAATATCCA
Organism: Dicaeum eximium; assembly: GCA_013396995.1. NCBI lineage: Eukaryota > Metazoa > Chordata > Aves > Passeriformes > Dicaeidae > Dicaeum > Dicaeum eximium. The sequence continues at coordinate 650,939 of VWZP01008102.1, read as the reverse complement.
ACCTATATTTCCCTTGGTGCAGCTTGAGACTGTGTCCTTTGGTTCTGTCAGTGCTGCCTGGAGAAAGAGCCCAACCCCACCTGAGCACAGCCACCTTTCAGGGAGTTGTAGAAGGTGATGAGGTCACCCGAGTCCCTTTTCTCCAGGCTACACAACCCCATGTTCCATGTCCTTTAATGGGATTTCAGTGAAGCCTGTCAGCAGTCAGTGTTTGTGCCTGTGTTTCCTGCAGGAGGCTCATCCGTGGAACCGTGCTGCTTAGCATGGCTCTGCACAGCACGCTCCCCACAGCAGTGATCACCCCGGGCATCTGCAGCACTGAGACACCAACCTCAGCCACACTGCAGGTGAGAAAGCCAGAAAGCCAAGCAAAGGCTTGTTTTCTAACCAAGTGCAAGGAAAAGGGGTGTTCCCACAGCTCATCGAGGCCACCCGAAATCAAAATCCTATTTCCATCACAGCCACTCAAAAAATACATCAGGACTGCATGGTAGTTTTGTCACCTCTCCAGGCTGAGTTAGCAACTAGGTATTTCAGGGACAAAGCCAATTGTTTTCTGTATTAAAAATCCTAATGTCTGTTAACGAATGAAATGTAAAAGTAGATAATACAGACAAATGAGCCTGGCCTAAAAATAGCCTTGTTTTAACAGACAAGCAAATGGGGATTTTCCAGGCTGAGGAGTTCAGTCAAAGACCATGCCTTAAAATAACTCCCCCTATTAATAATTGAGGAAAGTTGAGGCAGTATACGGCTATTAATTTATATTTACTGAAAGAAATTTCTCATTCTGCCCTCCTCATTTTAAGTTATTCCCAGCCATATAGCAGTATCACAACTTGTGGAGATGCTGGAAATGTTATTAATATATATTTTCATAGAAAATCTAGGCTTGGATTGGAAGCGACCTTAAAGATCATCCAGTTTTGCAATGTGACTGAGTGTTTCATAGGGAATGAATTTGTTAACTTTTAGAAGAGTAAGTCTACTCAGATTATCAAGTACCTCAAGCTTTGTAGTTTTGTTTGAATGTTTGCTTTCTCTGTATCTTAAAAAACATTATCCTTAATTTCTGACAGGCATGTGTAGGAATGGAAAATTGGTAGATGCTACATAATATATTTATAAATTGAACATCCAGAAGAGAAATCAGGAATCTGATTTCCATCTCATGTAGTGACAAATTACATATCAGAAATAGCCTTGCTTTTCAAAACAAAACCAAAACAAATCTACATTAATAAAAATTTCCATTTAAGAATCATATTTCATTCAAAAAAAAAAAAAAGGAGGCAAAAAGTAAGAAATGGTTTCAGCTTTGAGCTCATGCAGTTCTACTAAAGTTGTAATACAGAGGAGGAAAACTCTCTCAGGGAAGTTAGGTTCCACTGATTTCTGTGGATGGAATTTATCACCAAAACATTTAAGTAACATATTAAATACAGTGAGCATCCTCATATAATTATTCCCCCCTTCTTTTTTTCATGCTTTGTATACTCCCCGTACAAATCCAAGATAACATTTATTGACACTTAAATCGGAGATTATTCACGGCTAAAACCCTTACGCCTCTTTTTTTTTTCTTTTCTTGTTTTTTAAATAAAGATTGACTTCCCAGAAACTGATTTGGAGTTCATTAAACCTGAACCTGAAGAAAGAAGAGGTGATCCTGTAGAGCCAAGCCAAGAGTGCCTGAAGCACATTGCAAGACTCTCACAGAAACATTCTCTCTTGCTGTAAGTTGTCCCCGCCTAACCCTGCTGGTTCTTGCTGTGCTGTACCTACCCTATCGATCACAATTAAATGTAGCCAATTTGTTAACAACAAAATTCTCCTCTGAAGGAGCCTAGCTTGACTGATTTGAGAAGTAACACCTCTAAATGAAAGAATAGATCACAGCAAGGCCTAATAAGGCCCTGGAGGTGGCAGTGTATTTTACCAGTTTAGAAAAGGATTGTTTTTCCCTTTCTATTACTAGATCTTTTCATGTCTTTGAGGCAAGAAACTAATTTTTCATTCAAAACATAAGGTTTTCAAGTTATGCAGTACATCTGTATCAGTATTAGCAAGAACACCTTTAGGTTCTAGGGAAATCTGCCTCCTTTAGTTATTAAACACTCAGACTTCAGATAGAGCTGTGGAATGGCTTTTGAAAAATCTGTCTCAAGTTATAAGCAAGGAAAGAAGTGTGGAAAGCTCAGCTTTCACAGAAGGTGGATAAAGACAAAGTGGAACAAAACACACTGTGAGCTGAGTAGATTAGTATTCTCTGCTATATGGATGTAGTACTACCAATTAAGATTATGTACTGCACAAAATAATTTTGGGTATAATCAGAGTGGAATTTGGAACACAGGTGCTTACAGAGAGCCATTATACTAATGGCAGTTAATTGTGTGAATTAATCCTACATCAAAGATCAAAAGGTGCATTAGTTCTGCAATAAGTAAATAACTTAATTCAGCACTCTCAGTGGGATATGATGTATCTGTTAAGAAGATTTTTCTGTGCTGACTTCTATGTTGGTGGTTTGAGGGTTTTTTTTCTAAATTAATTTATTTTTTAAAAAGGGAGAGACTTTTTCTGTTGTATTTTATGTTTAACTCAACTTTTGCAAAGACAGATGAAATGTAAAATTATTTTTATTCACCATTGGATCTGTGATTTGGGGTTTTGTTATTCTGTTTTAAAATGGGATGTTAGTATTTTATTGTGAAGAGCCACAGTGCCAGTGAAATTTCCACCTGCAAAATAGGCTTCAGAGTTATTTAGGGAACTTCAAACCCAATGCCTGTGACCTCTGTTATCACGGCAAAAATGTGGTTTCAGTAAGAAGGAATAAGATCATTAAGAAATTAGGGAAGTACAAAGTAATTTGTCCAAGAAGACAGAGCATGCCATTTCTCTGCTGCTTAAAACCTTGATGTCCATTTTATTGAGAATGCTGCATGGTTCTTGTCTTCAAGACTCAGGAGGGACACGGGAGATGCTGAAAGTGTGCAGAGGGTCAACAAATATCATGAAAGGGCTTAAGCATCTCTTTGACCAAGACAAGCTGAGGCTCTATAGTTTGGAAAGAAGACTAGAGGATATCTGTGTATGTACAATTAATTTTTGTAAAATCATGATGTTGATAGACAAGGTAAATGCCTCATCAAATCCTACAACATTTGAACTTAGGGACACTCAATAAAATTAGTAGGAAATAAATTATCAACAAATGGAATAAAGTGCTTCTGAAGACAGTCAGTTGTGAGCTTTTAAAATCTGCTGTCACAAAGCTGTGAAGGCAGATGACAAAATCACATTCATGAAGGTTAAACACAAATTCACGGAGAAGAGGTTCATGAATAGGTTTTGCAAAAGACCAACAAAGGGTAGATCCTATAACATCCATAATACAACAATTTTGGGTTCTGTGGGAATATGAAGGGAAAAGACCACTGAAAGTCACCAGTTTGGAGTTAAGGCTGTGCTAAGTTCAGTTACAGGTTCTTGGAGAAAAGGCAATGGTGGTCCCACATTTTCCCTTAGTTTGTTGTTTTCTGTTCTTCTGTCTTACAGGCAAAGCTGGTCTAGTGAGTGAATCATCAAGGGGAAGGGTAACCTATCGGGGTTGGAATGAAGCAATTCCATTTTTTCATACTTTGTAATCCAGAGGAATCTGTCAGCCTATAAATATTGTTGCATCTGTATCAGAGGAATTCTTTTAGACTTTCTCAATCATTCATTCATGCGGCGATGCACGCCTCACACTCCGGCCCGGCCGGCTCTCTCGCGCTCACCCACACGGCACCACCGCGAGTGTGGGCCGGGCCCAGGCCGCCGCCCGAGATGGTGGCGGAGCGCAGCGCTCTGACCCGGGGCACGGGCAGAGGCGAGGGGCAGGGAAGAGACCTTTCCGTGTGTTAGTTCCGAGAGCAGCTTTATTCCCCCGAAGGGTCAGTGACGGAAAAGGCCAAGAGTCATACAATACAGTAGCTTATAAACAGGGGTGGCAACCAAAGGTGGATACATACAGTAGGAGGGGAACTTAATCTAACATCCAATCAAATCTAAGGCATAACATAATAGACACAGAACATTCTAGAGAAAATAGGCAGGGTTAACATAAACTGACAGGGAGTATGGGTGGGGATACAGGGATTGACAGGGAAGGGACTGGAAGGAAGGGAGGAGACTGACCTTCTAGGGAAGGCTCAGGGGGAAGGACATTCTAGGACTGAACTAAATAGAAACAGGCATGGGGATGGATTTGGGGGCACCCAAGAGGTTTAGGGGGACAGGAGGGAAATGCACAAATAATCATAGGGGAATACATAAAAAGCGCACCGCAACACATTCATTCATGAGATCCGTTCTCTTAAAAAATTATAGCATGATTGTATCCCAACATGTTATTGCCATGATAGCTGAAGATTTCCTCTTTTCTTTTTTTCCATATGCCAAAAAAAAGAGAAGAATCTAGGCAGCTTTTTAGTGGCAGTATCACTCTGTGATGACGCTTGCAAGCTTCCAATATGACTTTGAAATAAGTGGGTGTCTGTGGTCAGAAGAAACAAGAAACCTTTCTCAGTCTGTCAGGATCCTTTTGTTCATCCTACTGAAAGCAGAGGGAATATGTGAATGGACAGAAAATTCTCAAACCAATGGTAGAAAAGGAAGAAACAGTGATTAAAACCGGACAGCTGCATGGTTGTTGAATCCAGTAATGCTATAAGTTCAACACTGCCACAAAACTGACAGCACAGACAGCCCGATTCTGTTCCCCATCTCTGCAGGATCAGGATATAAGTCTGCGCTGGAATAGATTCACATACATATGTATTTTTCTATATGATATAAAAAAACTGCTTGCCTCAGTAGCTGTGCTTAGTCTGTCCAGTAGCTGGACCCAGATCTCCCGGCTCTCCCCAGCTGCTGACACCCAGACAGAAAAACCCTCAAGGTCCACAACTACACTGAGCTGGTTGCTGGTGCTTGTGCCTCTTCCTGGTACGTGGATGTGTGTCTGTTCCTGACATTTCGTCTTCCCAGCAGCTCAGACTCTTGTCTTTCTGGTACATGGCTCAGACCACTGGTCCCTGGCCAACATCTCTTGGACGTTGATTAATGAAGATGTTGTTGAGTGGGGCTGAAGGAAATGATCGTACCCACATGGCTCTTGTGCTCCTCACAGCCCTTCACTCTGATGTTGGCATCATCACCAAGCCAGACAAGAGAGAGCCAAGGGGAGAACTCATTAGTTACTGCCAGCTGCTTTGGCTGACGGCTGCAAACATTTCAGATGCGAGCTTCTGGTGCCTTTTAGGATTAGTAATGAAATACAAGCCCCAGAAAACTCTGCATCTGAGATGAAGGCTGCTCTTTGAACCTGATGCAGCCTGCTTGCACAGTGTGTCCCAGTGAAGGAATGGGAGACTGGTTTGAAGCCAGGATCATGACAGTCTGGGTTCTGCCATCTTTATTTCCTTCATTCATCATTTTCCTTGCACTTTACTTTTCCCTCTCTTCCAGCTTCCCTTTTCCTTTTTGCCACTTGCCTGGAAAGGATCTAGTTTGCCTACCAGTGGTCACAAGAGTCCTGCTGTAATGAGGTGTGACTAGATCTACTTCCAGTTGGGTGAACAGTGGAAGGGGTGTTTTCTAGTCTGTCCATGGAAGAGAAACTTTAAAGGGAAAATCAGTGCTGGGGGACAGAAATTTGCATTTTCTATCGTTGCTGTTCTCTCCTCTTTTTGCCTTTTGTTTTGTTCTCCTTTAGTACTGACCGTGAACAACAAAAGCAGATCAGAGGCATTTAAACTCATTTTTTGGGTTTCCCCCTCCCACCAAAAAAGTAACAACACCAGCTAACAAAGCCTTCAGAGAAGCTATTTTCTTCATTTAGCTAAAGGGATTAATCAAACCTTGAAGAGAAAACTACTGAAATATTTAGGTTATAAGGTATTTTGGTTTTATTCATGTTAAGCAGAAGGCCAAATATTTTAATATATATCTCATATGGAAGGAAATTAGATACACACTACCTAAAAACCCATAAACTTAACTTTTATCAAAAAAATAGTTTAAATAGTATTTTAACCCTATTGAGTCAAAGAAATGTCCTTATTTGTATAACAATCTTCAGATCTTATATGTATGCAAAATATTTTTACCATCTTAAATGTCTTGTTAAATGTTTATATAAACTTTGTTACAACTAAGAAACTTAAAATCAAAACTTAAGACACTCCTACCCCACCCACCCTTTCATTTCATCTTTGATCTTTAAAGCATGGAAAGAAAATGGCATTGCCTCTGAGTAAAGTCAGAGGGAAAAATCTATTATTTAAAAAACATGATACAAGGATTGATTTCTTATCAACTTTTGCAAGCTCAGTAGAAGCTTTAGCTGCTTTAATCTGAAGAACAGATTGTCTAGTTTGGAGGATGCTGTTTGAAAGCTGAAATCTCTGCTTAAAGTTATCGTTTAAAAGAGGTCCTTTAGCCGAACTGTCCTGCAGAATGTCATCCAAGTGCACAAAATAACCAGACAGGCAATGAAGTTTTAGGCCTGCTTTTATCTCTTTTTCTGTGTGTGACTTTTTTGCATGATCACAAAGGCATCTATCTATTGTCATAGAAGACACACTATGAATTCTTGAGTTGTTTCTTGAAGTCATTACCAAAATGACACTTTTCATGACTGATTAGTGAAAGTCAGGATTGGTATCACAGTTAAGTTCATCTTCTGCATAAATTTACAAGCTTCTTCTCCTAAAGGAAAGAAATTAACATTCACTCAGGAAAAAAACATGTCCATCTTTGTGCTGCTGCTCTCAGTTCCTAAACACTTGGCAATTCAAAATTGCAAAGGATAAAAGTTCTCTAGGGCCTGCAGAGCCAAAGGAACTCATTTCTGTGAGCTGTGCATGACACAGTCTTGACAGTTAGAGTGGGTCTAAGAATTTTTTTCAGCTAAGAATGGCCCAAAACATTGCAAATAGAAGGAAGACAACCTTGGAAAGAATGTAAACACTTGGATCTTGAGCGCTGTTTACACATCTGGATAATTAAATGCTTGTCTGGAAGCAAACTATTTACTTACTGCCTTCTACTAGATCCCTCACACCTCATTCTGAAATATTTAGGTTTGCCTAAAGTCACAATTGTTTTATGCTATTAACTAGATACGTTACCAACCTGGTCAAATAAGACCAAGAAAACCAATGTTCTTCTTGATTTGAGTAATTATTTGTGTGAACTGGGGATCAGTTTGCTCTTTCAAACTTTCCTTTTGAAGGTTCTGATACCGAATTAAGGCCATTGTCTGAGCTTTTCTCTCCAGGGAAATTTATTTTCCTGTTTTCTGATGTGTCAGAGCCTGAGATTTAATATGCATGAAGCAAAGACATCTGAATTGCTGACAAATCAGATGATGTAAGGCAGAAATTATCGTGCCATGGTAAAATATGGTGTGATGACTGACCATTTTATCAATATGACATTTAGATATGTAATATCTCTGTGAGGAATCTGGTATATTACATCTTTTTTTTTCTTTTTTTTTCCTTTTTTTTTTGTTTGTGAGTACAGTAAAGCATGGCAAGCTAGACTTTTCAAACAGATATAGAAGTTGCTGGGAGCTTTTCTTCCCTTTCCTAAACTCATATCAGCACTAGAAGTAATCACACTCTGCATGTGTGTGCCTGTGCTCATGTGTTTGTGTATGTGCATAGATGTGCCTAAACAGTACTTTAAAAGCAAATATGTTAAAAATAGGTACACCTGCATTAAGGAGTCAAAGCAAGGGCAGGAATGAAAGCTATGCAGTATTGTGTGCCTAGTTATGAAAGTTAGAGATGATTCCTAGCAGACATATGTACCAATAATTTACCCAGTGACAACTGTGCCTTCTTTGTCAAAAAAACCCCAGCCAGTAAAAACAAACAAGCAACACCACAATAGAGACTGCAGAGAAGAAAATTGAGAGTGCTTGGAATGNATGTGTGTGTCTGTGTGTGTCTTCTGACACTTCATTTTTATATGACCTAAGGGTGACAGATCCAGAATATAAGTATCACTTTTCTTATAAAAGCTGGTCTGCAGAAATTGATATCCTACCCAAAGGAAAGCATGTACTTAGCTGAAAAGCAGTGTACTGTGGGACTTGGCCCCTCTGTACAATAAAGTTTGCTGCTACACAAAGCTTCAGGTGGTTTTAATTTCAAACTGAATTTCTAATCTTCTTTTCCAGACTCTCAGAGCAACAGAGAAGAATCTTGTGGTTTTATCGCTACTTCTGCAATAATCAGAGCTGCTCCATTGCTCTGGTGCTGGGCAGTGCACCCAGCTGGGATCGAAGCACTGTGTCAGAAATGTATGCCTTGCTGAGGAGTTGGAGGTTCTCTAACCCTCTAGAGGCACTTGGGCTGCTGACTTTCAGGTAAAGGAAAGTTACCAAGTAGGAAAGTAAGGATAAACAGAAGGATCGCACGCTGGTTAATTCAGCGCTTCGGTTTGCTCCGTACAGGCTTGGTTCACTGGCTGTGCTTCTGGCTCTCTCTGGGTCAAAGTGAAAATGGAGTCGAAGCTCTTGTGATGACCTTGAGTGTGCCAGCCATATTTTCTTGGCTGAGAAGATTTTCTATCTCTCTGGATAATGAAAAGAGTATTTCATTCCCTAGAACATATTGAGGCAGTTTCTGGTAACAGGTGATCAGTCAAATACTTAGCACTTACATAGCACTCCATAACTTCTAACTACTGAACAGACATGAGGTGAATAATGGGAGATAAGGAGGACTGAAATATGTCTCTAGACTATACAATAATCTATGTAAATACATACAGTCCCACATGTAACCTATCTTTCTGAAGTAGACTGTATGAAACTTTGAAGTCATTGAATAAATTCTGCTGTGGTGTTTTAAGTTCCACCCCCTTCTTGCACTGGGAGCTGATTGTTTGTCAGGACATTTTCTTGATGCTGGAGATAGCCCTACCCATGATGTAACACATATGAGGGGACAGAATCTACATTCAGCAGCTACATTCCCTCCAAAAACTTGGGAGGCATTCTGCATTAAGTGACCTGTAAAAAGCATTACACATGCAGATGAAATGCTTGAGCAAATTTGTTTTATCAAGCCGTTGCTTGTCTTGGGTAAGCACAAGCTGCACCGGTTTTGCAATCTCAGTTTCATGCTGTACCTTTGGAAAAAAAATAAACCTCCTAAAAAGGTCTCTTTGGGAAATATACTGTGACTTGATACACTTGCTGCCATATTATTAAAAATAAGTATTTAATAATCTAAAACTTCTAATTTTCTCTGGATGCAATTTCCTAAAAATACTTGTATCCCAGGTTTCTATCTGAACTATTAGCAGTTTCACCTGTTTGCATACATGTCTTTTTATGTGTAGTGGGAATGGTGGAAGCGAAGATCCTGACAGATCAGATTCTGGAGCATAATATTGTTATTTATCATTATCTAATTATTAGGATCCAATTCTAATTTATAAAAGATCCATGCAGAAAGGAGTATATGGGCAGTGTGTTGACTTCCAGACTTCAGAGTAGAAAGAGAATTTGATAGGGTTTGTCAGAGCATGCCAGGCTTTTAGATCAGACCTTTTGCCCGACTTTGTTTCTGTGTCTGGGTGGCATTTCTGCAAGTGAAGAGCTTGACTGTTCTTTGAAGGTGCAGCTCTGCATGAGGGTGTGGTGCAGAATATCAGTCCTTTCAGGTGCTTCAGAGAGTGTTTAATATTACTGAGTCTGTTCCCCAGCTTCTCAGTGTGCACTGGGTGCAGTTCATTCTGGCTACACAAAGATGCTGGCAGGGAACAGAGGAGAAAATGTCATCACTCTCTCTCTTATGCCACCATGGGGAGTGGCTGGCACCTGCGGTTGTGCCAAAGAACAAGTACTTCTCTGCTGATCAGGATCTTAGATGGATTGTCCCTTTAGTTTCTCACAGAAGGTAACATCGATCCAGTTTTTTGCTTCATGGTAATGCTACAGAAAGAAGTTCTGCATCACAGAAAAAATCCTCTTAAGGAAAAAAATCTGTCCTGCTCATATCCACCATATCTTGTCAGGGCATGAACAACTGGGAAGCTAACCTTCAGAAACACAGAGATTACATTTCCTCAAAGATGTCTAGTTTCCAAAATGTCTGGGCTGCTGATTTAACTGCTGAGACACATGGATATATGCAAATTGAGAGAGTGGGTTGAAGGAGAGGAGTACTTTCCATATAAATGGATTTCTGAGGTTTCTTCTCTTAGCTCTCTATTTCTCAGTTTTCTATCATTTTGAAAAAAGTACAGTAACACTGGCTGGGGTCCAACCTTACTTCCTCCTTACCCTCAGTGACTTTGGATCACAGACTCTTTAACTGAGCTGGTTTTGAACAGTCATTCAGCTCTATCCTGTTTTATGTTTGGCATTGACAACTCATCAACTCAGTTCCCCACTTCTATCATCCACGAAACAGCTCTCTGATTTCTTGTGATTGCTAAGACACGGCTGAAAGATCCAAGTTCATATAAAACATGAGCAGAATATAGAATAAATGCTCTTCATGTATTCATGTCTATTTTAAGGACTTGTGTTACCATCACTATTTAACCATGGGTAAGGAAAATGAATTAGAACTGATCTTTGTCCTCTCAGCTGACAGGAGCAACTGCACTAAATCAGCCCAAAAGTCAGTCTAGTGCATCCTCTCTCCAGTGGTGACCAACAACAGCTACCCAGGAACACAGTGAAATAGGCCAAACACAATGACACTGCTACTCTCCCAACTTTCAGTATTCTGCAGCTCAAGACTTCCTCAGATTTTTTTGGTTGTTTCAAGAGCCCTCTTGCATTTTTCTTCTATGATTTCTTCCAAAGTAAAATTGATTCTGCATAAATATTCAGCTTACAGTGCATCCTAAAGCAAGACCTGCAGCTTAGCTCTATGCTGTATTATGTCTATGCAACTCAATTTATCAATACCATAAAAGAGATTAAGAGTTTCCAGTCACTCCAGATTCTGGATGCTTTCATTGGTGGAACTTCAGTTTACAGTGTCTTTAGGAGAACCTGAATCTGTGCTGCAAGCATGTGCTCACTCTTTAGAAAGGGTTCTCAAAATCACAAAGTCACTTCTGCAAGCCTTGGCTTGGGAACCTTAAATTATCCTTCTTTTCAGAGCAAAAAAAGCAGCATCTGCCCTGATGTTTAAACTCAAACACCCGTTGGTGAGGACAGAGAAATGAAAACCACTGGAGATGCTTCCTCACAGCCTGGCTTAGCAGGCAGCATCACAGAGCTTAGGGAGGGGTGCCACAGCCATCAGATCAAGCCCCATTGTCAGGAATCTGAACTGGAAAGCTCTTTGCAACTTTCTGAAATTTCTAAGTTGTTTTGTTCACCTCACAGTTAAACATACCCTTTAATAGATGTTTCTTGTTCTTTGAGTGTGTCTCTCTTGCTTATGCTCTTCCACCTTGCAGGCAATTCTCAGGAAGGCAAATGATAAGATGCTCATTTATGCAGTGGAAAGGAAGAACTTTCATAAATGGAAAACACAATCACGGTACATTTCACAGATAAATTCAGTTGCAACCTTGAATCCAGTACTCACAGCAAGTGCATTGATTCTTAGAGCCCTAGAAGCTAATGCTTTAAAAAAGGAATTAAAAAAAAAAACTACATTGATGTTTCTTTAATCAATAAAGATGCAATGGAGATGATGGGAGGGGAAGTGTAGAAAAAAATTTTACACTCTTACCTCTCATTTCAGGGAAGGTTGATTGTAAGCTGTTGCTTCAAATATAAAATTATCCCTAAGGCAGAAGTTATATATATGGTCCCTCCTACTCAGAACAGCTTCTTGGTGCCCTGTGCATTTTGCTGTTGATTTCGTTTATTGAGTTTGGCAAAAAGCCAAGCTTTAGTGAGTTAGAGCTTTCTGCAGCTGTATCCACACTGCGTGGCACACTAGCCAGGGAAATAACACCAGTGCACTCCTTTACTCAGAGAATTTCCTTGATGACAGAAAGAAACCAAAGGCAGGGTTAGCAACACCATCATTTATGATGTGTTGCTAGCAGGCCAATATTTTATGTATGTTTAGAACAACAATAATTGGGAATTTTTAGTCAGGTTATCTTGTTATTGAAATTACTGCAAAGTCCAAGCATATTCATTAATCAAACCAGCAAATGTCTTCATCAGCTTTTTTTCTTTCTTTCCTAGCCCATTTAGAGTACACTTGCAGCCCTGTGAGGTGGATGGCTGGGAATGAGGAAATTGAGCTAAAGTCAGGAAACAGCCATGTGTGTATGTCTTTTTTCCAGCACAGTGCATGGCTGCAACCATTTTGAAGAGAGAACTTTTTGGAGTGGCTTGTGGAGGTGAAGAAGCAACTTCCCTGTTAGGCTTAAAAATTTTCCTAGAAACTTCCTTCTGAATTCTAATTCTATCAGGGAAACTGCACAGGAAATGATATTCCTTTAAAACCATGTGCCAAACCAGTGTCAGACACAGTTTTGGTTATAGTATCCCTCAGACTGTGACTGTCACAGTGTTAGTCTTGATTCTCACTTTCTGTAGCAGAGTGGCCATTGCATTTCAGAGGTTCAGATATCTAACCAATAATCACAATAGAATGTGATACCTTGAAGACAGATTTTGTTCTTATACCTTTGAAAGCCAAACAGATTTAGAATTGTTGAATCAGGTTGTCATTGTTTCAATAAAAGGACAACTTAAAATATTCTCTTGGAGCTCACAATGGAATGCCCAGCTGAGGATTTATAAACCAGAAAGCAGCAGAGCACACCTTGCCTGTTTGCATCTTGTTACTTGGCTGTAGTTGTGCATCAATATGGGGAGCAAACACAGGCTTAGGCAAAGAAATAAAAACAAAGCTATACTCCACAATTAATTTAATACTTTGATGTGCAGAACGTGTTGCTGATAAAGCTTTAAAACTGCTTATGCTTAATATACATGAAACTTAGTGATAACTTAGGTAGTGATGTATACATGCTAGGAACAGACAAGTCTTCTTTTTAAGCAGTGACACGTGATGAATAATTTTTTTTTTAACTGCTTTTAGCCATTTTAGCTTTCTTGGCAATAAATATGAATGTACTGCAGCAGAATGCTGTAGTAGGACAAATAGACAACTGTGCAGAATATTGCATGTTTCCTGTGCATAAATGTACACTCTAGTCAGGAAGATTAATCTAATTAATCATGTTTTCAATGCTTTAATCTTCAGTTTTAATGTAACAGAGAAGTCCATCTCTGGGGTGGGAAGAACCTTCTAGATCATACAGGTTTCAAATGGAAACCTCTTTTTGTTGATTTCTTCCTACTCTTGTCCTAGGATATGGTTCACCATATGGCCTTCATGACATCTGAAACTCATTCTTAGTTGTTTCAGTCAGAATTTCTTGTATAAAATTACTGTAAGCCTCACTGAAAATATATTTTCCGTGAGTAAATTCAACAGATCTATCTGCCAATCAATCATCCAAAGCAAAAGTGAGTGAATATGACCATGACCTTTGCAATGTGTGGTGTTGGGAATAGTTCATGTGACCTCTCACAATGAAGTGTGAATTTTCCCTTTAAAAAAAAAAAAACTATGAAAATCCAGTGTCCTTTATACTGATGGTATTTGTTATCTTTCTGTACTTTCCTTTAGTCCTTAACATTTTCTTACCTTCATACACTCACACGGTGTTTTCTTAGAAGCCCCCAAAGAAATGAGAAAATCACAGAAAGTCCTGCTTACCTTATCTGTAAGCTAAACTATACACCTTAATCATTATTCTAGTAGTTTCTTCCCTCTTCCTATCTAATTGTTTTTAAAATACTGAAACTGCCTCACAAAACTTCCTTGTCTATTCTTTTAAACATTTCTTCCATACTTTCTCCCCTGGCCCAGTTACATCCATCAATGGCTTGATATCCTTTACAACTCAAAGGGGTTTCTGTTTTCAATTGGTATCCTCATTCCAAGAGGTTTGCTAGTTCAGCTTTCCTTGTTTCTGCCAGACTTAATAACATGCATTTCATGGACTGAAGTTTTTCTTTTTTGAAAATGCAACATAACTTAAAATGTGAAGGGAAATGCAGAAATAAGTGGCATGATGTAAGCCTCTACCTTAAAAGAAGGCCTGTGAAAGGCTACATTGTTCTCTTCAGAGATCATCATGTGCCAGAAAATGTAGAGAACTGAGAAGTTTCACTTACCTGACAAATGTATTCCAACATAGGGCTATTTGAGGTAGCACAATAAAATTAAAATAGTAAAGCTGTTAAAAATTAAATGCACATCTATTTCTCATTTACAGTCAGCTCACCACTGACAGATGCTAAAATCTCAAAAGAATTTCACAGATCCACAGGACACCTCAGCAGTGCTTAGTTTTCTGTTTGAACCTGGTTTAGCTGAAAGGTACAGCTAGACAATAGCCCCTGACTGGCTATCTGTATGAAAAGAATCAAAGACTGAAAGTTTTCCTTATTTGTAAACCAAATTGTAATCTATGCTCATCCAGCTCAAAATTCAACTTCTACAAAAACATCTTAAAGTCTCAAGGGAGATCTAATAATCTACTTAGAAGTTAAAAAACAGGTGGCTGTCAATCACTGGCATCATGCAGAGAGGAAAGAACAAATCTGCAAAAAGGGTGTTGAGTTTAAGTAGTTTAATGAGAGGAAAACAGTTTCATAACTTATGGAGAATCCAAATTGTGAGACAAGCTGTGAAGGGGACCTCTGAAGTCTGACCTGTAACTGAGGACTAAGCTCAACAACTATAATTGACATATTGTTTATTTTTTTGGTAGAGCCTGTGGTGTTTCTGATGTGTGTACACCTGGAACAAATATGTAAGAAGCCATGATCTCTGTTGTGGAGTACTCACTGCCTTGAGAGAACAGTTAAATTGGCCAAAAGAAGAAAAGATATTACAATGCCAGGCAAATAAATGGGGAACACTTGGGTTCTAGTCACAGAGACTAGAACCCCGACACAGTGGTTCTATTCAATGAAGTATTTATTGACCAATAGGTTGTTTGTTGAGGGGGAAAAAAAAAAAAAAAAGCCAAACAAAAAACAACTATAAGTGAGTGGAAACTTAAACCTGGATGACAGTTACCATTTTGAAACTATGCAATAAAAGAGTCTTGCAAGCATTGTTAAAATATTTCATTTTAAGCTGGGGTGTTTTTTTAGCCAAATTCTCAGGTATTTTGGTGACAACCATAAAGCAGCTAGGAAGAGAAGTCCTTGAAGGTCCTGCCTCTCTGAAGCCAGAGTCAGAGGCCACGTCAGGTATTCTGTCACTTCAAATCCTTTCAAAAATTGATCTGATGTAGACAGGCTGTGCCACAGATGAGCTCCTCTTCTGGAGGAGTGTCCCCTTAAAAACTGGAATACTGAATTTGTTGTGGTAGAGTTGTCTCACTTCTCTGCTTTGCCAGTTTTCAGCACGTGTAAATAAATAATTGCATATTTATTGCAGCAAGGCCTGGAAATCAGCTCTCCTCTAATATCCAAACTATAAAGCTCTTTTACATAGGCCTGAAGTGATTTCTATTGTATTGAGCTAGAGTCAAAAAATCAATTAATTTTGTCCCCTAATCAAAACTAATTTATGGATTACTAAAATCAGATTTGATGCCACTCAAATATTTGCAAGATTATTCACTGGAAAAAAACCCCTTCCAGCTCTAATTAAGTACCAGACTACAAGATGGCATAGTTTCCAGGCATATGAAGGGATTTTTTTACTCAGATCTGCTTCTAAACTGTCCCCTTTTATTGGCTTCTAGCAAATAAACTGGTGCATGCAAGTGTAAATAGCATAAGCACCATGTAATACTAGTGGAGTTCATAAGAGTTTGCTGTAGCCCCAGTGTTTCTGAGATTGTTAAATGTTTGCTCAAATACAAATGTAAGAGGGAAAACAAATAGAATTAAATATTATGCCTGTGTACAATGTTTATATACAAATTCAATATTGTACCTGTGGCCCTGAACAACACTGAAATTAAAAAAAAAAACCAACAATGGTTACTGCATCTAGGGATTAACAAATTCCCAGGTATTTAAAAAAATATGCTAATTGCCTATTCTGTTCAAAAGACTGAACTAAGCCTTAAACTGACCTCAAGATTTACAAGCTGAAGGAAGCAGTTTAGTCAGCAAGACCAACAAATTACCAAAATCTCATTCAAAAAGAACGACAAGAGCCGTGTTTCCTGCAGCAAACTACTCTGCAGATACTCCACCACAGTGCCTGTCATTGCCCTAATCACATCTCCTGGCACTGCTTCTGGTAACTTAGACATAGCCCTGCTTTTGACTCACTTGAAATCAATTCTAAGTAATTCAAATGTTAGATGCTGAGTTTTCTGGAAAGTTTGGGATTAAAATAATTTTCTCATCCTTTGACTAGCTGGAAAAAAAAAAAATATAGGAGTTTCTGTCCTCATAGCATTGCGTGTGTTCAGATCTTGGCTGCTGGTAAGGACAAGCTGTAACTAAGTAATGACATTTTTCTGCTTGGCCTTGTGCCTGAGTAGAGCGTATTTCACTGTTCAGTAGCCTGTTGAACCAGGCAAGAAGGGGAAGGGAAAGACTCATTTCCATATTATCTGCACATGCTTGGCACACAACCCTTTGGAGCAATTGCATAATTAGAAAATAGGATGATATGGAAGGGATTTTTTTTTAAATATATATAGTCCTCCTTCAAATATGTTTTGTTGTAAATAGCTATGCGAATATTAAAGTAATGACTTCTCATTCCTAATAGGTTGCCCAGAACAAATAAGTAAAAAAATAGGCCTTGCAAAAGATGCAATTTGAGCCTAGGATGATAATTTATTTATAATGCATTCCTCCTCTACCCATCGAGGCCCTCTCGGCATTTTACAAATAATTATAAACCATATTAGAAACATCATTAATAGGTGCTATAACAGACAAACAAAATAGTAAAACCAGACATGAGTCACATTGCTAAAGGATATTGGAAAGTGTTACAGGTTGCAGCTGGCTGCAGCCTTGAAAACCATTTTTTTTAAGTCCAACTTTCTACCTTTTTTTTTTTAAATCAAAATATCCCCATTCTTATTAGATGGCCTCTAGTTAATTCGCTGATCAAAGTTTACATACTGTTCTGCTTCAGCTGGTTTTATTGAACTGAGAAGCTCAAGATTGAAGCAGCAGGTGCCATTATAATGCAGAGCACCTAGCTTTACAATTTCTTCTCTTTTTTATCTTGATAGCAACAAGCGGTCATTGCTGCAAATGTGGCACTGCCTGCTCTGTTTCACTTTGGATTTTTATTTCTATATTATTGGCAAAAGGTGCTGGGAAGGTGGGAAGAGTGCAGTCTGGTTTTGTGCTGGCCTGTGACATCTCCTGCCATGCATGAAGGGTCTGATTTCAAAGGACTTTCCTCAGGGTGAATTGACAGGATAACCCTTGTCCTTTAGCCATCTTTTTTTTGTGTGTGTGTGTGTGCCTGGACTACCAAATCAGAGCTCTCTCCCAAGAGCCTAATGGCCCTATCAGTTTAGAGGGTGGGGATTCACTGCTTTTGTGGGGCAGGTGCTTGCCCCCAGGGAACTGGATCAAAGCCCAGCAGCTCTTCTGAACCATGTCCAGCTGACTGTGGTGCTGTTTGAAGACATTGCTGCCCCTTAGGCAGAGATTACCCTTCTTGCACCCCTGGAAACTGAAAGGTCTCCAGGAACACTTCCAGTTTGCTTCAGGAGAAGACAGAAAATATTCTTGGGATGGCAATGGCCAGCATGCAGGTACTGATACATGAGTAAGGGTGACACCACGCAGCAGACGTACATGGTAGAGCACATCTGTTCCTTTCCTTGTTAAAGCAGAACCACAGCAAATCAGCCAAATTTGAACCAGCCTAGGCAACTTCTGTGTATGTGAAATTCTCTTTGTATAAAATAGCAGAATCTTTAAGGTTGGAAAAGACCTCTGAGATCATCCAGTCCAAACTTTGATAATTAATGTCACAATTCCAAAATGTGAACAGGTAGAAATTACTTTTATATTTTCGAAAGAAGTTCTTAAAAAATTATCTTTTGGCTTTCAAATATTAAAAGAGAGACTGTGTACTTTCTATCCTTTTCTCTTAGAAGAGAGAAAATGTACTGTTAAGAGTCAGTTTTGATCAATCAGGTACACCATGTTTTCCTCTTCTATCATTTTTATGATGAGAGCTCCATAACAAAATCTATACCAGGCTACAGTCACCCTGGTTTCAGCCAGAATTAGTTGAGAATGTAACTTATGCTGAGTTCTCAAACATTTTCTCATCAGAAATGTCTCTTTCACTGACTTGGAGCCTTTCTGGGGAAGGTGTTAATTTTTTTTACCAAATTTCACAGAATAAAATCCTAAAAATACCCAACCCATGTTTTCAATTTCAAAATTGATCTTGTTTAAAAAGCATTTTTGATTGTGTTATGACAGAAAACAGAAGAGCTGATTTGGGGATAAATTATCTGAATTTAACCCTTTTTGTATGGGAAATTTCAAGCATTTGTGTTGTTGCTCAGAACAAATGAAGTCTTCAAGTGACTGTTAAAAGTTCACATGGCTCAGAAATTTCCTATTTCAGGTAAGAAAGAGCAGCAAGAGAGCTGTAATTTGTTTCAAATTTTGGGAAATTACAATAAGTGGTGGTTCAAATTCAAAAAGGTATTTGAAGATCAGGTTTTCAGGTTTGCTTTTCCCCCTTGTGGCACTGTAACAATCAATCCCATTAAGTCATCTTTGGTGTGTTTCTTGTTACAATAAAGAAAATTAATTTCTTTTTTTCTTTTTCCTGTTCCATTTTGAGGGAAAGTCAGTTTTTCTAACATCTTATATCACTGAGAGCTCAGGAGAGTTGCAGTGGTCTAGTAGCTCTTAATGATACCTATTTGTTTTGCTCTAGTTTTCCAGATCAAGATATTCGCAGGGCAGCAGTCCAACAAATAGAAAATGTGTCAAATGATGAATTGTTAGAATACCTCCCACAGCTGGTTCAGGTAAGGAGGAAATTGATAGCCAAGGAGGTCTTCAGTCCAGATCAATAACTCCATTAAATACTTTGGATGCTTCCAGGTTGGTTAAGACATTGTAAGAAGAACAAATAAGTCTTGTCAGCTGATGCAGTGAGTGGATTAAAAACAGGGCTGAGGGAGAGACTGTTCCCAATTTAGGAGTATGGAATTGTTTTGGCATTCTGATTGGGCTTTCATACAAAGCACATGAAGGTATTTTCAAGTAACAAAGAAGAGTAAAAAGTGCATCTGAACAAGAGAAATTCTGCTCAGGTGACAGGGTTTCATTGCAGTCGAGGAAGGAAATGCTGTTGCCACAAATCGCTGGGGTTTTAGTACCATATATTCTGAGAATACCACTGTCAACACAGAGTGAAGTGGACATTTGAGTGTGGAATTGTGTCTTTAAAGATGTACATTACATTTCACTGGAAATTCATGTCTTGTAAGTTATGGCATCGCTGCTTCCAAAGCACTTGGTGATTGGATAACTCCTCTGTTGGGGCTGAGCAGGAATTTCTGAAAGCTTTATCCACTCACTTCGTAACACTGTGCATATGGATGACCCACTACCCACACTGCAGTTCCTCAGGGTTTCTTTCTGTGTTTGTGATATCTGCTTATCTAGATAGATATCTCTCTGTGCATTTATGAATATATTCATGTAATCCACTACTGTGAGGCAGCAGAACCTTCACAGCTTTACAGCATTCACAAACTGCTGTGACCTTCCACAACTTCTGCTCTAAAACAAGTTTCTTTTCCAAAACAGATAAAAAATTAAATATAGCAGTGATAGTTTTAAGTGGGGGGAGACAAGCTGCATATTTATATGCATGTTAGCACAGAATTAGGGTGATGTCTATCTGTCTTACAGGTGGTGGTAGATCCTTGGGAACTGAAGTCTCCCTGCTCATTGCACTGCCAGAGCAAGCTCCACATGTCTGATTGCTTTGCTCAAACTAAGCACTGGGTGCTTTCTGATTAGTTTTGTTATAAAGGAAAGACACCAAAACTAGCATAAAATTTATTTTTATTATAATTTTTTCTATTAAGGTGCTCAAATTTGAGTGGAGTCTTGAAAGCCCTCTGGTGAAACTCCTGCTGAATCGTTCTCTTCAGAGCATCCAGGTAGCCCATCAGCTTTACTGGTAAGACCATTTGCCATTGCTACCACAGTCATTTTCTGTCATAGTGAAATTTATCCATGATTCCATTGCTGATAAACTCTTTTGGTTTAAAATCGACAGAAAAAGTTTTGCTCCTTCCCTTTCAGCACTGGATATAGGAAACTTGTATAAAAGACCCACTTATGTCTGCCTTCATGCTGCCCCTGGGTGGGAGGAAGAGGGAGAAGTTCTGCTCCATTAAGTAAGATACCATTTGGTTTTCCAACATGTTTTTTTTTGTGCCAAAAATAGCCTTCCCCAAAATTTATAAGCATTGGTTCACTTTCAAAGGAGGCTAGCTGCTTTTGTGATTTCCCTGACCTCTCCTGAAGTTGTCAGAATTCTCACGTGTCAAAATGTATGTTTTACCCATTTTTATATCAGTCTGACTTGTGATGGTAGAGTTTCCAACAGTTCCTTTCCATGATTATGGAGATGTACCAGGCCTGACAGAAATTGCCATTCACCACCTACCTCCAACATAAGGGGTCCTCTTATTGTATTACTGAATTATTCTGTTTGCTGTGCTGCTACCTCAAGGCTCTCTGAGAAAGAATGTGGCTTTTTGATGTCTCAACACATCACCCTGTGATGTGAAAATCAAACTCTGGTGTGTTTTCTTTTTTTGGTTTTTTTTTTTTTTTGGGGGGTTTTGTTTTGTTTTGTTTTGTTTTGTTTTGTTTTGTTTTTTTCTCCCTATCTTTAGTAATGATGGATGAACTTAGCTTTCATTTACAGTTCAAGTGGTTCATATCCCTTAAACCAAAGCTTTCCCCCCTGCAAAGGAAAGAAAACAATTTGAAATGTAGTTATTTGGTTGATGAAGTGTAGGGTTGGGAAGAGCATAAATAATGCTTTCATACCTGCATGGGCTCTGGTTAGTGTTAATGGGGATAAAACAGAATTATTAATGTGTTTGTTTTACTGAAATGGGTAGGACAATGTGCTTAATGAGCATATCTTTCAAATAAAGAGGAATGACATTTAGCGAGCCATTTTCCGACAGCGCCTGAAATGCGCCTGAGACAATTTCTACTAATATTAAACCTAGTAAGACTGTACATAAAATATCCAGTCTGGAGTTTTAAATATGCCCTAATAGCTTGTAGTTTTCCTGTAAAATTAGAAATTATATCTAGGGTTCAATGGACAGGGGAACATCATTCATTTGCCTGTGTTTTCTTTAACTCCTCTCTTCTTAGAAGAAAAATGACTGTCTGCAGTCTTCTTCCTCTTTACTTTCCAGTGCAAATCCCTATTTTCCCCCAAAGTTTGTCAAAACTGTCTAATATTATAATCTTGGGTAATAGAGAACAGTTATTCCATCCTGAATATATATGGTTATCTGGCACAGTGCAAGTGGCAAAATAAATTTATTTTATATACGGCTTAATGTATAGGGTAGCTATATCCACATCAAGTAGGTTATTTCTCAAGGCTTCCTGTATTCTCTGCCTTTCACCTGGTAGTAGCCCTGTACATGCTGAGTACCTCTTTTATTTAAATGTGTAGTTCATATGTTTCAAGCTAAACTGAGAACATAAATGTGGCAAACATCTCTTAAAATTTGGTGCTTGTGTTCACCATCTACACTTAGGGGTTTTTTGGTTACTCTCCTCCACCCTGTCCTTCAGTAGTAAATTGTTTTCTACCTTACATTCCAATTTATGTAATTACTCACATTCCTGCTCCCAATAAGTGCTTTAAAGGACACTTTCCCAACTCATAAGTTCTACTTACAAAGTTTACCAGTAATTTTGTGGCTTTTATTAATAAAGTCGTAAATAATTAATAAAATATTTCCTTCACAAACTGAATTTCAATCATTATAAAAGTAAGGGAAAGCAGAGGTTTTCTTCCACTTATTTCTAAAGAGACTTTTAAAAGAAGTTCAAAGATTTAATAATGTGGGGAGCACATATGTGCATGTACACTCACATAACTTCTTTTAAGAAGTGTGATTAGGTTACATTTTATTCTCAAGTGTCACGTTCTGTTTCATTACCAAATTAGCTATCAAGAAGCAAGGACTGGTAAAAAAAAACTTCAGTAATAAGTTTTTTATTTATTTTTAATTGTAATGAATGACATTACAATAAAAATACTGTTAAATAATACAACAATGTGCACAATGTACCTGCCCAAAATAAAACTTGGAAGAAAAGGCTAATGCAATATAGAAAACTGCTGAAGTTGTGTAAGAGCCATAGGGGGAAATTAAACTAATTTGAACTTCCATGTTTTACAACACTATTGTAAATTTAGAAATTACTAGAAAAGGTGGTGACTGTCGACACTATAACTTATCTTAATGGCAAATACTAGTTATAATAAGATGTCAATTATTTCAAATTGACTCAATTTCCCTGCAGGTCAGAGATGAGAAGCTACCCAACAATCGTGTACCATCTCATCACTTTAATAGTAATGTTGGATAGCAAATTGTTAATTTTTTTTCATCAAGCAGTGATAAGTTTTTCTGAAGATTTTATTTAAAAATTATGGGGCAGTAACTGGCAAAGGTGGACAGAACAGAGAGAATTTTCATTCTTGGGACATATCTTCAGCTGTTGTTAATCAGGATAGTTTCAGTCTGTTCTTTGCTTGTATCTGTTGCAGATTTGTTCCATTAATTATGCTATTGAGAACGAGAAGGATCTTACACCCTGTTTGAATGTTTGGGTTTTCTCTTATCATTTGTGTCTTTCCCCTTCTTCTCCAAATTCTTGAGGAATCTGGGCCATTACATCCATCAGTGTTTTACCTCCTCATTGGTACTTCTGCATGCCCTTCCCAAGGAGGCTAAAATTTGCCCATGCATACTGTGCCAGCACAGGACTCGTGTACTCGACACTTAAATCCCATTTTAGTCTTATTTCAGGACTTCCCAATGTCAATGAGGCATGGAGAATTATCCCACTACCTTCCAGACAGTCTCTGGGATGCTAGTCCCACCAGAGTTCCTGGCAGACAACAAGGCTGGACCAAGTTTTCCCATTCCCTGGAGCTGTGGTGACAAGTTATTAAACTGCTTTTAGCAAAGCACAAAAAGTTGCTTGAGAAAAAAGAAACCTGCTGAGCCCTTTTGGGCCCTTCTGCTGGCTGAAAGCTGCCGTGTTTCTCCTTGCTACTCGATGTTTCACACACAGGTGGGGTTTTGTCAGCTTTTGTGCTGGAGTTTTAATCCACCTGGCATCCTGCCAGTCGGTTTCCCTCTTGCTTGAGTGTTTTTGGCTTTTGGCTGCTGTCACAGGTGGCAGCTGCAGCGTGGAATCGGAACAGCTGGCTGGGGCAGCAGGTGGCCAGGAGAATGTTTCACAGATGGTTGCCTTCCACAGGAAGATTGAATAATGGGGGAAAAATACAGCATCCTCCAGGATCTGTGGCAGCTGCTTGAAGGTGGTGCTAAGGAACAGGTTCCACCGTCATGGAAGAGTGGGAGTGTTTGTAAATTCTGCTGCGGCACGAGAATCTGGTTTGCTTAGCTCAAGAAAAGAAAAAGTCAGGTGAAAACGTTGCTGAAGACAAAATGTCCTTTTGTAGCTTGTCTTCTAAGTAACTTAAACTTTGGAGAACTTTCCCAGTTTTTGGCATTTCTGAGCTGCAGGTTGACTGACAAGAGAAAAGGGAGTAGACTTCTGTCTTTTCCAAGTTCACATCTTGTAGAAAAGTAAAAATGTGGGATTAAAAAGGAACTTGGTAGAATCCAGTACACTGGAAACAGTGTGAGTCAGACCACTGATTTCATGGCTAGAACATATTTTTTTTTCCATATATACAGAAAAATAACTACAAGAAGCAAAAAGAATATAGCAATGTATAAAAGTTTAAAAATACCCCAGTTACATTTTCTGCTCTTGGGAGGTTTGTACCTCAATACCTTCTTCTCCAAAATCATTACCAATGTTTCATTCAAAACTCCCACACTGGAACAATTGCTTCATATTTTCTGAAAGGAAATATATTTTAACTGTCAAAACTGGTCTATGTTAACCATCATATACTTAAAGGGTTCAAAAGAAGGAATGAATCAAGCGGATACTCATTTGTCCAACACTCTTAATTATCTGAACATTAAACAGATGACCATCCTCCAGATCTTTTTCTTCCTGCATTATCGTATCTTTCTCTGACATTCAGAAGTTATCAATTATGATAACTTCTAATTATGAAATGAACTTCCTAAATAGCTGTGCAGAGCAGGCTGAAAACCCCAGCCCATTAAAATGACATGAATGTAAATACAAAGATGCCTGTTCTTGTTTTCGCATTAATTTGGTCCTTCTTACTGAGCAGAATTTAAAAAACATTTAATCATATGTGTAACTTTAAACCTGTATAGGAATAGCCAGTCCAAGTATATTTTTGATTCAGCTAAGTGCTGATTGTGAATTTCATTAGAATTCAGAGTACTTGATGTGATCGTTATGTTTTGGACTGCAGAGAACATCAGCTATAGATCACACCTTAGGATTCTAGTTCTGAAATCATAATTCTTGTTTATGTGACACCAATCATGTGGAGACCTTTTTTTTCTTTAGTTACTTAAGGTGGTGCCATGTGAAGGCTGACCTGGAACAGAGACTAGACAGAGCTAAAGAATAAAGTAGGGATTTATTAAAAGGATTTCCTCCATGGATCCACCTTGGGCAGCACAAGAGCCCAGCCAGGGCTGCACCCAAGATGAACCAAAATGGGCACAAAATGGACACTGGGCACGGGCTCTGTCACTTTTATCAGTTCTGCTGCATTTGCATCTTGGAGTTCATTGTCCAATTCCAGCTCTAGGTTATCAAGTCCCATCCTTCTTGTTTTTCTCTCTTCATTCCACGTTGTTTGTGCTCTTGGGCCTGAGATTTGGATCACTTGTCCTTGGTCCCCAGCTAGAGAAGGAATTGTTTTGTCTCCCTGCTCTGTGCAGAGAGCTCACCATCCCCTAATATGAAGCTCAGAACTACACACTAAAGCAGTACAGAAACTGAAAAATATAAAAGCTAAAACCTGAGGCATGAAAGGTTCTAGTAAATAACACCATTAGAGCATTATTTGTGTGAGATAATGATTCAGCCAACTTCTGTGCTAAGTGCTTCATTATTAGCTGTGTGGGCCTCAGGTTATTGCCTTGTACAACAGGCAGATTATTATTTTGTTTCCTAATTTACAGGTTTTCCATTTTCTTGGACCCTAGTTTTAGAAAAAGATGTCAAATGAAATAAAGAGATTGTTGTGAAGGAGTAACAACTGTTAGGTTTGACCTTTAGTAGTTACAGACTTAGTGAGAAAATTGTATATTTAAATCAACAAAACCATATCTTACATTAAATTAAACACATTTTAGATATTAAAGAAAAAAACACCAGTATTTTAGAGTCACTTTTTGCTGTCTCTAAAGACAGAGGAGTGAACTGGCTTTGACCTCAGCTGGAATTGATAAAAGGAGGTACTAGCAGGAGGACTAGAGGACTGTGGGCCGAGATCACATTTTAAACTTTCAAAATTCTAACAAAAAAGAAAATTAAAATAAATTCCAAAGAATTAAATTGAAAACATGACTGGAAAAGGTTAACAAATAATCTAAGTATGGCGTTTTAACATTTAAAATATAAAAAGGGGATTAGTTTTCCCACCCTGTTAAAAATTAAAGCTTTTTAAAAAAGAAACCTGTTTAAAAATTAATAAAGCACGAAGCTATGCCTTTTTGTAATTCAGTGAATATGAGAAAATCTGGTGAGTCACTGACAAAGGACATAAATAGCACAGTTGTGCATGTGTCTGTTTTTAATTATTTTAATGATTCTTAGTAGAGTGAATGTGTTCCTGAATGTCTAGAAATCTAGGAATGCTGGGTGTTTTTCCAAATCCTGTGCAAGCACAAGAGGGAAGAGGTGAGGTACCCTGGTGGTCATATATCAATGTGAGCATGGAGTGAAGCGTGATGAATTGTATTGGTGCAGGCAAATTATCAGCAGCACTAAATAAGTTACTGAACACAGAGATAACTCTGTGTGTGCCCCACCTTTGGAACAAAGGAATTCCATGCCAAAAGTCATATTCAAGGAGGATTAACGTTGTAAAGTGAAGCATAAAAAGTCTGCAAATGCCAGTTATTAGTGCATGTTCCTGTAATGAAAAAACACACCACTGTGCATATGCACAAGTTGAACCTACTTAGAACTGCAAAGATAAACTGGAAAAGGGGACTGAGTTATGAAAAGCTTTAATTATTTTAGCTGCTTCATGATTTATAAGGTAGCACTAAGGAAAAAGTTTTTTCTGTACATTGTTTTTCCAAACACGGCTTGTCTGATTTATTTTGCATTTGGCTCCTTTTACAGTTAAAAAGTTCTGGAGCTGTCAAATCTGGTTTTTCAGTTGTGCCAGAGAACTCCCCACGAGCTTTGAGTTATATCTAACCCCTCAAACAATGTGAAATGAATATGAATATGAATATGAAAGATGGGTTTGCCTTTTGGATCTGCTCTGTGGGCAGGATTGCACAGAGCCTTGTGGTGGTCTCTGGTCTCTGCTGCTGGGATGTGATGGGCTGCAGTGAGCAGAGAGGGGTTCAGGGCAGGGCCCTCTGCAGGTGTCACATGCAGCTTTCATCCCTGCCTTTCTTCTTTTTCCTCCCATTAAAAAATGTTTTATTGTTGCTTCTTTCAAAAACAAAACAGGGAGCCAAAATCTTTCCTGATGGATACCTCACATAATCTTTGCTTGTCACACAGGGGCATTAAGGAATGTAAACCAGAGTAGTAGTAAGTCAGGAAAATTTTTGAGAAAATGTTCATCTAGCTCTGTCTCTTCACATGGGTAATTTTCAGTCATGAATTTGAAGGACGTGGAATTATTTTGATTTTTTTTTTAATATGTTGTGAAAAGCTACTAGAAAAAGATGCCTGAATCAAATCCTAGAAGTAGTTTCTTACAAGGAAATTTTCTTTATTCTAGGCTGATACTGAGTGGCCAACATCAATGATCTGAGATGTCCAAATCATAAATGATGGTAGCTGCAATTTTAGGGATGATGCAAATTTCCCAAAGTAGATTGTAATGATTTTGGAGAGACAAAGCTTCAGCTGGAAAGCGAACAGCATGGAGGGAATCTCCTGTGACACTCAGCTGAGCAGCTGGTGTTGTGTTTCACTGGTGAAATGCTGCCTCTGCAGCCCAGGTGCTCCGGATTCTCAGTGATCAGATGAAATACTGGGAGAGGATGCCTCACCCCAAAATTTTCAGATGTAGTATCTAAAAAAAATTTAATTTAGTTGCATTTGATGATTCCACTTTCAGGTTTTACGTTTTGTGAGTATTTGGAAAAAAACAATTGCATTTCTTTCCTTTGTAGGAAACTTTTGTTTTGCTAGAAATGGCAATTATTGTACTCAAAATGAGTCTGCAGATGCTTCAAAATTGCATCACATTATGTAAAACAGAAGTCTTGCTCTGTTATAGGTCTTTTTCTCTTTCCAGCTTAGCAAATTTTGTCTTTTAACTATAGCTGTTTGAACCAATTTTTGACAAAATTTGTCTTGAGCTACCTCAGAGCATTGTTTTCAATCCATTTTTCTTGGAACACAAAGTTTTGCCTCATGACTTGAATAAATCCAGTTCAGGCCCTGATTTCTTTGGACTGATATGTTTGGAGTACTCATTTATAGTTAGTTAGGCTGTTGATCACAGGCTGGAGTTTTGTAAATCATTCCTATTTCTGAACACTGTCAGTGAGAACTACAAGGGAAAGTATGAATAAACAGAGAGAGGCTTCAAGTGGATACAGGACATCCAGTGTAATGAGTTATTGGTAGGCTTAATGTTGCTGTCAGTTGTGTGTTTTCTGTGGTTAATATTTCTAGGTTTAGTCATCACCCTCCACCAGCATGAAAACTGGACCTTGGACCTTTGCCTAAATAACTGAAACATTAGAAGAAATAGAATAATGAATTAGACATTGTTGAATATGTTACATCAGTGCATGATTTAGCAGAAAATTACTTTGTAATTTTCTTCAATTTTGGGTAATTTTTCTTAGAAAGGAATTCCCTAATCTAAACCCAAATATAATTCTTAACACATTTTAAATTAAATAAATAAATAAACTAGAATAAAAGGTACTATTTCTGGGCATGAAAGGGTAAGCCTTGATAAAAGGTCCTGTCAGGATAACAGTGCAGAATTACCATAATTTGGTATTTTTAGGTGTTTGTAGATGATGACCATTTCAAGATTAAACTCATAAAGCCCTTTCTGTTTGAAAATATATCCCTGAATGTTAATTGCTTTCAGAATGCTCACCCATACTCAATGGTATATTAGTCTGCAATCAGAATGATGTGATTTGGATGGCAACCAAATTAAAAACCATTTGAGAGAGGAAAGAAAGAGCTGTCAGATGAGTTGGTTTTGCTTTCTTGCTTGGGCAACGTTGGTGTGATGTTGTAATAACCTCTTTTTAAACAAGAGAATTATTCAAGGGACCACTGTCTCACATTGTCTCCTTCAGTACTTTCTTGGCAAAGAGCCCACCTGGTTGGAACTGATGATGTTGGACCTTTGAATTAAACAACAGAAAGTGACCAGTGAATCTAAAAGAATTAAGATTCCTTCCAAATCTAAAGCCTGTAATATTCTTCCCAAAGGGTCATACAAGCCACAGGCATCTCTGTCAAAAGACAGAAGCTGAATTGTCCTTTAGCTTTCTCTGTGGTGTCTGTCAAATACACAGGGTACTGTTTGTTAAAGTTCAGCACATTATTTTTTGTTTCAGAAAGAAAATCAGGCTACAATAATGGAATTTTGTGTCCAAAAGGCCTTTATTCCTGTGTAAAGGCATTCCAAGTTATCACAATATTGCATCAATAGTGCGTGGCTGACAGAGTAAAGTAGCAAAGAATTCTTCACTGACCTTTTTTTTTAAAAGCTCATCAAAATCAAAGTTTTTCAGAGAAGCATGGAGCTTAGGTGGAAACATTCAGATGGTGTGTCAAAAAGTCCTAATTCTTCTGCTTGTCACTAGAGATGGGAGAGCAGGGACTTGTGGCTGAGGTAACCCCAGTGAGTGCCACACTGAGCTGTTTTTTGATATATCCTCCCCTCTCCATTGTTATGAACCATCCCATCCATTCCAAAACAAGTCACCAGCATGCTTCCAACTCAAATTATAGGAGGGGCAATGCATATTTTTAGACAGCCCCTAATGCTAAGTTTGTTATTTCAGGTGCAGATCTCCCTGTCTTGGTGTTAACTGAGTTACTCAATCCTAACCCATTAACAGGTTGTCTTATTTCTTGGCTTGAAAGCACACCATCTTTTAGGCATAGTAATTTTTTAAATACTACTGGTATCTCACCTCTGCAGTGTGTTGCCTGGCTGCTGTTCACTGCCAGCTCTTACTTTAGGGAAAACCTTATGTTAAGGAAATAAATTTAAAAAGAAGTTTAAAAAAAAGTGTTATGAAGTGGCGTGTGGGTTTTAAGTGGGATAAACTGCTGGCAGCATCTATATGGGAAGTTATTTGTTTGTAAATTTGATCAAAGCCTCAGTGCTGGAGTAGCTATTGTTTTTCATTTGTCTATCTTTCAAAGAGCTAGTACAAATTACCTCCACTGAAAATATTAAAAGGCAAATACAAATTTGTTCATATTCATTCCTTTTCTTCTGCTCAGGATTTTTTCTGGTTTTGGTGGGCAGTAGAAAAAAATATTCTGGATTTGGTGGGCAGTAGAAAAAAATATTCTGGCTGGGTCCTTGCTGGCTCAAAAGTGGTTGAAAGCTGTACAAGCTGAGCAAGTGGAGCAGTTCTGGAGTGGTGAGGATGCTGTTGTGTGAATAAACAGATGTGGAAATAAAACCAATATCTTTTGTCAGTATTAGAGGTAGTATAGGTATTATAATAATATAACATAGTAACAAAAGTTATTAAGTGTTTACTTGAATAGAGAAACACTGGCACATACACAGGTGGATGATCCTTTTAAAGCAGCACCCTCCCTCTTCCACAAAATGAGATTTTATTTCTTATCTAATAAGTGGTTTGTGGAGTTCAAATCCTTAGACATAAAGGGTGGCTCTTAAGTATTTCAGTGTAAACAGCAAAGCCACCTTGAACATATCTTTTAATAAAATCCTGTTTTGCGCTTCTTACACTTGATTTTTTCAAGCTTGTGTAGCAAGGCTTATATCTAAGTAGATTAAAAAATACTTTTTTTCCCCTTACATAAGTGCTCAGTTTTCATGTTCAGCCTCCCCCAGCAATTGTTCACAGTCTGTCATCCAGTGAAGTTAAAATAACTGTTCCCCCAAGGCCTCCTTCCACTTAATTCCTAAGATTCTTCTAGATTCCATTGGAAGTGGGTAGAGGATGTAATGTGCAAAGTAGCATGATTCTGGCAGTGGAAAGGGTTGAAACTGGGAATTCCCTCCACCTGCTCTGAAAACACTTCTGTCTATTCTGCTTCAAGATTCCAAATCTTCTCCCAGAAACAGAAGCCTGAGCAGTGTTCACTGGTTTGGGAAAGGAGGGAATTGCCACATTGTTCCCAGTGTTTGCACAGAAGCATGGCACTGATTGAAGCGACACAAAACACGCTTTATCAATAAAATAAAAATAAGCAGGCAAAGGAGCAAAGAGTGATCACTGAGGGAATAAAGGATAGCAAGCAAAATATTTTTATAGGAGAAAGGAGGCAGAAAAGCAAGAGGAGAGCAGACATCAGTAGTACTGTAAGTAACATAGATCTGCTGTGTTCTAATGATACTTTTTACCAGCAGTTAAGTTTAGATTCTGGTGACTTCCCAAGAGAACTGGGAGATTGAGAACCAGTTCCGTAAAAAAATGTTATTCCCAAGTATAACCTGTGCCACTACTCTTCCTGTATAGTGTAATTTTGATTCCTACATTGCTATATGTTCCCCTGAAGACTCTTGTGCCTGAAATATAACCTCTCTGTGCTTCTGTCTCCAGAAGACAGAAAACAGACAGACATCAAGTTTCCTTTTGGGAAAGCCCCTGGAGACTCGTGCTCGATCGCTTCCCACAAATCCTGATGCTGCCTGAACTTTGTCTGACATAACTTCTCTGAGAACCTCAAGGGCTAGGAGCCGAAGAGTGGTAAATATTCAGCTGTTCCTTCAGAGAATGCAGCCCTCACATTTTGTGCACTGCAAACTTGTAAGCGAATTTTGTCCAGGCAGTGCTACAGGCAAAACCCCAATCTCTGTTATTTTATATACTTCTGACAGACACGGTCTAGTCAGTGTAAAGAGTAATGTGGATTCTTTGCTCCTTAATCTGTATCACAGGAATTTTGAAATATTTGCTGTTCCTGTGACAGCTGGACTTGAAGCTGGGCCCTGGCTTGAAGTGCTTGCCAGAAATTGCCCTCCAGTTTCCATGGCTGATGGGACAGAGGAGCGTGACACTTAGAACAGAAAAGTGACAGAACTTAGAAAAGCAGCTTTTAGCACACTTGTTTGTGTTCCTGGCCAAATGACAGGCCTGCCTGTCACTGGGTCATGTCTTTTGAAACTCCTCTGGTTCTGGGGACCCATCATCACACGGTCAAGTTGCGGCGCTGTTCCTTCCGCCATCCCAGGAGCTCTCCCACCCTGCTGCCGAGGGCAGTCCCTCTGAACAGCCCCATCCAATATCAGAGCTAGCTCTGATGAGGTCAGGAGCCAGAGCAGGGGACCTGCAGAGGTCCCTGCTGACATCAGCTGCCCGTTTCTGTGCATTGTGGTTGAATCCTGTGACTGTCTTTGCTTCTTTACTGATTCTGTTTCTGCGGTTCTTCAATTCTCGAGCCACCAGGGCAGTCCTTAGACAAGGGCTTGCACAGAGGGTGTTCTTACCTTTGGGAGAATTGAGAATGCTGAGTGTTTTCCAAATAGCCTGTTTTCTCGTAGGTGCCATCTCCTGGGTGGAGGCTTTCACCAATAACTTTTTGTAGGGTTCCACACAGGTCCTGTTCAGCTGAGACACTGTCACGGTGAAACCCACAGGATGGGGATTTTTTACATTGCAGCAAGAGCAAATGGCACAGAAGTAGGGATGTGCTCTTCCTCCTGCAGCATCTGAAGAAACCAAGCCTGAAGGCAAGCTGAACAAACCCAAAATTATTTAGAAGGGAAAAAAAAAATATAGCTAGAGGGGCTGAGTTCAACACTGCTTAAATGTAGAGTTTTTTCTTTTGTTAACTTGTTTCACTCAGTCTTTTTACAAATATATAATGGAAAATATGAGGAAAAATTGTTAAAATAAATACTTTAAGAGAAATTACCTGATTATTCCATTCTGCCCACATCACCAGTCAAATGCTTGCATATAAAGTTTCTGCAGGTAGGCAGAAAACAGCATTCAATGATGATATTATTTGCAAGATAGCTTTATAAAAAAACATAAGTTACAAGTGACAGGAAATGCTCTTTAGAATAAGAAACCAGTAGTTTTCAATTAGAGTTAAATGAGAAATTATGTTATGTCAGTTGATATTAAAATTATATAAATGTCTGGATGAGTACAAAATTATCTGATGTCTGGAAAAAAATTTAATTTACTGAATTGATATTAATCAGGCTCATTAACTTTAGTGTGGCAGCTGCCATCTTGGCTAATGAAGGTACTGAACAGGGGTTTCCACAGTCAAATTCATCGGCTTGGATTAACTGAAAGAATAGTTCCTCATCATAAGTGTTGTAACACGTTATACATTTTTAACTGAAGGGAGACTTTGTGCATCAGCAAGGGAAGTGGGGTTCTGTCTGGGAAAAAAGGCTCTGCCATTTGCAATAATTATCCTGTGAGCACTGGGGATGGAGAAGGTCACACAGTAAACAAGATTTCAACATTTCTGTAGCATTTCCTTTGTTGAGTGTGGTATTAGAAGTCAGTATTTATTCTTCTACTTAACCTGCTCCACAATGTCATTCATTGGGTGTGATGATTTCTATCAGGAGAAGCACTCTAATTTAATTAAACTTTTCTAACAGGCATCAGCTTTTGAGTGACTCACTGAGCCCTCAGATCCCATTTATGAGCGTTTATGGATAGGGCAGTTTGTCAAAGGGGCTTGAAGATGCCACAGTGGCAAATATTCCTGAACTGTCAGTGATTTGTTGCGTGCGTCACTCAGAAGGACATTGCTTGGTCATAGCATGAAAAT
The DNA here is from genome assembly GCA_013396995.1 of Dicaeum eximium. NCBI lineage: Eukaryota > Metazoa > Chordata > Aves > Passeriformes > Dicaeidae > Dicaeum > Dicaeum eximium. Next base: position 617,527 of record VWZP01008102.1, on the reverse strand, counting down.
GGAGCCTCATTCAAAGGATGCCCCACTTTAAATCTTTTTTGCATCAATTCAAAGCTGACACGTGCTGTCTTCAGCTGTTGCCCAGCTTTGTTATTAGGAGTTTTCAGACCAGCAATTTAAAGGTGATTTAAACAATAATTTGCCTGGCTCACCAGTGGCTGCCACCCTATGGGTACTGCTGCTAGGAAAAACATGGCACTTTCCCATATAAATTTTTGGCATGCACAGAGTTTTGGTCTGCATACACAAGCAGAACACAGATATTTGACGAAGCGTGGCTGATTCAGGGGTATTCACAGAGCATGTATATGGTGGGAGAGGAGAGGAAAAATGAGGGCTCTGCATCTCAGTCCTCCATCCAGCTGCATCCTCACATGGGCTGAGCACAAGGACAGCACTCTGAGGTCAACAAAGATGCCAGCAGCAGAGCCAGGGAGCTTCAAAGTCTCAGGAGCATCCCATGTCAGATGGCTGGTCTATATTTATTCTGCCAGTGCACTGACTGCTCCTGGAGAGCTTGCTTCACTCTTTACCTGACTCAGAACATATGGAAATATGACATCTGCTTGCTGCAATAATACTGCCACAAATGTGATTGTGAATCTGTGACTTTTTATCACAATTGAATCTTAATTCTGTTTTCTTATGAGAAAAAATATGCCTGGGGCTGTTATTTTCTCCCATATGATTGCAAGATGCTGGCAAGATGGGTTCCCACATGGGAAGGAGGTGGCAATGTTATTAAAAAGACCTATTTGCCGTGGCATTTACCTCTGGCATAAGAGCAGCTTAGAAACAAACACAGCATTCTGTGGAGGGTCTATGAGAAATAAATCTCTCCTCTTTTGAAAAGGAAAACAGAAGTGCAGAGAAATAAAATAATTTTGCCAAGGTTACCTATCAAGTAAAATTCAGGATGGATTTTCATTCTTATAGCTGCCTTAAATTCTTCTGACATGAAAATATATGGATTTTAACCCCAAGGTTAAAATTCAGTTTGATCTGAAGAGGCTGATGTAAGATTTCTTTGGTAAAAGCTAAAGAAGCAACACCTTCTTGCTTAGGGGTTCATTAAAAGGGACTTTACATTATTCAAGAGTTTATTCAGATCTGGTCCCATAGCTGAACATGTCTCAGCAGAGCTGAGATGGACTTTTAAAGCTAGATGAAGCTCTATGTCTACTCCCAGCAATGAAAGAGCAACAAGGTGTCTGAAGTGAGATTAATTTCAGCAAGCCTCTGCAAACCAAGCCAACCCAATTTCATGTTTCTCTGCCTCATTTTCCTACTGTGCCTGCCCTCCAGCTCTTCTGTTTTCCATGGTAACTAGGCCAGCTGTCGACTAGGAAAATACCCTAGGGCCATCTAAAAAAGCTTTTCCTTACTAAAGCTTTCTCTTACTAATATCTTACAGCAAGCTTTCCTTGGTACATGGGCTTAACTTCAAATTCCCACTTCTCTATTTACAAAGCCAATATTTGGTGGCAATAAAGCAGTGAAATGGAAGGAAAATCAGAACCAGACCAGTATTTAAAAAGGAGAAATCCAAAGTTATTTCCATCTCTGCTCTGCTCTCCTACCTTTGCAAGAGATACTATTACTATGTATAATATGGAGCAAAAAATTAATAGAGGCCAAGAAAAGAGGAAGAAAAGTAAAACCAGGGAGGAAGAAATAAAACCAGCCTAGAAAATGTATGAAGATAAAATATTCTTCTTTACCATGTAAATGCTTGTTCTTCTTTCCTGTCACCATCTTTCATGGTCTCCTCTATTTCAATTAAGTTAAAACATGGCAGCTATCATCTTATTTGAAGAAGATTGGCGAATTAGTCTTATGCATAAGGAGAGCTGTAGTGTGAAGAAATTTCTCCCTTAAAGGAGTCAGAATCATGAAGAGATGAAAAAGTGTGATTTGGACTCTAAAGGCTCCCCCATTGAAAAGTCAGATCTTCTCTCTCCTATTCCCTGAAAACAAATGAGTTATTTTTGAAGCATAAGGGACCACATGTCCTCATGATGCCACTTTGAAAGTTGTCTTCAGGCATTCTGTTGACAGAGTCACCCAGGTGGAGGCACAGAGCTACCAGAGCACTGTGATCCCACGGTCTGATCCCTGCATCTTTTGTTGTCGTGCAGCATTGAAGTGCCACACAGCAAATTGACACAACAAGGAGGCTCCACATCTTGCAGAAAGCACGCTCTGTCAGATATGAGAGGCCTTGTAATTACACTGAGCTACCAGGATTGCTGAAACACTTACAGCAGTACCTGCTGAGGCTCATTTTTCCTCCCTGTTCCTGTTAGGCACTGATTTGAATAAAGTTCCCTTTGATAGATACTGGGAAAATAAGATAAGCTGGTCTGCTAGCTACAGCAGTGATGAAAGTAAAGATCCAGCAGACAGACATGTCAGGAAATAATGTGGAATCAGTTCTTGTTGTATCTGTACTACCTGTGCTTAAAACACTGTGGATCTACAGACAGGTTCTTCCAGAGAGGTAGAAGGGATGCTGCCTTAAAAGAAACATTAACTCCCCATGTGTTTGAAACATATCAAATCTCATACATCCTTCCGCTGCTGTTGACAGCAGAGCACCTTTTGTCTAACAATCTGAGACTCCACTTGAAAGAGAAGAGCTTTGAATGTAGACATTGTTCAACAAAGCAAATTCTTGTAACTGAATGCAGAGCAAATAGGAAAATTAACAGCTCTGCAGAACAAGTTCTTTAAATGTCATAATATTTGAAAAACAATGTCAGTGTCTCATCCTATTTCCCCACTCCCCCTAAACCAGACTCTTCCTTTCCAGTGCCCAGTCATAAAAAAAAGTAATCTGAAAACTCTAGGATGATAATGGAAAGATCTGTCTCAGAATGTATGAATAAAATCTGGAACTGCTTCTGGTATGAGCAGCCTTAATGACCTTGTAGAAAGACAATTTCAGTTTTCTCCCTGAAGCTATTTCTGTGTTAGTATATTAATGTCATGCTTTAACCCCAGATGGCAAGCAAGCCCCACACAGCCACTGACTCACTGTCCCCTGCGGTGGGATGGGGCAGAGAATTAGAAAAGTGAGACAATTCATGGACTGAGATAAAGACAGTTGAACAGGAAAAGCAAAAGCTGTTGCACATGAGCAACACAGAACAAGGAATTCATTCATCACATCCCATGGGCAGGAGGGTGTTCAATCATCCACAGGAAAGCATGGCCCCATCACACATTGGTGACTTGGGAAGGAAAACACCACCACCCCAAATTTTCCCCCTTCCTCTTCCATCTTCCCCGTTTTTGTTTGGTGAGCATGATCCACATGGTGTGAGACATCCCTTTGGTCAGTCGGGGTCAGCTGTCCTGTCTTTCCAACTCTTTGTGCAGCCCCAGCCCTCTCACTCATGGGTTGGGGTGAGGAGCAGGAAAGGCCTTGGCTCTTCAAACACTGCTCAGCAATAACTAAAACATCTGAGTTATCAACTGTTTCCAGCACAAATCCGAAACACAGCCTCGTACCAGCTACTGGGAAGAAAATAAGCTCTACCCCTGATAAAACCAGCAAAATTTTAAAAATAAAAAAACCAAACCAAACCAAACCAAAAACAAACATACAAACAAACAAAAACCAAGAAAAAGCACAAAAACCCCCAAGTAATCAACAAAGTAAATTTACCAAAGTACTGTGGTGTAATTCATTTAATTCTGCATTTTTCTGTACATTTGGATTGCCCAGTGCATGCAGAACCATACAGAATTAGTTCTGTGTCTTACATTGTGTTTTATAGTGTCATGAGGGTTTTTTTTTTTTGTTCAGCTGTGAAGCTAATGGGAACCACAGATGCTATCCAAAGCCATTTTGGTAGACATAAACTACCCAAACAATAGGCAGTTGAAGAAAAACATTTTCAGTTTTTCCTCAGTGTATTGCTGTGATAACCATGGCCTAAATTCAAAAACAGTACAAAGCTTTGTAAGTCCATTGGCTCTCATGGACTGCTTCAATCGGAATTAATTTTGCATTTTATTTATATAGTTTGAAAGTAGAGTAGCTTAGTCACCTCCTGTATTCAATTAATTGCTGGCATATTGGACAGCATCCCAATAAAGCCATTGGGTCTGCTTATTTCAGTGGTGATTATCCCATCTAATCCCATTCAGTGCTAGCTCCCAGTGCAGTTACCCACTGGGAAGAACACAACAATTTCTGTTATGCCTGGAATGAATGGAGCATTTCAGTTCCTTTGCATGAATTTACTCTGAACTCTCCCAGTGACAGATTGTTGGACAATTTCCGGCTTTGCTGATGCTGGTGTAAGATACTGCATGAAATTCTGACAACAATACGTCATTTGTTCTGAGGAGAAAATCTGCAGTTTTGGAAAAAGTGTAGACAGAGACATATTCAGTCATGTGAAGAAGGCACTGGCAAAGATGGAACCAAACTTTTCAAAATTCATGCCAGACTTGAATGCCAAGTTTCTCATTGAATGAAAAATAATACTGTCCAATTGATAATGTTCATGGAGATATTAAATGCAATACCTTTGTTAAACAATTTTCTTTTTTTTTTTCTTATTTCCAAATGCAGTTTTTGGAGAGGAGGTTTAATCACTCTCTTTAAAGAGGCATATTAACATTCTTTTATTAATATTTAAAACAAGTCAGACAGTTGCAAGTCTGAGCTTAAGTCACCTCACAATTTAATGACACTTCAGGGTGAAGGCTTTTCATTTCTGTAGCTTTGGATTGATGTTTTATTATTGTGGGATCTTTGGTGGACCCTAAGAGATTCTGAAGTTATCTAAGGTCAGTAATGCTGCACACAGATGCATTTTGAAACTACCACTAAATTTTGTTGTGTTGGTGTTCTGCTGGAGGTATTTAGGTACTTTTTTTCTTTGTGATAGTGTGTTAATAAATTTCTGCTTTCAGATCCTACCCAATGAAGAGGAGCAGAATAGAAAAATACATACTTTGCTAAGAATTTTTTTTTATTTTAATTTTTTTACCAGATGGAGCAGAAAGAGACAGATCCTATTAGCACTGCTTACAATTTAAGTGTTGTAGCACTTATATTGGTGTTATCATATCCATTCAACAAACTGGAGAAGACCTTATGAGGATGATTGTTTCTTGCTTAAACCTTAGACCAAGCAGCATCTACCTCTGGTAGTGGTAGTGGTATCTGTGCACCATTATACTTTTAATTAATTCTTGATACAGTTCATTTTCAAGGTTCATTTCCTTTCTGTTTCACTTTAAAGCACTTTCTCCTCCAGACAACACCGGTTTTATCTGGGATTCATTTTCTCAATGCAAACTGTGTGCAGCTAACTGTATTACATATCAAATAAAACATTTTTCTGCTAGGCAACCTCAGCAGGGTTTGGCACCTTCCCTGCATAGCGTAGCATAGCCTTTGTTTTCACTGGTCTGGTAATTTTTTTGTGAGTCAGCAGGACGTGCATTCCACAGTTCAGGCATTCAGTGGGAGTGGGAGGAGCTGCCTTCATTGACTCTACTCAATCAAGGGATTTATCTGAATGTAAATTGTGTTGTTCATAAGAACTTCGAGAGGTTAGAAAATAATGGCAATGTTGTGTTTCTCAAGCCTAACCCCCATACTTTATATGTCTGCAACAATATTTTGTTGTCAAAGGGAGATCAACGTGGTAGACTTCTGTTCTATGCTATAAAAAAGAATCAGAAAAACAAAAGCAAATTAATCATGTGGTATGTTAAAACAAAATTCAATTTAAGCAGAGTTAATTTCTATTCAAGGGTAATGCTTTGAAAAATGAGTCTATAAAAGCAGCTCTGTTTTATAAGAAGCAGCATGTGGAACTGGCTGCAGGTTTCTCTTGTGAGAAGACTGAAGAGCCAAAAGTGGACAGGTGCTTCAAGCAACTGAACAGCTGCTGTTTCTTCATCTTGGAGACTTATTGGTTACAAAGATTCAGAGAAAATGTACCACACCTCACTCAGTCTACTCAAGAAACATAAACTTTCATCCTTTTCTTGTTCTAGGATAGGAATACAGATGAAAGATCAGCAGATAAAGCAGAGCTTTGCCTTTTGTGCCTCTCCCTTTCTGCTGGCTTTATACATGGTTAAAAAAAGGGAGAGCAAAAGGAAGTTCAGTCTTCATCCTTCCAGTGAAGTTGATGTCCTTGCTCCGTGTTTCTGTAAATCTATGGAAAATGCTCGGTACTCCAGTCACCTGGGGGAATTGCAATGTCTCTTCCATCCTTCTTGTACAGTAACTTCTGCCTCATTGATTTTGTTCCCCATTTTCCCCTGCAGAAATTGTATTGTTTTCAACATGCCAGGTATTTTGTGCTTCTCACATGTTTGTTTTTACATCTGTTATTTTGTTGTCTGCAATGCCCCAATAGGTCTACCCACAATGGTGCTGCTGTTTCTGTTCCTTTCTTTGATTGGTAGTACATAAATCACACCTTTCTAGAGTTTGGGACTGGTTTTCCAGTAATCTATTGGGGAGATAAAAGTTGAAAAAGCAAAGAGAGGTTTTACTTGCAACTAATTAAGTAATTAAGTAATTAATAACTAAGTAATTAATAGCAGCAGTTGCCTGTTCATCCTCATGACCTGTCACAGGGTAGATGGAGTTCTTAATCTTCAGCTGTACATTTTTTGTCATCACAGTCATCCGTGTTTTTCTGGGGAACTTGCACTGAGGCTTAAGGAGCTGCAAAGCCTGAGTGAAGTCCTACAGGCGAGCCAGCCCTGTCACTTATTCTCCTGTTCAGGAACGCAAACAGTAAAGTGTTCTCTTCGAGGAGTGGAAAATGAACACAGTTAAAAGCTTCAGGCGTGTGCCACAGCTCCATGGCACAGTAAAGCACAAAGGACAGGTTAGGAGTTTTGCAGGATGTCTAAGGATAATCAAGAGAGATGGCAGACACAGATGTTGAAGCTGTACAGTGGTAGAGGTGTTTTTGTGTGCTAATCTTTGATATCATGGCTGTGGAGAATAATTTTAAAGCAACTATTGCCATAATGAGCAGCAATTTTGTACCATTGTTTTCTTCTTCTGTGATTTGTCCTGCCTCCAGCTTAGCAAAACAGAAAGCAAACATGAAATGCACCTTCAGAACAAATCATATTGACTTCCTTGGTCAGGTTTACCAAAGACTGACCAACAACAGAAGGTACCTCAGCACTCACCTTACAACCCTAAGGCACCTTGTTTTCATGGTGTGTCTCTGAATTCAAAAAACCTTTTGCAGAGTGTACAGGGTGTGTGCTGGTAGGCACCACTTTTGTGTAATAAATCCCAGAAAAGCACCTGGAAACAAATTAACCAGGGTCACTATCCTGATACCATGTCTAAATGACCCAGTCAAACTGCCCTGCTCCTTTGTAACAGGTAGGTGCTAAACCTGCAGTGAAGATACTGCAAATCCTGGCCTTTTCTTCTTGGGGTTGAGGTGCTTTTTTGGTACAAAGTGGTTTGACAGGCTACCTGTGAGCTAATCTGTCCTGTCAGGCATCGCTCTCCTGTTCCCCCTGCTCCCCTTTCTGAAGGAGACAAGGAACAGATGTTCAACCAGCAGAGGTGTCTGAACCACCTCACTCTTTCATTTGTCTGCCAAATCCTGCTCAGAGAGCAGACTGTGTCAGCTTCTCTGTCTTCCAGCACCACAGAGGGAGAACGAGGCCAGCTCACCTGCTTTTCCACCAAGACCCATCCAATCTCCTTCCTTTCTTTTCCTCCTTTTTTTTTTTTTTTTTTTTTTTTTCCTTAATTACCCTTTTCTCTACAGCTGCTAGGTTTAGCCCTGGTTCTCCTTCACTGACACAGCAGCCTGACTCAATTCCACCTTCCTTTCTTCCCTGTGGAAAAAATTTCTCAGGTCTCTTGCATTTCTACAGGCAGAAAACACACACACACACCTGCAGCGGCGAGTGCCAGGAAATGGGGCAGGAGCCACCTTGCAGGCATGGAGCAGGAGTGTGCAGGGAGGAGAAGCAACCAATTGCAGAGGGCAGAGGTATCTCTCAAGGCACCCCTGTACCTGACTTAATTTCTAGATTTCAGGTCCACTTCCTCCTGTACTATTTCCCAAAAGGGACTTGGGGACAGTGTCTGAGTTCACCAGGCCTTGCTGAGAACGAGGGTGTTTGTCCCAAAACAGAGAACCTGAAGAGTAAGGAAGTTTCTCTCTTGTTAGGAGCAAGATGCTCCATCTAGGCCTGGCATAAAGCCAGGCTTTTATACTGAGTTCTGTCTTGCAGAATCCTGTGAAAATTATCAGGGAAAAACAACTTCACATGCTTCTTTACTGACAGTCTTGGGTTTTAAACCATTCCAATTTTGTCTTCCTCTGTCACAGCTAGGCATCCTGTTCTAACTTGAAAATTTCATTAGTGTCTTGAGCACTTCTCCATCTCACAACTTCAGAAGCTGCAGATTTTCCCATCTCTGCTGAGTTCTCACCCTGGCAGGGTGAAGATGTGTGTGCCAGCAAGCTGGGAAGACAGAACTGCAACAACATATTCGTTCATTTGTTGAATAAACATTTCAGGAAAGCCTACAATGAGGCATCACATTAAAATCTGTCCTTTGCATCCTCTTTGGGACCACTTCTACAAAATGAATGCAAAAGTCAGACCCAGTTAGTACAAATCATTTTGCAAAGGAAGGTCTGCAGGCTTTTAGGAGCACACCTGCCCCAGCAGGCAGGTAGAGGAAGCCACACGTGTTGCTTGACCTGATTTGAGTGTGGAGCCTCATGTCCCTTGGGAGCTGCTGGGGAAGCACAAGGACTGTCAAAAGCTGGTGTGTGTGCTCAGGCTGAGGTTGTGCTGGCAGGGACATGGATTTTACCAGTGACATCATGATAACTGCCTCAGCTTTGCCCATGGACTCGGCTCTAGAGCACACGAGAGAGGGTTCAGACTCCATACATCCTCTGTCCTCATGTACACCTTGTGCATAAGCTCTCTGAATCTGGCCCATACTCCTTTCTCAGAAAGGAAAAAGAAATCTTTATATCATATGTGTATATAAGCTTATTTTCTGTAAACACTCAGCCACAAGAATAATCAAAAAATGGATCTCCTGCACTGATCTGTGTTATGCAAGGAGTAGCTCTGTTTAAAATAGTAAACTATTTTGGTTTTGCTATTTTGCTTCCTGTATGTGAAATCCTAAGCCTTTCATTTTAGGGAAATAAAAGCTGGTTTAATGTTCTCTATATCTGAGAGGATTAAAGGGCCATCTCGAATGTGAAGAGGCAGCCTTTATAGATTCCCTAAATATGTACTACTAAAAATGGAGTAGGTGAATGAGTATGATTTAGATACTCAGGAGCTGATGCCAATGCAAGCCTTAGTGCAGACAAGACTCTGCACCAGCATTACATGTCCAGCTCAAAACAGTTATCACAGTGGTGGTTTAGGTGCATTTGTATTTGCAGGACAGAAGTGAAAAAGTTCAATCTGACTGTGTGCCAAGAAAAATGCACTGTTTGGCTGGACTGAGGTTGAGCTGGGCTTTGCTTTGATAAACTAAATTTCCTGCCCACCTGACAATTTGGACTGTACCAGTGATGTTTTTATTTAAAAGATAATCACCAAGCCTCTTTCTGACTTGCTGCTGAAGTGGACTGAGTATGTTTTTCTTTTAAATGGTCTTGTTTGCCTACAGCTGAGCTAAAAGGCCACTGCAGAGTGTGGTGCAGTGCCATAAACAAAGGCTATTTTAGACAGCACGGGGAATCTGAGACATCTGCATGGGAGTGGCACACGTGAGATGTTGCCTCTAGTGGACCCATGCCCTTCCAAGACAGCAGCTGGAGGAAGTGGATTTCCTAGGGTGTCTAAAATGACATGAGCTATTGACATTTAAGCAGATGAATCCAACCCTGTGGAATCTTGGACTTACTCTGATGGAAATATGAAAGGATATGTTTATCCACTGCCATGTATGCATGTGCTGTCAGCCTTCCTCAGTTTGTGAAAGGTTGAGGGTAAGAGCACAGCAGCCTCTATGTACTGAGGTTTGCCTTCCATCAGGCATTGCAATGACAACTTGTACTTCCTTTGGATCCAAAAAGTCATTATTTGTTTCTACTAGTCTACAGGGGAAAAAAAAAAACATAATTTCAGACTCTCCAGAGAGTGTTGATGATAAACTTCTCATATCACTTGCCTTTCATGTCTAGGCATTTCTGATAGAAACATCACCCATTCTTTAAGGATTTTCAAATCCTCAGATGTTCAGAGCTTTTGTGTAACTGGAAAGGCTTTTCAGAAACCAGTAGGTGATATTGTTCTGCCTTGAATATGTAGGAAAAGAGAATCTAGAAAAATCATTGCTTCATAAAAGACCCCTCATCACCAAAAGAGGCATGTGCTGCAGCAGCAATACTGTAATGACTTATATATAATTTGAAGGAGTGGAAGTGTCCATAGGAATTATAGTTTTTCACCCTTAAATATCAAAATAAATAATTTTCAAATAATTCAAATAACTAAAGTGTTCATATTCAAGTGTTCAAAATTCAAATAATTTCTTGTTCTTGCCTTTTGCTATGTGACATATTCATATGTCACATATTCCTTCATGTGATGTGCCTTGAAAGTCAAGAGCTTCTCTGATTTCTGTCCTGTGAAAAGTATCATTATTTTTTAGGTCGGGAAACTGCATTGAGATTCAGACATTTGTAAGGAACTTAAGGTTTGAGATATTCTTAAGGATGAAGCTGTGAGGGGGAGAGTTCAGACAAAAGCAAAGAGCAGTTCACCAGCCGTTCAGGCAGAGGGAAATCCCAGGCAATGGGCAGGATGTTAACAACAGTACAGAGCTGGTGATTCCATCTACACTTAGAAAAATAAATCAAACAGTGTACAAAACCTCTGGCCTGCCTAAGGAGAAAATTTCCCAATGATCAATTTGATTAACAAAAAAAAAAAAACACCCTCTAAACTCCCCAGCTTTCCTGACCCAAAAATATGTGTAATTAGAGAAGACTGCATGGTAATTATTATTAAAAAGAGTATGGGTCTGGTTTTACTTCTGATTTTATGTTGGCAGCAACTCCAGTTCCAAAGCTTTAGCAGGCTTCAGAAGAACTAAAAGCTGAGTTTTGCTTTAGACCAGCACTTACCAGTAAAGAAAGGGATAAAATGGGCTCCTTTCCCTCTTTTTAGCAGTACAGCCAATTTCAGAAATGTCTCCTCAGCTTAAAAAAGCGAAAGTTTCTAGAATGGATGGTACATCTTAGACTGAAACAGATGCACCTCCTAGCTGAAAGATGTGCTTGCTTGTAAAAATGAACTGCCAGGAGAAAAAAAAAAAGTTTAGGGATATATATTTAACACTGGACTTCAAAAATGCAACTTCATTTCACTTTTTTAACTTTTCTTGCAGAAATAAGAAACAATACAGGCATTGCACTATGTATGACAATAAGAAATGACAGTTTTCTGTTTATTCAAAACATTTGGAATCTGATTAGTTATCAAATGGGACTTGAGTCTCATTGCCTACAAGCAATAACACTTTTTTCATTCTCTGCTGCCCAAAGTGACCAAATTAGATTAGTAGATTAGTCTGGAGTTTATTGTTCCTGCTAGAACTGATATATAAGAAAATTCATTTTTAGATACATAGACCTTTTTTTCCCTCTCCTTCCTTCAGGCTGCTGAAGAATGCACAGAATGAAGTTCATTTCAGAATGTGGTATAAGAAACTACTGGCTGCTCTCCAATTCTGTGCTGGACAAACCCTGAACAATGAGTTTTCTAAGGAGGAAAAACTCATCAGAATTCTGGAAGACATTGCCACAAAAGTGAAAGCTGCCAGAGACCCAAAAAGAAAGGTTTGTTAAAAAATACTGCCCCTTCCATCTAAGTTTCTGTAGGGAATTTTATTTTTTCTAAGTTAACACATCTTTCTTTTAAAACCCTTTACAAAAATAAAGATTTAACTAAATTTTATCTTTCTGCTCTGAAAACGGGTAACACATAGATGTTTAATGAGACAATTCTCATCACTATTACTCTTGAGGTCTGCAGATCTTTTAAACCATTTCAATTCCTTCATCAGTGGTTTCTCAAATGGACTTGGAGGTAGCCAGAAATAATGGCAACAAGGCTTATTATCATTTCACTGAGAGGAATGCTCACATTCAGCACCTCACACCAAAATATTTGACTCCTGTAGAGCTGCAGTATTTCTTGAAAGCGTTACTAAGAGTTGTTCTTGGCAGGCTGGACATATCCTCATTTCTTAGCAAAGACAACCAGAGTGGAATGTAGCTAATATCTCAAATACAGGTCTCAGCAATGAACATTGAGCACATATCTACAGAGATGCCTCCCTGGCAGTAGAAACTTGCAGTTGTCTTCTCCAGTGGGTGCAGCTTTTATATTGCCTAGGTACATTTCCAGTTCAGAACAGTTAATTTTCCAGGACAGCTCCTGTTACTTTACTGCTTCTTGTCGTAATCTCAGCAAGGCAGAGCAGAAAGCCAAATAAAAATATACTTGGCACTGCTGCTTATCATGAACAATATCATGAATCTTTCTGCCTTTTTAAGGATTCAAAGATTTTCAAAGGGTTTCTCAGAAAAGTCTCAGTGCTGCTACTGAGAGCAGCAAAGCAAACATGGAAGTAAAAAGACAAAAATATTTGCAAAAGTAAAATCCACGTAAAGAAGAAGAAATAGTAGTAATACATTATACATTACTAATGCATAATTCAGATTTTAGAGATTAATCTCGAGGCTGCAGTTACTATGATACTGAGAAGCTCCCAAATCTTGTAGTTAACATAGGCAAGGGAGATCACAGTGTTGAGGCAACAAGCAGCAAATTGGGAAGATTATAGGCAAAAAACCCCTTGAGATACAGCAGAGCAATACAAGGCTAATCAACCCCTAATGAAAGGAATTGAATCATAGAATCACAGAATGGTTTGGGTTGGAAGGGAACTCAAAAATCATCCAGTTCCAGCCCCTTGCCATGGGCAGGGACACCTTCCACTAGACCAGGTTGCCCCACTGAGCCTGGTTTCACAGGTACAGATTTTTTCTGACATCCAATCTAAACCTACCCTCCTTCAATCTGAAGCCATTCTCTCTTGTCCTGTTACTCCATGGCTTTGGAAAGGGACTCTTTCCATCGGAGCCCATGGGGCAGTATGAGCTGGTAGCACAACTAGGCAGAAAAAGCATCAATGTGGAATAAAATTATTTACTTAATAAATCTTATTAAGTAAATAATAAGATTTATTTTTAATGAATCTTATTTTTAATACCCCAGTGTGACCTCATTAGTTGTTGCAAGGTCACATGGATGCTACCAGCTCGAGAAATTGCATTGCTTGTTTAAAGTACAGAAAGGCAGTAAAAAAAAAAATTAAAAAATATAAATAAAAAGCTGTTTGTGTGTTCTTTCATGCTGCCATAATGGTACATGTTCTGCAGGAGGTGTTAAATGTGGAGCTCAGCAGACTCCAGCAGTTCTTCCAGGAGGTGAAGCTCTGCCGGCTCCCCCTGAACCCCGCGCTTGTTGTCCGAGGCATAGAGGCAGAGGTGAGTGTCACCAGTTACATTTTCAATTTTGGTTTTTACTATAAAGGGGAGAAGGAGAGGATGCCTGCATTGGCCAGGAAATGATGGTAGCAATATCAAGCGTAAATCATCTGGTGATTTATGATATTTTTATCCAGCCTAATCTCCTTCAAAGCAGGGGCCTTTGCTTGCTCCCACCTCGAGCTGGGACCTGGCTCCCACTTGGTGTTTTTCCCATCCAAGACTCTCCCATGTCAGGTGTGGGAGCAGCAAAAAGTGTGGAGCCAGCTATCTGTTTGCTGAGCTGACTGAGAATTGCTAAAATATTAAATATTCACTCTAGCTTATCTGTATCCAAAACCCCTATTTAAAATGACTTAAGGATAAAGGGAACAGCAATGCTCTTCAGTGTTACTCGACTTTGACTGCAGTACTAAGATTCAGTTTTTCATTGTTCAAAAATATTTTCATAAACAACATAAAGCCAGGAGTAACCTGATTCATCTCTGGAGAAGCAAAATGTATCCAGCATGGGAAAAAAAAAAAACAAACTCAAAACCTGAACAGCCATATATATTACCAGTTATAACTGCCTAATTACAGCAAATTGTGCTCTATTTTTGTTCTCTGGCTCATTATCCATAGTAGACCTGATTCTAAGAGGTGCTGATCCTTCCAATTGCCTCTGACCTGTGTTTCTCCAAGTAATTGCTATTCAGCCTTGATCTGGCTGAGAACTGAGGTCTTCCAGCACCCCACAGGCTTGGGCAAATTGTGTGTGATACAAGTCAGAAGGATTTGAAGCCTGCTGCTTCTCCCTGCTTTCAGACTTTTGGAAATAATGACTAATGGAAAGGTATCTCACCATAAAGTCATACTATTTATACTGCACCAGCTTGGCTGGACAGATACAAATATGTTTAAATCTAATATCTGAAGAAGTTGGGTTTTTTGGGTTTTTTTTTCATTTTTCTTATATCATTATAGGCCATTATCTTTCTATAAATACATGTAGTTCCTTGATTGGTCTGTACATCAGTATAATCATGCAAATTAGAACTTCTAAGTGCTTATAATTACCTAAATTTAATTCATTTTGGTGTCATCTATTGATTTTACCAGTAGCAAACCCTGCTCCCAGCCCTATCAGAGTCACATTATCTCATAGGAACCTTTCAAGCACTCACTGAGATATTTCAATCGGCAAAATTCCAACTGAAATGGAATAATTTCAGTGCTGGGGGGGGGTGTCGGGATCTCACTGCTGATAATGGCTCTGGCCCATCCCAGAGCTCTGCTGTGGCTGAGACAATATCTGCATGCTTGTGCCATGCTTGGAGATGTGCAGATGAAAAGCAGCAGGCAGCTGTGTCTGGTGGAGTTCAAATGAGCCTCCCTTACCCTGCCCCCTGTAAGGACAGCAGCAGCTCTTGTGGGGTGCTCATTATTTCCAAAAACCAGGCCATTAATTTACCATTGTCTCTGGCTGCTTTTGAGGGGATTCCCTGCCACCTCTCCTTGGATGTTTTTAATGAGGGTAATAATTCCACCCTAAACTCTCACAGGATTTGCAGCGCTTGGCTCATTAATGCTTTTTGAAGCCCTTTGAGATCTTCAGGTGGAGGGAGCTGTAGAGCATGAAAGGAGTTTGTGCTTAATTAAGATAAATTCCACGTAAAATAGAGCAAGATTTTCAAAATTTCCTGTATCCTCAGCCAGAGTGAGGTCATCAAAGAAATTGGCAGGTTCTTTGCTTCTATGTCTGATTGGGCAGGGCTGTTTTGGTTTTGGCTTTTTTTTTTTTTTTAATTTTTTCAGAAAACAATGAGACCAAAGGCTTTTCAATGCTTTAAGACTCATTAGGTCAGTCTTATATAATTCATCCACCGAGTTCCAGGCAAAGCTTGTTGTTGATAGGCCTGGGTGAAAGTGAAAAAACAATTAGTACAAAAATACTATCTGTTCATGTGGTTTGATATTTAAGTGAAGCAGGTTGTCTGAGGAAAAGAATTTCTTGTTTTTCAAACCCAGTGAAACAGTCAATAATATCAAGAGTTATTTATTTTTGCTGCCACTGCTACTGAGCAGTGTTTAAAGCTGGAATCTTTTTCAGAGGTATTGTATTGGCCTGGTGTTTTGTATATGTGACATTGATGTTTTTCTGTCTCATCTTTCTTTCCCCTGCAGTCGTGTTCTTATTTTACATCCAATGCCTTTCCGTTAAAAATCTCCTTCATCAATGCAAATGCTCCAAGTGGAAACATCAATGTTATTTTTAAGGTATGTTCTTCCTTTAATCCCCAGATCTTTTGGTATGGAAAATGATCATTTAAAATTCACCTAATTTATGTTTTAAACTTTGAGTCTGAGAATAGTTTATTCAGCTCTGCTGCTTGTTTATCCCTATTATTTTTGACACTAGAACTTTTGATGAAATATGTTGAGGCAATACACTGAAGTGTCACCTTTCTGATCAACAGAGAATAAAACAAATTATGGCAGTTTTTTGCTTAGTGAAGACAACCAGACTAGAATATAAAGTTCATATTTTAAACCTAGTTTATTAACAACATCAAAGTCAGAGGGGAAGTCTCAGAGAAGAGATAGATCAGAATGACTGAACCCTCAGCCTCGTCCATATGTCTCTAAAAAATCAAAATACTGGAGTGTTAGAGGCTCCATTTGCCACAAAAACCTAATTCTGCCCTATCAGCCAGTGTGGGGGAATGGGCTGAGGAAGATGGAGGTGGAGGAGACAGCAGAGGAGCTCTGCCTCATTGGAGTTACTTGGAGGAGCTGACTCAAATTAAACTCTGCTTTATTTTGCAGTTGTCACATAGAAAAACTTCAGAGTTCAGAACAGTGCATTCACAAAAGACAATACGTTCATTCTAAAGTTAGTTCTCTTTCAAAAGAGCAAAAGTCTTCCCTAAAAGTGGGTATTAGTTTTGGAGAAGAGCACAAGTTCATAAAATGGCTGATGGATAAAAAGTGGTTGGTTGACAATAGAATTATACTTAGATATTTTGCAGAATCATCTTCTAAACGAGAAATCTAAAAAATTGATGTAATTTAAAAAAATAGATTCTATGCCATCTTAAATTAACTTGCCCTTTAGAGCAGCTGTGATTCTCAGAAATAGAAGTATGTTTCCAGGCCTGCTAAGGGGAGAAATTAGCAATTTTAAGTTTTTCTGAACATTTAGAAACCTGGTTCGTATGCCGTTTCATCTGAGAGTCAATATTAAGTAGCTGGTTCCCACCAACTTGAGCAAACACCTGCTCATGGGGCTTTTAAACAATTGCATTGGTCCTACTCAAACAATTTTTTTCCTACCTAGTATTGTTCAGCAACCAACTCATTGTCCAGTTGCTTTAGAAGTATTATAGCTGCTGTCACCTTCTCCTGTCAGCAAAACATTGTGTTAAAATACCTTTTACTTGTAATATAGTTCCATTGCTTATTCATGACAGATAACTCATACATAAATGATAAGCACAATAAATGATAAGGATATCTTACTAAATTGTCTTCCTGCTGTATATGTGAGGGAAGGTGGAGAGAATAAGATTGTTTTGCAGTTTTAGATGCTAAGAAGAATTAACTGGAGTCAAGATTACCTTTCAATGAGAGAAAAATGGATTCAGATATTTTGTTTTTTTAAGATGAGTTTATGTCTCCTCAAGTACTTATTACCTGGCAGTAAATGTCTGTAGATTGGAATGCTTGTGTAAAAAGAATGTAATGAAAGAATAAAGCACTTAAAACACCAGTAAAAGTTATGTATTTTACGTGGAGTGGAATGGGGGGAAACAAAAAATCAGGCCTGTTCTTTTCACAGGCCATTTACTCAGCCATGGCTGAAAATAATCTCTTCATTAATTCTTGTGGCTACAATTAAAGCCCCATTTCACTGAGATTATTGTTTGACTAACTCCATGGGGAGAGGGGTCATCACTGCATCACTGCTTGGAACTGAGTATGAATCACGTTACGGATAAAATGGAAATTCGTGATAAAATTCCCTCGCAAATACCAAGTTGTGAGGCTTAATGTTAGACAAACACTGTCATTTGGGCAGAGGGATCTAGCATTAAGTAGACTTTAAAATGTAACTAAATTAGGATCCTACCTCCGGATTAAATTTTCAAACTCTGGTAATTACATAGGAATAATAAGAAAGGCCACAGTTAAGCAGGGATCATTTGTTACCATCTCAGTGGCCGCCAAAACTGTTCCTGTCTGTGGGTGCCATCTGTTCTGTCCTGTCCTGACACAGAAAGGTAAGTAGGAACTTTGAAGGAAAACAGGACAGAGTTACTGAAATGAATGTAGCTGCTTTGGTGGGCAAAAAAAAGTCCCAGTTAAATAGGACATTATTTCTGTCTGGTATTGAAGAAAAAAACTGAATTTCATGTGCAATTTTCACAGATAGGTGATGATCTACGCCAGGATATGTTGGTTCTGCAAATTATTCGAGTAATGGACAGCATTTGGCTCCAAGAGGGACTGGATATGCAAATGATCATTTACAGGTGTTTATCTACAGGGAAAGGACAAGGTCAGTCTTAAATTATAAGAGGAGTCTGTATTACATTATTCATATTTCATTTAAACAGTGGTATATAAAATTTATTCATTCTGCCTCTCTAGAACTCATTGGATTTTGTAGCAAGTTAGGCTAGAATTTTCCAAAAAGCTCAACACTGTCAGTTTGGAAAACATGCTTAAATTCACATATCAAAAAGAGGGCTTTTGAGAAAATTTTCCATCGCTACTGAAGTTTTAATCCAGTGTAGTCCTACATAGATGCTTAAATGAGCCTGATGCATGTGGCTACGCAAAGTACCTGCAGACAAGCAATGACAGCTTTGTGCTGTTGATTTTGAAATATTACTCTTGTGATTTATGTTGCTTAGGGCAGGCCTGACTCATCTGAAATCTCTATTTCTCTCTTTTATGGTTGTTGTAGCAGAGCTGTAGCAGGGATACCAATTGCTTGCTGTAGAAATCTGCTGACAGCAGTAAGCTGGCTATATTTCCCTGACCAAATCTTCTACTGGAAATAATCGTAGCTCAAATAGAAGGCTGATGTATCCAGATTACCTGCTGTACAAAAGCTATTAAAATAGAAAAATTAAAAGAAAGTCATTGCTTTCTGAGCCACAAAGTGAGCATGAGAGAGGAGGAATGATCTAAAGGAAATAAAAGCCTATATGAGTTCAGGCACAAGGCATGTGGTAGTGGTGACCTAGAAAAAACTCCTCCCTTCTTTGTGGGATGGGAGTCAAAGCTTGAAAGCTTCTGCTTCAAAGGAGATAAAACAAGAATACTATTTCTGGACATGACATTATATATAGACTCTTCTATATGCTAATGCTTAATTTGATGTTTGCCAAGAGAGATACAGGGATCATCTGCAAATAATATTCTCTCTCTCTGACAGTCTGTGCCTTCCAGCATCATAGCAGCAAAAACCCCTCCGTGTCTCACAGTTTTTCCACGTCTTTCCTTATGAGTTTACATCAGTATTAAGATAATTGATTTACAGTTAATAATTAAGGATAAAGGACAAGTGGCATGCCTGTGGTCACAAAGAACACATGCTTAGGGAGGTTTGGTGCACAGGTTTTCCAAGTCCTAGGCTAATTACTTACTACACCTTTCCCACACAGGGGGGATGGGAGGTGGTAATTTCATGGCTGTGCAAACACAGAAATCACTTTTCACTGAAATTCAGTGAAAACTGAATAAAGCATTTGTAGAATTTCCCTGTCCAGGCATGCTGAAGTAGAGGAGCCTGTCACCAAGTAAAATTCTTAGAGAAAGTCCTCCCTGTGCTGCAGAGTAGCAGGATGACATGCCAGGGGACCACACAGGGGAGAGGCACAGAAGGCTGGAAAGCCAGGTGTCAGTACCAAAAAAAGGAATTAAGTGCATGCAGTAGAGACAGAGGATTCAAGTGAAGCATTGCAAAATGCTTGGCTTCTCTCTGCACTTCAGAGTCCTAGTTTGTGACATTCTGGGTCAGGCTAATGCCTGCACTACCCAGCACCCTTTCTCCAAGCTGTGATCAGCATCACATACTCCAGGATAATTTCTGCACCTTTCTAGACAATATATACATATGAAACAACTTTATATATATTCATAAATATCTGATCCTACTTTTTAATTTTTAAAGTTTTGTACATATTCTACCCACTTTGAATCTCTCTAAATTGTTCACCTTGTTGGTACTGTCAGGCAGTTATATCCACAAAATTGTTATTGATGATTTTATTTCTCCTTCACAGAACTGCCCCTTTCCACTCAGTGCCCTTTATTTCTAATTTCCAAAGAGCAAGGGTAAAACAATGCTGATCTATATTTTTTGCTGCATTCATTATTTTTAAGCTTTTAACTTTGTTTTTTTGGTTTTTTGGGTTTGGGGTTTTTTTGGGTTTTTTTTTCGGTTTTTGTTGTTGTTGTTGTTGTTGTTTGTTTGTTTGTTTGTTTTGTGGGGGTGTTCCTGCATGGAATGATCAAACAGCAGGCAATATGAATTGTCTCTCTGTGTTTTTAAAGTTGAGGGTTTTTCATGCAAACTCTTTTCCATCTGATTAGGACTGGTACAGATGGTGCCAGATGCTACCACACTAGCGAAGATCCACAGGGAGTCTGGACTGATAGGACCACTGAAAGAAAACACAATTAAAAAATGGTTTCACCATCACCATCCTCTGGAATCAAGTTACCAAGAGGTAACATTATAATGAAGCTTATTACACATTTCATGCTATGCCATGGGGGAAAAAAAAGAACCAAATTACAGTAGGCAGCAAAAACAAGTGGCTCAGACAAGAGAAAAACAAGTCTCATGCAGAGAAACCAGGGAATCCACTTAAATGCCTCTCTCTATCTAAGGAAATATTGTTTTTTATCAGGTGCATGATGCTGCATTTTCTATAAACATGTGTCATAGAGATGTTTTGAAATTTAGTAGTAAAGAGAAATTGAAATAGAAATTGTCTTGAACTCAAAAAAAATTATTTTTTTAGGTCAGCCCTTTAAATTATTTCTTTTATATAAACCATATAGAGTCCTAGCTTTACAGATTTCCTGTTTTTAGGAAGGACCATGCCAATACCTAGAGTTTCAAAAAGCTGTTTTATCAAAAGCACCTAGTCATAGTCGAAATACAGAAGCTCATGCTTTTCATATCACTTGTTCTCATGGGATCCCATGTAAGGCACCTGATTTTAGGAAACTAGATGTTCTTCACAGGCTAAACAATTGGAAATTTTATTTATAGAAGCAAAGGTTTTCCAACAAAATCTTTCTGTCAGTTCCTTGGTTGAGCATATTCTGAGGCCCCTGAAAAATTTTTCAATTTTTGTGTTTCTGGGACAGTTTTTATAATCCTTTTTCCATGCAAACGATAAATTATGGGCCAAAATTTTAAATTTAAAGGAGTGCTTTGAGTACTTAGCACTCTGAGAATGAAAAGCTTTTATAGCACTTTGTTAGTACATATGTATTATAAATATGCTTGGTAAATTCTAGTAATTTTGTAATTATTCCATAGGTATTTTCTTATCCACATTTTGACTAAGAACACTTGAATTTCTCATATATCATTTGATTCTATTAAACAGGAAAAATCTGTGTAGAATGGGGTTTTTTATAAGTTTATGTGTTTATAATTTTATGGTAAAAGTGTAGACAACATTTCATTCAAAAGAGAGGCACTGCTAGTTATTGAGTGAAAGCTTGATTTCTTGCTGCAGCTGCTGTTGGTAAAAAACAGCCTTAATGTGGAATATTCTAAAACCAATTCCTACCCAATTTCTTCCAATTTTTTAAGTATATAAAATGCAGTCATATCTGATTACACAGGGCATTGCTACTATGCATTCCCTTTGTGCTTGCTAGTGAACAAACCTTTCTTTTGTTTTACTCCTTCATAATTTTTTACTCATACAGTACTGGATCTAAGGTGCTCAGAAAACTGGTACAGAACAAGCTTTAATATCCTCATTTTACAGTTGCATGAACAAAATCACAGAAAGCTTAAGTGTTTTATCCAAGGTCATCAAAGTGAGTAAGTAGCACAGTTGGACATAAAATTCAGGCAACTCTGGAGCTGTGGCCTAAGTGTTGCCATTGCAGGTGGCTCCTTGTATCTACAGGGAATTCCTGAAAGCCTGAATAATCACTTGCCTTGGCTAGTGTAGGTTTTGTCCAAAAACATTAAGATCCAGATTAGGATGGTTTGGGTTTCTATATTACAGTGTATACATTGTGATTTAGATGGGACATTGTGATTTCACGGGACATGAACTGAGTTCTGGAGAAAAATTTCCATGTAGGTACAAAATGGTGCAGTGGGTGTAGAACAACCTGCATCCTTTACAAAGCAAGTGGTTAAATTTGTGGATTTGCAAATAATTTCCTAACAGTTGTTTTTGCAATATGCCTGCAGAACACTGAACAGAAAATGCCAGCTTCCTGCCAAGAAGCTTTTTTTTCTTAAGCACCTTTCAACTTAAAATTTTCTGTAGACTTCCAGGTATCTTTGGAACACAAGGTGAAAACCACACGCATAAAATTGTTCTTGTGCTGTAACTTTGAAATGTTTGAGTGCCATCCCTGTACCATTCCTACTCAGACCTGTCTCATGAATCTCTTTTCAAAATTGCCTGGTAAAATTTTAACCTGTTAAAATTTTATCGACAAGCATTACATTTGTAAAATTACATTTAAAAAAAAAATTATTAGCATCACAAATATTTCTGGATATTTCAGATAAAAGCTTGTGTTTTACTCACTAGGCCATAAGGAATTTCTTTTATTCCTGTGCTGGCTGGTGTGTTGTTACCTTCATCCTGGGAGTCTGTGATCGACACAGTGACAACATAATGCTGACAAAAGATGGACGCATGTTCCACATAGATTTTGGAAGATTTTTGGGTCATGCACAGATGTTTGGAAGCATAAGAAGGTTGGTATCTATAGTAACATACAGTAAACTTTAAAGTAGTGGTCTGAAATTTCACAGCCTTATTAACTCCCATAAAAAAATACAAAAGAGATTATGCTTTCTTTTTGTTCTTTTCCTGTATTTTCCAAAACAATATATTTTTTGTTGTTTCTTGAAACTTCTAAAAAGTGTGGGAATGACTGGGAAAGGATTAAAAGAAGTTGGAGATCTCTTTTCAGTGTAAAAGAAAAATGTAATTCCTTGTTTGGTCAGGAATTTGAATGATGTAGCTCAGTAGTGACCAGAACAGAAGAATTCTGATGTCCATTGCTTTTTTTTTCCCAACAGAGGAGGGTTCCTAAAATGGATCCAAATCTATCTAATTGACAACTTTCTTCCTATATTCAGAGAAGGAACCAAATTTTCCAAATAGACATGGAGAATAATTAAATTAGGACTCTGTGGGTAAATTTGCAAACTTTTTCATTATCTTTTGATGTTCCACATCAAACCACACTGAGCTCAGGGATTGTTTTGCAAATATCTGATTACCTTTGTAGGTATGGTGTACCTATGTCATGCTAAGAATAAATAAAACAAAGTGATCATGTGTCCAAGTTCCTAATGTGAACATATTATGAAGGAATGAATTGAAATGGAATAAGGATAAAATAATGCCAGTATGTGCAAAATACAAAGGACCTGTTATAGCAGAGTAAAGATTGGAAATGATCCCTTTTAGTGACAAGATGAGTAGTGTGTATATGTCTTTCATCCATGTTTTCTGAAAATTTCCAGAACAAGTATCAGAATTAAGTTTGAGCTAATTTTTTTTTTTGTTAAACTGGCCTTTGCCTGCTCTAGACTATCTCAGTGTGTTTGACAGACATAACAGCATGGAAGTACTGATGTGAGGGAAGCTGATGAGGATAATAATTACTTCTAAGACAGGCAGTCAAAAGATTTAGTTGCAGTGCTTGGAATTATCATTCATCATTCAAGATATGCCCCCTTAATCCTCCTTATTTGCTGTGGAAAGAATAAAGCAGAGCAGAGTAATAAAAACATACTCATGCACACTCCTTGTCAAATGTTGCATCCTTCTCTACAACAAAACTCCTGTTGCAATCTAGCAGGAATTTGTTGAGTAGTAATCTTACATAAACAAAAAATACTAGTTGAGTCAACCACAGGATGAAGCAAATATAAGAGGGGACACAACAACCAAATTTAAATGATGTAATAGCAATAATAAAAAATAGATATTGATGTTAAGGTTTTACAGCTCAGTTATACTACACCTTCTTATTAAATCTATGAAAACTTAAAACATAGTCACTTCCACAAACAGCAGCCTCTTTTCCCATTTCTCAATGCAGTGTGTTGCTTTTAAACTACAGACAAAATCACACGTTTAGGGTTTTCATTCACAGACTGCCCTCATGGCTCCTTAGGAAAATTGTGTCTCCCACCTAAGAGCAGGTTGCAGTCATGCACTATGGGATAATCAAGCCCTTGTTTTCCTCAAGCCCACATGAAACTGAGCAGATACAATATTAATGTTTTAGTGAGGCAGTATTAATGATTACTGTTCTTATTAGTTGTATGCACCTTCATGAAATGTGACATATTTGTAGCACAGAAACGCTGGGACATCACATCTTTACACATCACAAACTTCAGGTTCTCTCAAAATTTGAAGTCTCAGTGCTAGTTGTATCTACCCATTCCCACAAGGCAAGTCCTGAAACAGGTTTGGCTTCCGGTTTCTTTAACAGTTATTATATTGCACTTTTATTTCAGTTCTTGTTAGATTTTTATTTGAGGTTTTTTGCATTCCCAGAATGTCATACTGTAAAATAATATTGAAAGAACAGCAGCACAATGGTGCCAAACCTAACAATTATTAGTGCTGACCCTTGGGGGTGTTGCACAGTAGATGTAGTACATACATTTCTGGGGGTCTATAGGAGTTTTAAGAATGCAAAGCATCTGATCCAAACCCCTCTACCTGGGATTTACACACATCATACAAACCTTTTTTGTGTGTGAGTGTAAAATGAAATCTATGCAGATCAATGAAGGGTTACAGACAAGGGGTCCCTGCCCAAAGTGTATAGAACAATAATTCCTCACAGGGCTGTGTATAGGACAATAATTCCTGACAGAGCTTTGCAAGCTGATTGCCTCCATTGTCCATTTCCTGCTCTCAGGGAGCGCTTTTTGCCATTACAGAAATCTAATTCCTCATAAAACTTAGTGAGGATGCAGCATCCTGCACGTGGAGTCCTTCTGATGGAAATAGAGTGCCAGGAGTGCTTTGGCAGCTCAGGGGCTCACACACACGGGCTGCAGCTCTCCTGGCACACCCAATATGGGAACCTGTTGGAGCTGGCACGATTCATCCAGTCCTGCTCACTTTTGCATGCCTGATTGTGAAGACCATAAAAAGGGGATTAGTAAACTTTTCTAATCCCTGCTCTCATCTTTAAATGATATCCAAATAATCTGCTCAGTTTTGGTTCCAAGTCAAAAATCAGTCTTTCTTGATAGGAGAGGAAAGAGGAATCAGGAACTGTCCTTCTACATGTCCCTTCACAGTGCAGTAAATACTTTAAATAGTACTAATAACTCATCTTTCCTTGGATGTATGATGCCTTGTGAAGGCTGATCTAGAAGAGAGACTAGACAGAGTTAAAGAATAAAGCAGGGATTTATTATGAGGCCTCAGTGGATCCATCTTGGGCAGCACAAGAGCCCAGCCAGGGCTGCACCCAAGATGAACCAAAATGGGCACAAAATGGACACCGGGCACGGGGTCTGTCACTTTTATCAGTTCTGCTCCATTTGCATCTTGGAGTTAATTGTCCAGTTACAGCTTTAGGTTATGGAGTCCCATCCTTCTTGTTTTTCTCTCTTCATTCCACGTTGTTTGTGCTCTTGGTCCTGAGATTTGGATCATTTGTCCTTGGTCCCCAGCTAGAGAAGGAATTGTTTTGTCTTCGTACTCTGTGCAGAGAGCTCACCATCCCCTAATATGAAGCTCAGACCCACACACTAAAACAGCACAGAATTTGAAAAATATAAAAGCTAAAACCTGAGGCATCGTCTAGAGCTAATATTTCAGAAGTGTTGGAGGGAGACCTATGACCTATCTAACCAATAGCAAAATAACAGAGAGCTTGGCAGAAGAGTCATTCCCAAAGTCCCATAGGGAACTTTTCTACTGAACCATGAGATTTCATTATTTCCTCTTTCTATTTCTTTTTAATCACACTGAATGATACCTTTTGCTAGCAGTAATAAAATGCTCCTTTCAGTCTCTAACCCAGCCTCCACTTTTGACTCTACATTTCCCCAAAACAGGGAAGTCTGCAGATACTCTTCAAACAGTATGAAGAAATATTTCTTTAATTTCTTCATATAACTGTCCTATTCTTTATCTACTGAGCATCCTGGGGTAATCATCTCAGACCCACTCACACATAAATAGGTGTGATGTTATCCAGATTATCATCCAGGACAAGGTCAGTCATCAAGTGGTTTGGAAGAAGGTGTCTGGTTCATGGTTTTACCTGCCATGCTTTGCTTGCCTTTGTTTTCTTCCTTTCAGTTCTGACCAGAACATTTGAACATTCCTTCCTTGGTGAATTAAACAGCTAGAGATTTATTTAAATCCTGTGCTAACTGAACAAATCCAAAATTCAGCAGTCAATCACATCCTCCCCAGGAGCAGTCACCTCCAGCTCTGTCATCTATCATTTTTCAGTCAGTGATGTGCAGGGTTAGACTTGATGGCAAGACACAGAGTGGGGCAGCTCATGGCACACTGCAAATCCCCCTTTTGATAACATCGGTGTCCATTCTTTCCTCTAAATATCCCGTCATCCTGGTTACCTCCAGCACTCACTGGCCTTTTCATTTCCCTGATCTGAATCACAGAGACCCTCTTGTCTCTTTGCCAAACTAATCCTGGCTCTTGGCATGTTTTTCCCAGAATTTAAATCTGCTAAGCTGGTTTTCTTCTACAAAGTTAATTACTAGAGGCAGCCTGACTATTCCTTTGGGAAATTCTAGTTATTAGGGAAGGTTCAAAAATATGGGAAAATTATGTTTCCCACACTTTCTTCCTAGATGAGTGTTTTATTATACTGAGAAGGATTTCAGAACATCTGAGTATATAGAAATGTAGAAGTGCCTCTTTTTATTTTAAAAGTAACACATTTCATTTGTAGTGTTAACAACCTAAAATGTGTGTTAATGTTTCACTAGACGTGTTGATTTAAAAAAAAAATCTTTTCAGGTATTTCTTTCTAAAACAGAAGTGTTGGCATGTGGACACAGAAAAATAAGTTGTATCTGCATTTTCTTGATTGTATTGTATCAACATTTGTTCTCTTTTTTCCTAAATAAAGGAATAATGGGGAAGAAGGAAGAATTTGAGAAAACACATTTTACTTCTTTCTTTTTTACCCTTTGAAAACTTTATTTAGAGTACTCATATAGAGTCTAAAACTTGAAAGTAAAAACTTTTTGGTTTTGTTTTCTAAATTTTCACTTTTTTGTTTTCTAAATTTTTGCACGAAAGCTTGTACCAACCTGTATTAGATGTTGAAAGATATCAGTGGGTGTTTTCAGTGGTAAGAATTAATTCTCAGCAGTTAATATTTATTTTTCTGATATGATAGGTCTGGATTTATTGATATCTGTGAAATGGTAACTCCCAATTCTTTGCCACTATTCACTTTCAGCACTTCCTGTATACCAGCCTCAGAAAATCTCTGACTGCAACCCTGGAAAGGTTTAATTTCATGACTTAAAGCACCTCAGTAGCCCAAATGATCTTAACAAGATTATACAGATGTTTAAAGACTGCCATGCACATAAAGAATGAAATGGGAAATATGCACAAAACCCTGTAGGTGAAACAGTGTCATCTCCAAGGTGACAAGGCCTAAAGGGGCTTGAATTTATGAATTTATGACGGACTTTTGAAGAAGTCCATCACTTTTGAAAGTCAAGTGCCTCTGGTTGTCCCAGATTGAACAGGAAAAGCACAGGCTGAGGCTGAGAACACATGAGCAGCAAAACTGCAGTTGGGGGCTCAGATGCACTCTGATGTCTTTGTCTGCCCTGAGGGGTAGGGGCTTAGGAGTTTATTCTTGCTGGCCTGGTTCTTTCTCTGATTATTGAGCCTGGATTGTAGTTTGCCCTTTTTCATTGGTTTTGTTTTTTGGTTCTGGTTTTTTGGGGTTTCTTTCACTAATAGCCTCTTGTGGAGGGAATTCAACTGAAATGCTTTGAAATCAGAGTAAATAATGTTCACCGCCCACTTCATATCTTCAATATTTTTTTTTGTTATCCTTTCCCAAGTACTCAGACAATTAAGGGAGGCACTGTCTTTTCCATACAGTATCTGTGTGGATTTTACCAAATCCAGTTCTGTTCATGCAAGTGCCTTGTTCTTGTTGAATTGAGTTTCCTGGAAACCAGTTCTTGTCTGCTGCAACTCTCAGAATCCTTCTTGGCTTCTCCTTAACTCCAAGAGTGGCATGAACTGCTTTCCTATCTTCACTTTCTTGGAGAACTTGTCAGGTATTCCTGTTAATCATGTGGGCTGGAGAAGCTGCTTGATGCTTCCAGAGCCATCAGCAGAATTTCCACTGCTGTGGGAGATTGGCTGCACAGGAGGTATTTAAGTGACTTCCTATCAAATTCCCCTCCTCTCTCCTCTTCCCTCCTTCTCGTTCTATTAGCCACCCTGTGGTTTTTTTGTTGTTGTTGTTTTTTTTTGTTGGTTTTTTTTTTTTTTTGTAGGGTTTGGCTCTAGAGACGGGAAGTTTAACAATAAAACAGAAAGAAAAGGGGGAGAAGACAATCATGGTCACTGTCCATTTTGATTGTGGTTTTATTTGTTATCCTTTTCAAAGTGTAACTGTTTATAGAGATGAGTATTTTCTCCTCCCTTCTCCCATCACAAATATTGTGTTGTATCACCCCTTTCTCTGAAAGCTTTCAATGCACACTTTTTATGTTGGAGGGAGCTGTTCTCACATGCATTCAAACATTTATATTCAGGGGAAGCTGTTCTCATACACAGTCAAGTATACATCAAGCACTTTTAAATTAATCTCTGTTTCTTGGTCTTTTTTTTTTTTTCTTTTGCTTGTTCTGCACACTACGCCTCTGTCCTTCATCCTTAACTGGAAAGCACACTGATGTATTTAATTCATGTAGGATTTCATCCCTGCCCCGAGGAATTTCTTTGCAATTCAATTTCTTCATCACTGGTTTATTTCTCTATTTTGCCTGGTGATATATAAATGCCCTACAACCATCTATTGCTGTGTTTTCTAAATATCCATCTCATACTGAAAAAGCCTGTTAGCTGAATATTCCATGGGTAGGGCACATAACCCTACTTGTTCTGTTTCTTTTAAGGCACTTTTTAGGTCTCAATTTTAAAATCTTTTTCACTGCTTAGGGCCAGTCAGGACACAGAAAGCAATTGTCCAACAATCTCTGTTAACAAGAGGAATTGCTGCAATCTCCTTGTGAATTAACTCTTAACTGTTTTATCAATAGGGTTAGTAATAAACTCTAACAAACACAGAAAATGTGATAGTCTTAGAAAATGGAACATAAGGCATTGGGAATGCTGCTCTGAGCACTGTCAAATATGGGTATTGAAGGTGAAGTGTAGAAAGGATTGAACCCCACCTGGGAGATGTTTTGCAGCCTGGTTGCTGGTGACTGAGTGCAGGCTGCTTCAGCTGTGTCTGTCAGAATCCAGGAGCCCAGCCCAGCCCTAAAGGACACAGCAGTGCTTCCCAACCAGTCACTGCTGGCAACGGGACAATGGCTAAACCTACTCAAGGCATGCATGTTCCTAGAGCAGAGCAGATCCTCTTTCAGGGAGGGTCTTTTTAGGAATCTTCCAAAGTAGACCATCAGCTAACTGCAGGGGATGGTTGGAATTCTGTGCCATAATAAATGAATAAATTCTGTGCCATAATAAATGAATAAATTCTGTGCTTGGGCTGCGGCAGAGCTGGGGATTGCAGCCGAGGCTGGGCACTGCAGCCAAAGTGAAATCCATCCAAAGGAGCCCCCAGCTAGTTTCTGTGCTCCCATTAGGAGCCTTGCCAACTTCCCTGCTCCATGGGAGGGCTCCAGATGGATCCCTGTGGCAGGACACTGCAAAAACTGGGTCTGTCCTAGGAGCTGTGACTGTCTGAGCTCAGCTGTCAGCAGCCCTGTTACCTGTGCTGTCAGCACAGCCATCCTATGGGCCCAGCTGGGATCAAATCTCTGATTTTCCCACTCACAAGCTTCCACCGGCCCACAGTGAAGGGGATTTTGGTTGAGTCACATTCCCTTGCACTCTGTACAGGCAGAGGGGCACAAGGGAGTAGCTGCTCTGACTCAGTTTACAGGGGGAGCTCGATCTTAACAGAAAATGATGAATCAGAGCCCTTGGCTTAGGCAAAGATTACAGCTTGTTTTCCTCTATATGCATTAAACATGACAAAATCTTGATGCCACCAACTCAGTTCCTGACAGGAACACATAAATCTTTCAGAATAGGACAGTCCAATGTGTGAAATGCTTCTTTTATGGCTAATCAAAATAGTGGGTATGTTCAACACAGTGATTTGACTGAAGAGCTAACATTGAGGCTGTGATAGTAAAAAATAATATTAGCAAACTTGATATACATAAAAGAAGAATTAACTTAATGAATGCATAAGGCCATAATAGCTTAAGAACTATCTACCAAAGGAATTAAGAAAATTCTTTCTAGTTTAATGTTTCTGCCTCTAAAGGTAGATGTTAATATAAAAAATACTGTGGGTAAAACTGCAATCAGAAATGGGACTTCAGTATTGTAGTTTTAAATATTTTCTTGCAGAGGATATCTCAAACAGCAGCAGAAATGGCAGAATATAGGATTAAAACCATGTAACCTGGTATAAGCCTGGTCATTTAGTTTATGAATGTAGGTTTAAAAAAATTAGATGCAAGTTTTAATTGTCCAGGACATGTAGTTTACTTAAGCCAAGGATGCTCAGGGCATTCAGAAATCTTTCTGTGTTATGGGAATGAGGTCAGTACTAAATTCAGACCAGTTTACCCAAGGCTGTGTCCAGCTAAATCTTAAAACCTCCCAGGATAATCTTCCAAGGCAACCTGTTTCAATATTTACTTTTCCTCATAGTGAGGGGTTTTGACTTGTTTTGTTTTGATTTGGTTTGTTTTTGTTTTTTTCCCTATGGCAAGTCAGAACTTCACCTGGTGCAGTTTTCTCTCTTATTCTTGTCTGGATCCATCTGTTTTAGAGCCTCCTGTAGATACAAGAAAATCCCCTTTGGCCTCTTGAAAGCCTTTCATCTCCTGGCTAAACAAGCCCACATTCCTCAGCCTCTCCTCACAGGCAAATGCTACCATGATGTTGGTGACTTACTCCAGTTTAGTGACATCTTTCAAGTTTTGGGAGGGTATGAGCTAATAAATATTTAGTGAAACATTTCCATATGTGCCATCTTTCAATATTTTAATTAGTAACCATTATGTTGGGATAGAGAATAGAGAATATGTTTGTTCGTTTTTTTTTTGGTAGAGGCCCTTTGTACAAGGTTTTGGTTGTGGTGAAAGTTTGGATTAGCAGGTTTTTAGAAAGGGATCAGAGAGTTTTACCACAGCCAAATATGAGTTGATGATAAGATATTGTGTAGAAAACTTGAAATTTGAAGTAATCTTTTTGTTTCACTTTGCCCCGGGAAAACCTCCCCTGGAATATTTTTAACATTTTACTTTTAGAAAGATGGAGATAAAGAACCCAGGGAAATTACAAGGAGTCCAGAAAAAAGGCAATTAAAATCATCAGACATCTGAAATACAAGACTTGTGGGAAAAGGTGGAAGCAGTTGTCTACAGAAGATTGAGGAAAGGCATAGTAATAATCTGCAAATACTTTAGAGGCTGCTGTAAGGAAGATGGGATCTTCATGTTCCCTTAGGAAAGAACAAGAATTAATAAGATGAAAGCACAGCAAGAGTTAGATTAGACATTAAGGAAAAAATGCTGTGAGGGGACCTCCTAAAACAGAATTTTGACAGGGAAGCTGGAGAAGAACTCTTATCATAAAAATCTTTGAGAATGGGCTAAATAAGAATCCCAGAAGCATGTTTATGATCTTGTCCTGATAAGAAGAAAAATGGAGCATCTTTTGTGGCCCAGGCATATTTCTTTATGTTTGCTGGTGATGAATTGTGTTGTGTGGTTGCTCCCTGTTTTGTTATTTAATATATAAAAGGAGTGCCATTGATTATGGTTTTTTACTGTGTCTACAAATGTCTGTGATTACTGTGATTAAATATTTTCACTTGGCTTTGGAGAAATAAGCACTCATGTTCATTTATTTTGTGTTCTTCAATAAGCTTTTGGCTTTTTTTGCAAAGGATGTCAGCAGTCAAGCACTCCCTAAAAGCTTTTCCTATTTTATTAGATACATCTAAATTCCACATAGTCTAGCTGAATATTTTCAGTCACTCTTGGCTTAGTCAAAATTATTTTAAAGCAGACAGGGAATATATGGGGGGTTTTGCTGCTGAACAGCTGATTTTGAAATTGCAAAGAGTTCTGTGTGGTTTCTCACATACTGTCCATGTGAAAACTTGGACTACAATAGTTTTATCTCATTGCATTAATGAGTGTGACTTGGACTTTTCCATAAGTGCACTGTTGGGAAGCTTAGATTGGATCAGAGCAAAGGTCATTTGTTGTTGATTATCTTTTGTGTTTTTCCTACTTAATATAAAAAGAAGTCAGTGTATCATTCTTAAATGTTCTGTACCATGATATTCAGAATAGGAAAAGACTAAAACTATTGTTGACCTTACAAGCTTTGTTAATCAGTTTACATTTAGTGTTTCATAACAAATCCTGATGCTCTTACTGGTTTTCTAGGAATGCAGCATAATTCTAGCCCACAGTGAAGTTCCAGTAGATGTTCCCATCACCCCAGACCAAGTTTATTTTTGCATGATGATCTCTTCATTTCCTTGAGGTTTCCTTTCTTTTTTCCCCTCTCATGATTTATCATCCAAACATTCATAATCTCCAGAGAAACTGCAAAACACATTCCCATGAAAATCTGAAATCTCTAAAAGCAAGAAAAAAAAGAAAAAGAAAAGAAAAAGGAAAAAAATAATAAACCCCCCCATGAACATCCCTTGTTTCTCACTGAATGGCTTGAGTAAATTCTTTTCTCACAGCCAGTAAAGTATTACTCTTTAAAGTCCAGGACTGCAATCAGACTCTGTCATAAACAGGAGTATTGCCTTTTTGACCAATTTCTACTATAAAACCAAAGGGTTCATCAATCTCATCTAGGGCTTTAGTGGGGGAAAAGAAAAAAGAAAGAAAAGAGTAGGCAAGATGGGATAAGGTAGTTTTAATGATTTTGGGGGGTTTATTGGCTGTAGATCTTTGGTCAATCTCAAGCCATACTAGGACTCTCAGTGAGGCTTTTCTTTTCCAAAAATAATGGTACCAGATATTATAATTACACATAGAGGTCATTCAACAATGCTTCAATTCCCTATTTCTTTAGCACACCATAAATAAGAAAGAAAAGGCTTTTGGTCTACAGAGATATGGTGAAAGGCTTTTACTTCGAAGTACTTCATCATATCAGTTTTTTTAAACTGATGCCAGGCATTTCTTCAGTTTGATGGAGGCAGAAAGTTGTATCAATACAGGTTTCAGGCCAGATTTAGGGGGCTTTTGTCCCATTGGCCGTTACACAGTCATTGGTCATCAAACATCTCACACATATAAAGTATTCTAGGCTTTAGCTGTGATCATGAGGGTGCTTTGGGTAAGAAGCATTTAATGTTAATATTTAAAAAAAATAAAAACTTTTAGATAAGTTCATGTGAGCAGGCGCTGTGATAGACAGAGGTCCAAGTGAAGGCTGCTGTTACCAGGCCTTTGGATGCACTGCTCATCTTCTGAATAAATGCCAGAATGGAATGTGATCTGGGCAATCTGCCCCAGAAAAGGCTGCCCATTAAAGATGTCCTGGTTTAAATACAGAAATTCCCTGTGCACCAGGGTGAGGTTCATTTGCACAGGGTATGGTACATGCAGCAACAGGGCATACATTGCTTTTCTCCTTCTGGAGGCTGGAACAGCCTCTACTTGCTGATGCACACTGTGCATCGTGATGGACAGTGCCTGGGCCTGGCTGTTTGTGATTTTGCTGGAGAATTTTCCCTTCTGGTTTATTATTATCCAAAGGAGTTTGTGAAAGCAGCAAGGAACATTTTACATCTGTGCACAGACATTCATCCTGTCAATTTTTCAGAATCCTTTATGTTCTGTTCAGGGAGTAAGCATCTCTTCCCTCTGGAACTCTATTTTATAATGCTATTGTGAGAAATGGCTGTGTTGTTCCTTCTGGTGGGTCTTGCTTCTCATATTCTAAGTTGGCTTTATGTGAATTTTTTTATTATTTTTTTAAATTTACATTGCAAAGTGTTCCCTTTGTGAACAGCCAGCTTGTTTACTGGAGCTTCAGCACCCAGGTTTTGCAGGATTTACCTTGTGGGAGAGGCTCTGATAGCAAAAGACCTTAAACAGAACTGGAGAAATTGAATTCCTACATCATATTTTGCATGTTGACAAGGGAGGACTGGCCTAACATCCTAGAACATGCTCACAAAAGATACTGAGAAATTTAAGAACCTTGTAACACTGCTTTCAGTCATCCCACAAGTAAAATTAATCTATAAATAATGTAAATATTAAAATATCAGTTGTGTGTTCACACAGATCCTTTAGTAGCAACAGTAAGAGAAATGATTGATGTTGCAGTGCTTACATTATGGGGATGTTGGCCCACAGCCCAAGCCAGCAATGTTAAACACTGTATTTCTTCCAGTAAAGTAATTTCTGATTGCAGTATCTATTTTCAGCCCCAGTAGCTCAATGTGGGAGACTTGGACTAGCTCAGAAAGGGCTGTGTTTTCATGGTGTAATTGTGTCTCTTGATGCAGTTGGACATCAGAAATCAAATATGAATTTTGAACAAACTGCATCATATTTATAGCAGTAAATTTTGACTTGGAATATTTTAGCCCAAGAAGAAATTTGGGGTTTAGACATTCTCGAGATGCTAAAATCCTTTCAGTTCAGGATTTAGATTGGCCTTTTGTCTACATATACATTAAGATGTTAGCCTTGATAATTTTCTCTATCTCTCTCTTTCCTATGGGCTTCAGCAAATTGAATTTCATTATTCTAATTCTATCAATTTGTTTAACACTTAATGTCTATTTTAAATACCACTGACAAAAAATAAGATAAGAGACAAATGAATAAATGAGTGAAAGAAGGTTCTGAACTCTCAGAAATCAGTAGCAGACACAGGTTTGTAGTTCTTTGAGATCTACAGCACAAAACTACCCAATAACTGTGTAACAGTCACACTTTAATATAACCCTCCAAATGTGAACTCACACCTTACATCATACAGAAAAATGTGGAGGGAACGAATTTTTATTGTGGACCTTCATCATGCCTAGTACTATGCTGAATTGAAAAATATATAGTTTTTAAAAACAACTTTAAAAACAAGTCTGGACTGCTTGAAAGTGAAAGACAGCCACGGGAAATGTGGATTCCATGCTGGCTGCCATGGAAGCCTTTCCTAACAAAAAAGTGGGAAGGCCACCTGAGCATTTGTTGTGACTTAAACTTCCAGCTGTATCCTACAATCTTATGACAACTTGTTTTTCTTTCTGCAGTAATGTAAGGCAGGCACTTTTATGGGAAGATGAGGAAAACTCCCAGGAAAGCTCATCTGTCTCATTTATGGATGCATCAGGAAGCAATGGGTTGACTCAGCCCATGTTTGAGGTTTTAGCAAGAAGTAGACATCCTGCAATTGATTTCTGCATTTGAACTTACCAAGATCACTGAGTTTATTTAAATTTATTTTGAATTAAGGGTTAACACACTGTATATTGCCTTGGAATAGAGCCCTCTTATCTGTTTACATGATTCTGTGTACACAGTTGTGATGAGTGAATCACTGCAGTAAGTTTTTCTGTGTGAGGATACAGTTTATCAGGCCTTTCTGGAACTGTTGAATGATAGGATTGTTAGAAGAAGCCTGGCTAATCTGTTTTCTTCTGCAATAGCATGCCACAGCCACAAACTATGCTGGTGATAAGAAAAAAAGGCAAGCCATGTTGTCAGATTCTGCACCTAATTTACCCAAGGGTGAGCACAGAGTAACTGTAGAGAAAACAAGACAATGTATTTATATTCCATTTGAACTTGAGTCAGAAACATCTCTTCAGAATGGTGTATATTTAATGATAGCATCATATCTTTGGGGTTTTCTTGTTGCTGGGTTGTGGAGGTGTAGGGTTTTTTCTTAAATTCCCTTCTTGCCTAGTAGGGAGTCGATATTTATAATCCACCCTCTTTGAGAACAGCTTTTAAATATTTCAGTACCAAGAGAGAACTTGTTTCCAGATTCACCTTCAGGATGGAGTCAAGAAATTAAAGCAATGAGGGTTTAAAAAGAAAAGCAAGGAAGAGCCAGAAGAAAACACTTGTTCAGTTGCTGGATTTCTCACTTGGACACTCTTGCCGTCAAACCTGTCTGTGTCTCACTTGGTCAGACAAAGCAATAGAGATTTCCACACTGAGAAAGGGAGAGATGAAATAATGAGGAAAGTAATACTGAAAAACACAAATGTGAATAATGAGTTACAAATATTAACTGTCTTGCATGATTAGCTATTTTGGGTGAAATTTCTCAGGCAATTGCTCTCTTTTCCAGGGACCGAGCTCCCTTCATCTTCACATCAGAGATGGAGTATTTCATAACAGAGGGTGGAAAAAACCCACAGCGTTTTCAGGAGTTTGTGGAGCTTTGTTGTCGAGCTTATAATATAGTCAGGAAACACAGCCAGCTACTCCTGAACCTGCTAGAGATGGTAAGAAACTCAAGGATGAAACCAAAAATCAATTTCCTCTGGGGATCTCTTCCCTTTCCTGCCTCCAGCAGCACTATGATTTGAGGAGGTATCAGGTGCTCAGGTGCTGCACTTCCTGTGCAAAGAAGCGGTTCAGTTTCAGTAATATATTTTAAGAAAATTAAAGCTAAGCTGCTTGGTGTTTTTTCCATTTTATAATGCACTATTGTTTACAAAACAGCAGAAAACTGCAAAAGAAGTTGCAGGAAAGTTTTGCATTCAGGAATTTCACTCAGCCCTTTTTCCAGGTCTTCATTCACCACTCCTGTTCATGTTTGCAAGACAAAGTAAGCTAAATATTTCACAGGGTGGGTGATCTAGTACTTAGCAGCACTGCAGCACTGCTTTACAATGGTGCCTTTAGAATGGGGGGGTTGCCCCTTTCCACAGTCCCTCCTTAGGATGGCAAAGACAGGAAGGAAAGAGCAGTGCCCTTATTGACACAGGTTTTAAAATTCTTTTGTATGGATTCTTTTGTATGGATTTTTAAGGCCTCTAGGAGCTTTTGTCCTTAAGCATTCCTACTGATTCGAGTGCTGTGGGAAATTCCATATCTGATTTATGCCTCTGTTTACTTGTGTGGGAAAGGTTAATGATTTTCCCCTTAATGGGTACAAGAAGAATATTACATTAACTAATATTTGCTAAGACGCTTGGCTAAGATATCAATCCAAAATTTGTGTGCAGGGCCCCACAACCTAAGGGAGTGGTCTGTGCATGAAAAAGCCTACATGGCCTTATAAACAGAGCTGCTGAGACTGGGGTACAGCCAAAAAGTTGCTTTGTAAACACTACTTTATCATCTCCAACTTGTGCAATTGAAGGAATCTCTCCCCTTGCCTCTTCCATCTTGTCCATGGATTCTCATGCAGTTGTTCAGTGAGAGATTCCCTGACATGGAGCAAGAAGGATTGCTCCAGATCCCTTGAACTTGCTGCTTAGTAGCCACAAAGGTGCAACAAAACTTCATTCCCATCATAAAGCACATTTTTCCTCTGGGAGCAGTGCATAATGAGGTTGTAGGAGATCCTGTCCGAGTTAAAGAACCTCTGGAAAGCTCAGGATCAGCCTGTTCTCTCACCTACAGCAGCAATCCCTGCATTTCTGAACAGGCTGCCTAAAACTGCATGGTGCAAATAAAGCCCCATCTCCTGCCCATCTCCTTGTCCCTCTTTCTGGATGTGGCAGAGATAATGATGTCAGATTACTCTGGGAAAATAGAAAGTGTGTTAGGAAAATGCTCCTAGCAGGAGCTCTGAAATAACTATCTCTGCCTGGCCACAGCTCAGGTTTGTCTGCATTCAGGACATGCTGCATCTTTTGTTTCTGCTGATCTCATAGCAGAGGTAATAGAGCTGAGCTAAAAGTCAACATCCAGATATGTCTTAACATTTGTCAGTGGGCTGCAGCTCAGGCAGTTGTGTTGCACTTCATAACTGAAAAATAACTGGCAGCACACTCACACCCCATCAAAAAGCTCTTCATGGAAAAAGGAGTTAAACAAACAAGACCAGTTTGGGAGCACCTTGATCTTGCCAATCATATTTGGAAAGGTGAGTCTGTTCCTGCACTTGAAGTGGGGTGTTGGTCAGAAACTGTAAATATCAAAATGTTTCAGTTCCCTGGGTCATTTCTGGAAAAAATAAATAGACTGTGAAGTTCCACTTTGAATTCATTTCCATACAGTATTTCAGATGTCATCATGGAGGGATAAAATTAACTAAGCACTGCTTATTTGTATCAGTGAAAGTCTAAGATTTCTCTCACTGTTTGGAAACCTGCATCATTAATCTTTTATTCTACTCCCACATTCTGTGTTCTCAGATACTCTTTGTAAAACATACTCCAAAAAAAATTTAAAATAAGACTTAAAAACAGAGTACTTCACAGAATATTACACTGAATGCACAAAATATTCCCAGAATAGTAAACAATACCCTGGGTAATCAGTGACAGTTAGTGGTTTCTAGCAAACATGATCATGAGCAAATTGAGGGATTTTTGGCCCAGCTTGGGAATTAATGTTATTTCTTGGTGGTGAGCAGCATGTTTCTAAAGCTGCACTGATGTTTGCTACTGGGAGTAAGAAATAATCCATGAAGTTTCCATCACTTTCAGAAGCAGAAACGTCTGTGGGAGACCCAAGAGTCTGCTGGCAGAGTTCAGCTGTGAAAACATCTGTAGTTCATCAGCTTTGCTCTCATTAAAGATTTGATGTGAACTGTTATAAAGAGGGTAATGGCAGGACACAAACACTTTCTGACTACTTTAAAGAAATGCAAACTCCATTACTGTAATAAAGATTTTTTTCATATAGAAAGTTATTAAAAGGGACTTTATGACTCCCCTTTCTGGTGAAGGGCAAGGAGCTTAATTTGCCTATGCAACAACCCTTTTGTTTTGGTGTTTTGGTTTTTTTTTAATCCAAAGGGGGCAGGAGTTGTTCTCATCTTTTATAAATGGGTTGAAGGTATATTGATAAATAGCAAT
This sequence comes from Dicaeum eximium, assembly GCA_013396995.1. Classification (NCBI taxonomy): domain Eukaryota; kingdom Metazoa; phylum Chordata; class Aves; order Passeriformes; family Dicaeidae; genus Dicaeum; species Dicaeum eximium. The sequence continues at coordinate 578,480 of VWZP01008102.1, read as the reverse complement.
GTGTGTCCTTCAGTGCTGAATATTGTTATTGTCCCTGCTGTCAACCCACTTTAATTCACTTCATTGAGCTTTCTGCCTCTCTGTTCCTTGCCAGTCAAAACTCTGTGAAGACAGCAATTTAACTGTCCAGTGGTAGCTGGGGAAGATTTTCCTCATAATGCCAAAAAGAAAATGTACAAATTATGAGAATGTTTGAAGGAATAGTTTTAAAATAAAATCAGTGCTTCCTTTTTTCTTTACAGTTACTTGAAAAACTCAGTAGGACTTTCTGTCTGAGCTAGACACAAACACCAATGAAAAATACACAGTAGTGACTCAAATTCAGATACATTTCCATCTGAGCAATCTGAAGGAGTGATGTTTTTCTGCATTACATACAAAAAAAATCATCACTCCCAACTTGCTGTGATTGCAGAGAAAAAATCAGTAGGTTTTGAAGTGAGTAAATTTTATTGTTGTTGTTGACATTTGAGAATGCCTGGAGAGAGCTGTATGGGCAATTGGACACACTGAGCTGTTTAATCTCCTCAATTTTTTTCCTTTGCAAGGGGAATATTGGCATTATTTTGTTTTTGAATCTAATCTGGCTGACTAACTGGAACAGCTCTGTCCCTCATCAATGGAGAATGATACCTGCTCCAGAGGGCAGTTCTCACTGCTCACCTCAGGGCTCCTGCCATGAATCAATGCCTGAAGAAGCTTTTCTCCTCCTCTGACTGTAAAGGGAGTGAATCTGTGATCCCTTGGCAGGAGGAGCCTGGAGCAGTGACGGTGGAACCAGGAGTTACAAATGAGAGGGTGATGGTGCACTAAATTGAATTAGGGCTAAGACAACACTGTGTGCATAACAGAAATGTGGCTACTCTTGTTCAGGTGGCTGAATTTGGTGACCTTCCCTTTATCTCCATTAGAAGGATCTGAAGGAGGCTTAGCAATGCACACTCTGAGGTTATGGTATCTGAAGAGAAAATAAATAACTACAATGGATCGTTAATTCCAACCCTTGCCTCGTGCAGGTGCCTCAGTGTGAAAGTTTACAATGCAATATATTCACTTTATTATTCCAGGCATTGCCCTAGCATCAGAACCAGCTTTCAGATCAGCAAACCTGTTTTACAAGACTGTTTTGATATAAAACCTTTCTTCTCTCACTTAGGCCCATTCCATTTAAATTTCTTTTCAATAGAAGAGTGGACTAATTATCTAATATTACTTTACATTTAGATGCTGCATGCAGGATTGCCTGAGCTGAACAGCATCCAGGATCTGAAATATGTGTATGATAACCTCCGTCCTCAGGACTCAGATCTCCAGGCTACAAGCTACTTTACAAGGTAAAACCAGAATATAATCCAGAAACCTTTTCTTCTTCAGGCAGGAAGCAATTTTTCTCTTATGTTAAGAAGCTTAATCAGGGAAATTACACAAAAGGATAATTTGTCTTCACATGTTTACTTTTAAAAAGTTGAATCTTATGCATGTTGTAACCAATTTCCTCAAATTTCTGGAAGAAACAGTTGTGCATTTGTGGTACACTTGTAACAAGTCACTTACTCAGTGCCTGGAGATTTCTCTAGGCTTTCATGGTGAAACCATCCTGATTTGTATCTAGTGTTTTCTCTCTGTTTTTAAATGCATCAGCTACATGCAAATGGATTTGGACCACGTAAAGAGGTTCAACTTGTAAATAATCTGAGTGAGAGCCTTCAATTTCTGAATTTTAGTCATTTTTCTCTTCCTCTTTTGACCTTCTGTGGTGCCTCAGAGAAGTTACTTTCCCTCTGCTAGCCATAGTTTCTCCATCTGTAAAACACTGCTGGTTCTTGCTTTTAAACAATTAACAGATCAATCACAAAAAAGCCTTGTGTGTGAATATAGATATATTTAAATCTTCATTTCTGTTAGGATAATGAAACCCTTCACCTGTTCATGATAATAACTGGGGATTGGTTAGCAGGAGCTGCAGCTGATGTGCATAAAGTCAGTGCAAGGCACTCAGTCCTGATCTTTCAGGTCAGGCCTCTGCATCACATATAATTCCAGCTGTTGCTGTGATGATGCTGTAGATGGAAGGAGTGGAGACTGATCTGGATCTGCCAACCCACTGCAATGCTAGGCACAGCATGAGACAAAATCTCCCTCTCAGAGTCTGCCTTGAGCAGCCTGCCCATCTTTTCCAAGGACTATGAATTCGTGCTGCCTGGGCACCCTCTACACATGGAAAGCAACTCAGACTTCTCTGACCTTATGGAAGTTTTGAGAAATTAAAATTGTGCTGTTTATATATCTCCTTTCCATGCACTAGAATCTGCTACAATCTGAGGAAACCAAGGCAGCAAGTTTGGAGAAGGCTGAGGCAGAAACCTAGAGACTCTAAGGGTGACCTTTCTTTGAAAAAAAAAAAGAAAAAGAGAAGAGCTTGTCAAACAAGGCTATGACTTTACACACAGCACAGCACTGAGTCCCTTTTCCTGTAACACTTGTTTTTTTTCATATGCTTTCACTCCTGCCCCTTAGCAAAATTGTTATATTTTTAAAATTTAATTACAGCTTCACATTTACTATAAACTCCTACCTTATCCTTTCCTTTGCAATTTCATATATTCCCAAATTACAGATTTATATTTCCACTTCAAATAGGAAACATGCAGTTTGTAATTAAACTGTAAAAGTCTTGATTCTATCAACTAGTTCAGGTGGTTGTGTCTGTCTCTCGTGGGTAAAATACCCAGTTTGTTTAGTTAATGGAAATGGGCTGGGATATACAAAACAAGCAGGAAAATCTGAGTCTTCAGAGTGAAAATTGCATGTCTTATTAGGGATGGTGCTAAGGAAATGAAAGAAATTCCACTCAATTCCTGCAAACCAGCAAATTAGCTGTGCTGTGGGCTCTGTCCTTATTTGAAACCACATTTTCTCCTAAAATGCATTCCGTGAACTCCAGAGTTGGAGCTGGAACTATTGTTCCAACTTCCTTCAAAATGCTGAAGCCTTGTTATTGTCCATCATAGCATCACATAGAAAAGACAGATATTGCTCGAGTGCATATTTTATTCATTAATATTCTTAGGATATATTTGTATTACATGTGCTCATTTGCAAGAAAATCCCTTTACATTAGTTCATGAATTTCCAGGGATCTCATTTCTCTTGAAGCTTCTTTTCTTCTTTATACTAATTTCTATTCATTTGAACATTATTTCTGTTAATTCAAGAAATGTATTAACATTTCGACATGTTTGAACATGGGAATAATATCAGGCCTCATGTCTAGTAGGATTTTAACTTCTGGAAATTGTATCCAAGCACTTACAAAATAAAGACTTTGGGATGGCCTGATACCCAGATCCATTCAGAGACTGTCCCTCTGTAAAAACTCTTTCCAACCTGGCTTTAGGAATGTAAATTTATTGAGATTTTTGTGAGCTTTGTGTTACCTACGTCATCTTTATTCCTTATCTCCTTGTTATACAAAATATTGATAGGAGAAAAAATGCAGTTACATACTTTTCATGGTCAATCTCTGGCTTATTCCTGTATCTATTTCTCAAGCTGCCCTTAGAAAGACAAGGAAAAATTCTGATTATTAGCACAAATTTCTAGTGGTTCTCAAATCCCTCCCTATTTTTAGCTCCTTTTTCTCTATAATAGCTTACAAAAACACTTCATTGTTTTTTACGAGTCCTTTCCTAGACAAGGAGAGTGGTCACTGCAATTTTAAACGTTGCCAACAGAAAGGTGTTTCTCGTTCTAAGTACAAGGTAGTTACTGTAATCTTTCAGATTCAATCATAGAACGTGTTTATAGAAAATCCCAATCTTCTGCTCGTGGAAATAGGAGAACAGTATTCCTCTGTACTTCTGTAGAAATGGTTTGCTTTTAGCAATTTTCTGAGTTTGGTTTAGCAATAACACTGACATTGGCCCTAGTGCTGTTTAAAAACAGCATGAAATGATGAACGATGTCACAAATGCTCCTGGCAGAACCATGTTAATTTGTTCTTTGCCGTCCCCTCTCTGGCCAGCAGAACAATTGACTGTAATGTACTGACCCCTTTCAGGCTCGTAAAACATTCTGTGTTTTACTGAATTCCTTTGGTCTCATTCTTGATTTAAGTCATGTGCAGCAGTCTGTGGTGTCATTTGTGTGCAGCTCTTCTCACATGGGGTCAGTTCCCTGTTAGGAGCTGATGAGCAGCGTTCAGCCTCACAGCCCTCTGCAAGGTCACACCCTCACATCGTGGATAAACAATGCCCAATTGAGAGTTAAACAAGAGTTTCTGTGTTTCCTTGTCAGTTCTGTGTGCCTCCTGCCAAATGAAACATCGTTGTCTCTCCAGCATCTGCCCTGAACTCAGTTTGATCCTTGAAACTCAATTTGATCCTTACCCCTCCCTCCTTTCCTCTTCCCCTGACAACACAGTTTTATCAGAAACTGGAAACCCCTCTTACCTCTGGATATAAATTTCCTCTATGGTTTTCTGCAGATGTCTTCAAATGTCAGCATAGTGTGGCAGGCTGCCTGACATTTTTAATGTGCCTGCACAGGGATGTATATTTAAAATTGGTTTTAAGAGCATGAAGTTAGCCTAATGCAATGAATGGAGTTGATTTCAATTGATTGCAGGTGCAATCTAACCCACTCATAGAAACCCATGAATAAGAGATGCAGGGTGGATCTGACAATTACCAAGGGAGCACATTGCATATCTTCAGCAGCCTGACAGTGGGAGATGCTGCTTGGGTCAGCTGCTTTTTTTATTTATTAATGGACTCATTTTTTAGGCACTTGTGGTTGCCCAGGTCAAGCATATCCACTCCAAACCACAAATGCCAGCAGTTTCAAGCTGGACAATCCACAGGACCTCCTTTCAAAACATGATGCTAATCTCAAACTGATCAGCCAATCTCTGGTTTTCAGGTGGCTGAGCATATTTCAGCAAGAAATTTCCCAAACAGGGGAAACACAGTGGAAGTTGGTGGCATCTGAAAAGGAATGGACCAAACTCCAACACTAGACTTTATTTCAGTGATGTTCAGGTAGTTTCTAAAGATTGTGGTGTATGTGCCCCAAAGGAACAGGAGGCAGACTTCCAACTTGAATTTATGTTTTTTGAGGAATTCGTATTATAAATGGTCTGTTGCTGAAAGCAGTAATATTCTGGAAAACTCTATTAAAATAGGGGCATACTACTCAACTTGGTTTAAAATGGAGCTTGGTAAATTCATGGATGGAAATTTGGAATCTAAATTAAACACTGTTCATTAACATCTGAGAATCTCATGAAAATAATTTTTGCTAAATGATTTTCAGGCCTAGATGGAAATGAGAAGCAGGATACCATGAAGAAAGATAAAGAAATACCCAGCAAGGCTAAGATGTTAATAACTAGTCAGTAATAATGGCTGTATGTGCTGTGTATAAAGGCTGGTGTGTCCTGAAAAATCTAAGCAGCAGCCCTCAGAATACCTGTCCCATATGGAATGTCTGCTTCCTAAAATTAAAATGGCAACCTACAACTAGTCACTCATGAAAACATTAGCCAAACTTTTCATCCATCTCCTTTTACACAAGCAGCCAGCCAGTCTGTTCATGTTTTACCTGATACTGTAATTTGACAGCTCTGTAGAAAGACCACAGCCAAATCTGAAATTCAAAGTCAATCCAGCAGGTGGAAAGCAGAAAGTCATTACATTCCAACAGTCCCAGATATTTAACTTTCTTTTCTGAGAAGTAGGTCAGACACCAAACTGCATGGTAAACAGTTATTGTCATGTAGAAAATAACATTTTTCTCCCTCAAAACTTTGTTGGCAATATTTGGATTTACTGCTAATATTACTCTAGTTAATGACAGTTTCCTGTTTTCTTCTGGTTAACCTGTGCTTTTAATACCCTTTGTACTATTCACTTAGTTTAGCTATTTCTAGACCATCAGGCACTAATTTTCTATGCAGCCTGGGCTACCAGAGCTCTCAAATAAATAAGGACCTTTTGGTCATGTTTGTGAAGGCAGAGCCAGCTTTGGGCACAGGCAAAGCTGGTAATGGCCAGGGAGCAAGAGGAGGATTTTTACAAAGAATGCCCATGACCTCACTTCTTTCAACTACTGCTAAGCTGAATGTGGCTGGAGAAAGGGAGGTATATGGGGATCTGGGAGAGTTCAAGGAGAAACTTCCACCACTGATGCTCGGGATGAACTTTAAAAATGCCAGGAGAAAGGGGGAATCAGGTACCACAATGTGATAAACTGGGTCACTGAGCTAATCCAGGCCAAAAATAAACTGCAACATCTTTAAAAGATAAGACACAGGGGTTTGATGTACCCCACTGCTCCATATATAGTTAGGAACCAGCTTTTGGGAAAGAGGGTTTCCTTAAGCCAATCTGCCCTTGAAAGAAAGTGCAGAGCCACAAGCAGAGTTGTTCCACCTTGCTGGGGAGACACTCTCTGAGGTGGCATCAGAATAGCAAAGAGGCCTTGAATTCTTTGTTGTTTCCATGTAATAAGGTTTGCTTAGTGGTTTCCATCCTAGCAAAGAGGATTGCATGCAGACAAAACAGAGAGGGGGAGAAAACAACTCATACTTCTGTTTTTATTTGATTTTAGATGTAATCATTTCAAATAACTCACAGGAAAAATCTGCAACGATGGCAACGCAAGGCTCTGTTTAGATCTAAATTATGTGATTAGCAATCTGGGGTTTAAAAGTATTTTAGAAGCCTAATGGCTCCATGGAAGAAATAGTGGTAGTCTGATATCTGTGTAGTGATGATGTCTGAATTAGGAGTAATTTACAAGCTGAGGCCTGTTTTATGCAAATTAAAATGCAGTGTGTTTAGCTGCAAAGTTATCGTGCCTCTTATAGTAATGTGGCAAATTCCCTAACTGCTCTGCCATAATATGGCCAGTTACAGATTCTATAACCTAATGTCTCAGTGATTTAGGAAGTGTTTAAACTACACATCAAACTAAATACATAGGAGTTAAAAAGGAAGAGTTCACCTCTGATGCAGCCTGGTTAATCATCACTGAATTGATTTTGTTTTGAAATGAGATTTGTTTTCTTGTTTTACATCAGAGTGTTAATTCGTTCAATTTATTAAATAGTTTGTATCTGTTTCTGAAGAACGTAATTAATAATTAAGATAATTAACCAAATCAATTCTGAGGTACCTTTCCTTGTATTACATTAAGAGGAAAATATCCATCTTTCCTCATTTTACTATGCCTAATTAGTGTATGATAAATTCACACACTATTTTGAATAAAATCTGAATTTCAGGGTGCTGAGCTGGGGAGATACCTGTAGGTAGAATATTCCTTATTATTTCTGATTTGGTTTCATCTGTGAAGCTACAGACTTTATCCAGAGCATCTGAGATCATGGAAATCAGGCTAATGAGATGAATGGAGTTGATTTCAAATGATTGCGCTACGCATTCCAACCCGCTCACAGAAACCTATGAATAAAAATCCAATCTGAAATGACAGGTGAAGCATTTGCTCAGCTTTGAACAAGGCATGAAGAAGGTGGTTAAGAGTGTTGTCAGCCCTTGTAACCTAGTTAGATATAATCCAAAACTGGAAGAAGAAAAAAAAAGAAAAAGAAAACACAGCAAACCCCTGACAATTTGGTAGAGGGTTTGCTGCCATACAACTTGAAACTAATGGGTGGTTGTTCTATAATGTTAGAACAGATACAGGATATCTTCAGAGAGCTGTAGAAATAAGCAGAGAAACAAAAAAAATTACCATCAGAAGTTAATAGGTCTTAAAATTCAATTAGCGATTGAATTCAAGAGAGCAAGTGTTTTCTAACGAGTACTGCATCTCACTCTTCAAAGACCTGTGATTATCTTGTAGTGCTATTTCTCAAGTTGAGCTCACTTTCACATTTGCAGTACATATCTACATGTTTATCTGGGTTTTTTTTTAATACATTGTGTCTCTTCCGATGAAAGATCTCAAAACTCTAGGAAATCAAAACAGTTTTCCGGCTTCCCTTGCACGGGGATGAGATAGAGTGAGGTATCAGGAGAAAATTTCTCTCTCCTTTATATTTTAAATTCATCTTAAGCAGTTCCACAGGGAAAGAGCTTTCAAGAGCTAGGTAGAGGATTTAGCAACACATCATGCTCAGCTAAATCACAAATTGAATCCAAGAGCCTTGCGCAAACACATGTAAGCCCATGTGAGGTTAGTGTAACCAAAAATAAACATAATCATAACTAGCACCTCCTCTCCTGCTTGGCAAAATGAACACGTGCTGTTCAACCCTGGGACTCCTCAGAACACACATGCAAATGTTCTGCTTGTCCCTGATGTCTGAAAGAAGGCTGGCATCCAGCTCATGAGGAATAGCTGCTCCAAGCTAAGCCTTGAGGCAGGTTGTGGCAAGAGCACTCCTTTAAGCAGTAGAGTTCAGGGGCTGGATGTGCTGCAGTGCAAACAGCAGTGACTGGTGTGTGTGGGGGTATGTCAAGTAGGCTTTAGAATTTGGGATTTTTTGGACTTAAAAAGAGGGGTCAAGGAGTGGAAACAAAAAAAAAGCCTAAATAACGCCTCTTCTGTTTGTTTGTTCTTCAGGAAAATAAAGGAAAGTTTGGAGTGCTTTCCTGTCAAACTCAATAACTTGATCCACACGCTTGTACAGATGTCAGTGGGGAGCTCTGCAAAGCCTGCAGCTCCAGACACTGTCCCCCAGGAGTGGGTGATGCTGGACACAGAGAGGTCGATCGCAAGGGCCACCATTCTGGGATTCAGCAAAAAGCCTGACTCCGTATGTACTGTGTTCTTTGCTTGCCCTCATTTGCTTGGATCTTTAATGATTCTTTCAAGAACTTATGCACTCTCCCTCTTCCTTTACAGAAGATGTGCTTGTGCTACATTAAAAGTATCATGGGATGAATAGTGGTGCCATAAGCAGTGAGCTACCAGAGAGCAAAAGCACCAGGCAGACAGATATTTGCAGGGAGCCATTAAGCAGAACAGTTCATTCCCTATAGTGAAAAATAAATCAAGAGCTAATTAAAGCATCCAGAAGGAAAGCATGGCACAAAATTAGGAAGCCTAATAGAAATTGGAGGCTGTTATATGATGCTTTAATGGTGCACTATTAGTTTTCACACACTGCAGTGATCTTTCAGTGTTTGAGTTGTATGCTACCCAGGCAAGTTTCTCTTTCCGTGCAGCAAAGACTATGAATTACAAACTGAATTCCCTGGCACTTGGCACTACATTAAGGGAAGGTTTTTCTTTTTTAAAATCACCCCATATATTTCCTTGTACTTTTTTTTTTTTAATTTGTCTCTTTGATCATTTGTCTTGTCTGCCTCTCCTTTTTCCCCAACACAGGTATATCTCATCCAGGTGGTGCAAACCTGCAACGTGGTCACCTTCGTGGAAAAATCATTTGACCAGTTCTCAGAACTTCACAGCCATCTCCAGAAGCAATTCCCATCTCATGCCCTCCCAGAGTAAGGCAGCATAATAGTGAATGTTATTGTGCTGTTAAGTGGTTCTCTCTTCTGTGCTCAGATAAATCTGTGAGAATATTCACGGCAGATGTATTTTTAGAAACACAAAGGCAGAGCGATATATTCTATCAAGACTTCTATTCATGCCTAAAAGGAGCTGAATCACAGACCATTGTGGCAGTCTAAGTTTTATATGTTATTGTTCCTTTTTTAATGGGAGGAGAAAAGAGGAACAGCTTGGGACTGACAAAACTATTCCTGAAATTAAAGGACAAGTGGTATTGACTTAATTAAAGGCGCCTTTAATAGTTTTTTACTTTCTTCATGATGTTTATCAAAACTTATGGCAAGATCCTTATGTTAAAGCAATGTGAGAATGTTCACAATGGGTCAGAACAGAAACCTCTGACTCTAGCACCATGATGAACATTTTTACAACATGATGCACATTTCCCCAGCTGAGAAATATACAATAATCTTATGTACTGTCTAGCCCCCAAGCCCAATACTTTGTGCCTCACATAATTCAATTTAATACCCTTTGAAAAATCTGCTGTCATTAGTTGCAATAATTCTGAATATTACTTTCTTTCTATGTTCATGTCCATTCCCGCTTTTCATTTTCTGGATGTTATTTTTTTACAGTTTCCTGGGGCAGTGAGTCCCATGGTTTATTTCTGTCCTACATAAACCAGCTTTGCCTTAAGTAATGATTGTCCATGGCTTTAGAAATACAAGTGGAGTTGTTTTTTCTACATATATCATATACATTGTACTACACACACCAGTGAGTACAAAGTAGTCCTCTCTTAGACTGTCCTTCTGACTCACCTGGTACAAGCCTTTCTTCAAGCTCAATCTACAAAAAATTATAAAGCTGGCCTAAAATACAAGCAGCTTACTTGAACCAAGCTGAGATTCAAGTGACAGGCTTGAAAAAGAGAAAGGTCTTTGGATTTGACATGAAGTAAATAGCCACAAACAACATGGTTTGAACTTAAAGTCCATGAATTTCAGATCCAAAGTTGATATTCCCCTGAGCTCGTGAGTAGCATTCTGATAAAATGGCTTAAGGTTAGTTAATTCTAGAGAATCTCTCTCCTGCCTGAGGGAATTTTATTGACTCAATTTTGATTCATTATGGCTTTCTTACATGAACCTGTTTGCAGCAGCTGGTGAGAATTGAAATTTCACTAAACAAATACTGAAATTGCTTGAATCATAGTTTTGATTTGGAGATATTTGCAGGCTAACCCTTAGGTTGTAAAATAAAATATTTAACAAGTACCTGTTTATGAATTTTTCCTGTGGTGAGCAGAGCCCTTTGAAAGAAAATACATTTCTCTTCAGAAACGCATAAACCTCGGAAACCCTGTAGTGAATTACAAAAATAGTGCTACTCATTTTTCAGATAAATCTACCTCTAATAAAATCCTTTGCAACATTTTCACAGCTAAAGAGCACTTCAGAACTCACAGAGGGTTAATCTGCATATACTGAGGCTGTCTCTAGGAGCTCCAGTGCTTTACTGCCATAATTCAGTCTCAGCAGTGTCCTGTCACTGAAGGATCTTTCTCTCAGATTGTGTTAAAACAATTCATTTTATGATGGTTTTGGATAGGCACATTTTTAATGTTAAAATTTTGCATTGTGTTCTAACAGAACTTCATTAATTTGAGGTTTTTCATGTATCCCAGATTTTATTCTAATAATAGAAACCTAATTATTTCTTTATAGGAAGCTATTACTGAAACTGCCATGCCATATCAGAACATTAGTCTGCCTGTGTGTTACAAAGCTCCAACTCTGGCTGATGCCAGATGCTTCAAAGGAAGGAAAAAGCCTTGTTCCACAATGTAATCACAAAATCAGTTTAAAAATGTCTGATGAAAAAATTTAAATGTTTAATATCGCTAGAATAATTGGAACTGCTAACAGAAAGGACTTGGTTTCTACTTTGTAATGACTCTATGAAATTGTACATATTCATGTCTCATTAGGAGAAAACAATGAAATATGAGAGTGCTTCATACAAGTGCTAAATACTGTGTATTGTAAGAAACAAATGGCAAAAGCTCAGAGTTCTCACAATCTGAAATTTTGCTATTGACATATGTTCATTCAGCCCATATTTAAAAGTCAGAAACACAGCTGGCCCAAGCAAGCCCTTGCACTCCAGCACCATCCTTCTCATTTGATTTCTGAGAGGGTATTAATTGTGTGTAATTATTGTTTTGTAAAGTGCCAAAAATCTTTTCACCCAACAAAGCATGTAGGTGACATAATTTATACACAGAAGAATGTTCAGGCAAGTAGGGAATGCAATGTGCTGTGTGGGACATTTGCACACGGTGCAAATTTATATTTTTCTGAAGTATCAGGTTGGAAAGTTCACCTTCTCTAATACAAGTGCATTCAGGAGGGCAAGGCCACTTACAGCACAGCCATGACCCACCAAGAGCACAGAGGGCTTCCAAAAAGTGCCACCACAAGGTTCATATTGTCCTTCATTCCAGCAGTTCCTGGGGCTATCAATCAACAGTTTCTCTGTCCTCAGTTTGGCCACTGTGCTCTGGATGCATCTCCTGAGAGCCTGCACTTTCCAGCCAGAGACCTCTCTTTGTGTTACACTGACTAATCCATTTGAAGCTGCTTCCAAAGAGTTCTCCTCTCCCACCCCTTGAAAGAAGTCCTTTTGTGTCCCAGAACACTCACAGGCTGTCTCTGTGTGCCAGATTTCTATCTGTGGGCTCTATTTTTGTCTGCGCTGTCACACAAGGGTCACCTCTTCCTATCCATCTGTGCAGCCCCTAACTGAGCCCTGATCCTCCAGTGCCATGGACCATCAGAAGTTCATCCATACATGCAGCATGTTGATGTCATCCTGCTCCCTCACTGGTTTAATCCCAGACTAAGTCACACCAGTGCTGAGTTTTTCCCTACAGGATTTTGTAGCTGCCTTCCTAAAGGCTGGCCAAGTGTCTTTTTCCAGTGTATCACAAACTAGACAGATCCTTTGGCTGAACCCTTCAGATACTTATTGAGATCTATTGGATAAGAAAAGTTCATAGCAGTGATACCTCAGGTTTTAGCTTTTATATTTTTCAGATTCTGTGCTGCTTTAGTGTGTGGGTCTGAGCTTCATATTAGGGGATGGTGAGCTCTCTGCACAGAGTAGGGAGACAAAACAATTCCTTCTCCACCTGGGGACCAAGGACAAATGATCCAAATCTCAGGCCCAAGAGCACAAACAACGTGGACTGAAGAGAGAAAAACAAGAAGGATGGGACTTCATAGGCTAAAGCTGTAATTGGACAATTAACTCCAAGATGCAGATGGAGAACTGATAAAAGTGACAGAGCCCGTGCCCAGTGTCCATTTTGTGCCCATTTTGGTTCATCTTGGGTGCAGCCCTGGCTGGGCTCTTGTGCTGCCCAAGGTGGATCCATTGAGGAAATCCTTTTACTAAATCCCTACTTTATTCTTTAACTCTGTCTAGTCTCTGTTCTAAGTCAGCCTTCCCAAGGCATCAGCAGAAAAAAGGAGGTTTGTAAACAAGACACAGTTGACTATTTACAGTGATGGTGTGGGACATGAAATACAACCAGATGAAAACTTCTACCTTTCTCTGTCTCATACATTAGAGGACATAAAGCATAATGTTAATTATGAATCCTGCTATTAGCAATCTGTATCACAAAATCCATTATGTGTAATCTAACACAGATAGCTTTTCTAATGCTCCTTCAGCCTGGGAGATAAATACCCTTTTTCAGGGCAAGGTTAATATAAATTGATTATGTGTGTTGTTAAAACTCTAACCTTTTGACTGATCTAATATGCATTGTCTCTAAAACGCAAAGATGATTCAAGTGAAAAAACGGGAGGTTTTGACATTTTCAACCACCAAAGTGTTTGAAAATTGACACAAGGCCATTTTATGCATGTGTAATTTATTTACTAACCCAAAATTAAATTCATCTTAATAAAAATTCAGCAAGAACATTACTTTTGCTATTTTTATTGTTTTTGCTTTTGTTGGGATTGATTTTGTTAGTGGGATGATCGTTTGTTTTCATCTATTATCTTTATTATGCCTGTACCTGAAATAAGATATGGGATCAGGGACCTACCCTGAAAACCTTATCTACACTCTAAATAGCTGAGGTAAAAATGCAAGCAATGATATATTCCTCAAATGTCACATTGTTGCTGTAAGGCTTTGGTGCTCAGTGTTCTGTGGTAAGGATATGTCAACTCTGGGCTGAGATCAGAGATCTGTTGTGCAAAAAGGCAATGTTTTCTTGGGATCATAAAGTGCCAGTTATTTAGATCTATTTAGAGACCATAAAATGCAAAGAAGTGTCTTTTAGGATTTGTTTGTTTATTTACTTACTTTTAAAATTAATTATTTAGAGAGAAAAAGTGCTTCAGTATGAGACAATTTGCCAGCAAATTATTAGAAGGAAGTGAGTCACTGTAATGTGACCTGTAAGCTTACCCTGTAAGCATTCCTTCCCTTACCTGCAAAACCTCTTAGGAAGTCTTGGCTTTCTTCTGTTAAGTAGAGCTGGAAATATTTTGAGCAAATACAGTATGAGAGTTCTGCTTACCAATATTCTTTTTTTGCAGGTTTCCCCACTCATGGCATTTACCTTTTACGGATCTTGAACATAAAAGAGTGAAGGATTTGAACCTCTATCTGAAGCAGCTATTAGCTGGCTCCAGGAAACTGGCTAATGTGAGCATTCCCAGTATTTCTTTTATTTGCACATGATTTCTAGTAGCATTTTACCAAAAGATTCAGGAAATTTTCTATTGCTTGTTTAAAAAAAAAAAAAAAGAAAAAAAAAGAAAAAAAATTGACACATCCTCTAATCATGCATTTTGAGATGGAACTATTGCAGCATTCATCAAAACTGAAGACAAAGACAAGTATGACTGAGAAACAGTTTATTAGACCCGACAGGGCATTTTTCAGAAAAAACTTTTCTTCCTTTCCTGCCATCGAAAAGTAGTGATTCACTGAATTTTTGACAGAAAAGAGTAGGTTCTGAGGAATGTAATGTCTAAAAAAAGAAGTAAGCTTTGAAATATTGAAAAGTCTGATTTTGACAGTTGTTAAATGAAAAGTTCCATTCTTTCAGCCCAGAAATACCCTTTTCAAAATGTATTTAATGGGTAGAAGAAAGTTTTGCAAACATAAGACCTAACCCAGAATGTTTCAATAGTATCAGAAAGATGCATTGTGTCCATTGAAATTGGTGTTCTCTCATTTTTTTATTCATTATTGTTTTCTGAGGCTTGAGGTTCTCCTCCTGCTTAAAAATGGAAAGCCAAAATGGTAGCAAACAGTGACTATTCATTGCCTGGGCCAGCACAAAGCCTTGTGCACCTCAGCAGCACAAAAGCCAGGGCTGAGAGCAGCAAAGGGGCCACAGGCACCCTGGGAAGATGTTAAATCATGATGCTGCATCACTTGAGAAGCTGAAGGGTCAATTACTGACAGTGACACCAGGGTCTGAGGGAAAGGAGCATCCTCCAGTGAGCAGCCTTTGTCAGGAAAGCTGTCAGGCAGGGGAAAATGATGTTTTATATTAGACCCCAGGCTGACACAGAGGCTCAGCAAATTCCAGTGAGCCAAGGCAGGAGCTCGTGGCTGACCCTGCTGCTTCGCTGTTGGCACGTTCTGCAGCACAGCCTGGGCCTCTGCCAGGTGAGCCCTGTCGTGTCCCATGGCCTCAGGGCCACAGCACAAACTGGGGCTGCTTGGCTGTCATAGCAGGGACAACCAGAAGAGGGTATGACAGGATGTTTCATCTCCAAAATCTCAAACATCTTTCAGAAGGAAAAAAAAAAAGTTTGCTGCCTAACTGTACTAACTACATAACTTTCCCAGCTGTGACTTTGTAATGGAAATTAAAGAGGAAATTGTCCATATGCAAAACAAACAGAAGTTTTCTTATTAATATGAATGCCAATTCTGAGCCCTGAGTTGAAATTGAGAAGATTTCCAAAGAGAATAAAAATTTTTTTGTCTCACTGAGTTACACGTAATTTGTTATGAACAGCTGACTTGGGTGCTTGGCTCCTTTGACTGACACCGCCAAATAATGTGCTCAAGTTTGGGTAGATTGTTGTGCAAATAAAACACCAGAAGTTTCACCTCAACACGAGGAAGGACTTTTTTAGACTGAGGGTGGCAGAGACCTGGAACAGCTGCCATGGGAGGCTGTGGAGTCTCCCTCCCTGAGACATCCCAAACCCACCTGGGCATGTTCCTGTGTCACCTGCTCTGAGTGATCTGCTGTGGATTTGTAGAGAGTTCTTAGGGCCTGACAGAAGGCCCACACAGTATGAATCTGTATGTAGATTTTGAGATAAGAAATTCTGACTTAGAAATGGCATGGAATAGGACAGATATTGTTGAGAGAGAAATAAGACTAGGAAAAAGTTTCAAAGGATGGCCTTGCAAATAATACAAAATACTTTAGAGAAATAGAACTATGACAGATGCATTGTAATAGAACCCACGAGGAGTAATTTTAGATTATTGGCTTTAAAGCATTTTACATGATGTGACAAAAGCTGATAGGCCAAAAAGGCTTATAGTGTTCTGTAACTAAGAAATAGTCAGCTTCTGATTGTGATGGCGTGAATTGTAACATCGTATTATCTCACCCTTCACACGAGACTGAAAACAGAATAGAAGTTTTTTTAAATGCCTCTCAGTTACCCCATCTCTGGGTCAGAAAAGAGCCTAATTCAGCACCTTCCAACCCTGAGGTTCCTTTCTGCCCCTCACGTTAGGGCCATGGGTTTATTTCACATTAGCACCTTTTAGTCACAGAGGAGGAAAAGCTGATCTGAGCCCGTGAGCTAGACATGAAGAGCTCAGCATCTTCTGCTGTGCTCTGTGCTGCTGAAGGTACATAGATTTTCAGTTTGGGCCAAGCACTGCTGTGCAGAGGCCTAATCTACAGCTGAAAAATTAGACTGCTGAAAGCCCTGGGATGATCACAAAGCATTTCCCGGTGTCTCACAGGAGCTCTGTTGTGCCTCCTGCTCCATGGGGTGGTGCTCAGCCAGAGCAGGCTGCCTGGCCATGGATTCCCAGGCTCCTTCCTCCTCCCTTTATGGGCATGCAGCTCACAGCCCTGGAGCTGGGGACATCCTCCCAGCACGGGAACACAGCCACGACTGAGGTATCCCAAGGTAACTCTGGGCAGATGTGCTGGGGACAGCCACTGCTGTGGCTCTGAACCACAAAATAAGGTTGGTTTTAAGTGAAAGCTTTTTCAGAAGTCAATGTCATCATCCTGAGTGTGCCATTATGAGAAACTTGGCTCCACCACTTGAAAGTAAATGTTTTAATTAGTTAGTCCCAGAACTGAAAACTTTTTTAGGAAGCTGTGCTGGAGCTCATTTGAGCACCTCACCCAGTGATGACATTAATTAACACAAGTTTTCCTGAGAAAAACATGCATCACAAAAACAAACCTGGTTAGTAATACATTGTATTAATCAAGAATATGATTTATTTATATATCTATTTATGACTATCACCATGTATGGATTCTGTTTTTAAAATGAAACCTTCAGGAACTGTTGAGAGTAAGGAATTTTCCAGGCTGGTACAGCCTGGAGGGCTGAAACATAAGGGGAAAAAAGCAATTTTGTACCTGTGAGGGCTGTGCTGCTGCTGGTCAGCTGGACTTGGAGGGCAAGGGACAACAAACAGAGGAATGAGCAGATTGTTTCCATCCATAATGTGTTGCTGCATGTGGGAAATCATCTTGCTTACCCCCATGCAGCTAACCTGCAATTCTGGATGATAACCTTAAAAGTTATTGATACTCCATAAACATTGAATCATTATTTTTACTTCAATATGCTTCTCATGCTGGGAGGTGGGAGAAATTTAGAAAATACTGACGTGTTCTGACCCACTTAGAGCAAGGAGACCAGTTGGTGGGTAATTTCCTTTGTATTCCCTTCTATTTTACTTTTCACTTTGGTGTGACTCTTAAAAACATTGTGCTGTCATCCTGGCTTTAGCCTGAGCATGAAGCCAAGCTAGGAGACTTTCTTTATAAAAATAAATACCATTATTTTGTCCCTTTCTGTGCCGATGACAGCTTTGCAGTCAAATTTGTCCTTTTTCTCGAAATGTTAAGGAGCCTGGCTGAAAACATTTAGTGAGTTGTCAGTTCTCAAGCATTATCAAACTGTTATTCCTATGAAACAGTAAAACTACATAGGAATAAATTATTAATTCATAAATTTGTGAAGAAATCTTGGAAGATCAGTTGCCTGTAGAACAGGAGTCCTCTTACTTTCTTGCTGCAGTCATTTCTTTATGCTGAATTTTAGCTCTAATAGCTGTAGTGTAGGCTGCAGTATTGTCTGAGACAGGGAGAAGAGCTTTTATTTCATTATAAAATACCCTTGTAACTCTTGTAATCTCTGTAAGCACATTACCCTAAATGACTAGGCACCATTTTCTGCTCTGAAGAATTTAGTCCAGTCCACACAGGACGGAATACATGCTTGGTTCTACCAATCAAGTAATTATAAATCCTAGAAATGAAGAAAGAATCAGATTAAATCCAAATTCCTTCCTCAATCATGCCTTGAGTGCAAGCTTTTTAGTCCAGACTAGGTTCTGATTATGAAAATTTTATTGTAATTGAGAGTAAGTCAGAATGTCACTGACCTTTTCTGCTAAATGGCTGGAACGAAGGAGGAGAGGTGGAAAACAGCTGCCTTCTTATTTGCACTGGAGCTCAAATGGAATTAAATGTTTCTTCAAACCCTTCTTTAATGAACAGAAACTTTTTCTTCCTCTATCTCTGAATTTTAGTGCCAGATCCATTAAATGCAGGAACATCAGTTGATGGAAATATTTGTTCTTGGACCAGTTTAAATGCTTAAACGTGCTCATGTCCATCCCTATTCAAGGCATTTTTTTAAGTCTGTGGTTTACTTTAAGCCTCACTTAGTTACTTCTATTGAAGAATTTCCTAGAATAGGAGTCCTTTCTTAAGTCCAGGTTAGCACTGTTATAAATAACTCCTTCAGCAGACTGTGTCCATGAACAAGCTGTTTCATTACATCAATCACTGACATGCAGAAGTTGATGCACCTTCATTGTCATACTGAACCAATTAGGACAGGATGAAAAACAGTTTTCAGCACCTTTTTATTATTTTTTTAAAATTTCATTCTACTTGTCCCAAACCAGTGTCAGTATTTCTGATCACAGCAAAAGAATATTCAGTTTGAGCCAGCTGCACCACTGCTGACTGACTCATCATTTGCATACACTGAAATACCTGAATCTTTTAGATCTGCAGGGCAAAATTCTCAACAGTCTTCAGAATCTTTGAGCTTTGCTCCATTAAATGGTAAAAGAACCAAGTGATTTCACCAATAAGAGGTGAAGTGCCAAGAAGTACTGAGCTGAAAGTTGGTGCCATGGAAGAGGACAAAAATATATGTTCTCAGAGCATAAAGCAAGTCTGTGACAAGCTGCTGACCATTGTTACATTTTTCTCTGTTTCACTCAACTCCAACTGAGTGATGGGCTGGCTGGTGACTGCAGCCCAAATTTAATCATACTAATTGGGGCTGCCCTAGTGGTTCTTCATTTTATGGCTGTATCATAGGAAGGTTGTGCATTGCCTGGGGACACAAAAGCAAGGTAAGGCTCCATTAATTAATTCTGGTTTTGGCCCCAGTGTAAAAGTCAATAGAAAGTGCAGGTAGGTTATTCAGTTAAAAAAAAAAATCTTTTGGAGTTTGAGTCTATTGAGTCTATAAAGATTTTCTAAGTATCCAAATTAACTGAGGACTTTGGAGGTGAAGATAAACCTTGTGCAGGCAGGTGAGCAAACTGTGATGGTGTTTCAGCTGTGGACAGGTTCTATAAACAGCTTTATAGTGACTTATAGGCTTTGTAAAAGGACTTTAAAGAGGATGTAAATGGAAATGATTGTAAATTATGTTCACTCATTTTCAAGCACACAGTAAAACCAGGACCACAGCATTGTTCTAGGATGACTAAAGTTTTACACTGTAAAAGTAATCAATTTGATAAGAGCTTCGCATATTTCATTTCTATCTTATTCACTGGTGATCCTTGGGATTTGCAGAGGTAAGGAAAAAACTCCCACATGCCTGTATAGGGGTACATAACACGGGGGAACAAAGTGCTTTTTGGAAATCTGGGTCCCTTGAAGTCCCACCACTCCTGTGCTCCTGTGGCAAGGCATCCAGCAGAGCCAAAATGGGGAGGGATCAAAGTCCTCTCTCTTCCACTGTCCTTTACTGAAGTTACAACAGCTGCACCAAGGTCAGCTTTTGCTGCTTGCTTTCTTTCCTGCTGATTCTCCATCCTGTTAGAGTATAACTGGAGCATGGGTGTTCTCTGACCCCAAATCTACTCTAGCAGAGCTGAAAGGAAGGCTGAAAGCAGAGGGGAGGCTGCTCTTCTTTCTATGGAAATTAAATCTGGCTCGAAATCTGGCTGTGTTTCACAAACTGCAGAGTGCTCTTCTAGTTAGTCTCTGATGGAGAGCAGGAGACAAATTCTACCATGCTGCAGTAGTGCAGGGCTGTGGCAGCCTCCCAAGGCCACTGAAATATTTTATTTCAGTTGTATCCTAGTGCAAGTAAAGGTGGAGTTTGTTCCTTTTGCATTAAATGGCTGAAAAAAGGTCTGTGAGTTCTAGCCAGAGTGACCACACATACCTCTCGGCTCCTGTTGGGGCTAATGTGTTGAGTGACCTGCAAAAATATCAGAATTACCTATTGAAGATTATTGTCTTATTAGGTAAGAATGGATAGACAAATGATAGGAGGATTTCCTAAGAAGCCCTAAGTGTGTGGTATTTTAGGGAATGGCCATTTGCTGATTTAAAAGTAAGAATTCCACGGGGGGAAAGGGTGAGTGAGTGCTTTGGTCATCCTCAGTGCCTTCCTTTCTGCCAAGACCTCATGGGGCCTCTGAGATTCCCACCCACAGTCACTTCTGGGTAACAAAAACTGCTGGGTTAGAAATGGGCTCTCTCCACCTTAAAACAGCTCATACATGTGTTCAAAGCTCTGCTAGATCTGCCTCTGTTTAGCAGTGTGGTGCTTATTTACACAATAAACTTGGGTGCAGGCTTAATTCTGTGCTCCTGTCACATTAACTGGGGTCCAGCTGCTGGAGGTCTCGCAGATTTAGGAATCACCTGAAAGTTCAGTGTGATTTTTTGAAGGTCTGCTGAAAAAGAGAGAACTTAATAAGACACTTACACATTTTCTGGTGGAAATCTAAGAGGTGGAGTCCTGCAGCAGGCAGATTAGCACAGGTCAGGGGGAAATTGCCCTCTTTTAAATAACAGTGTGCAAAATGCTTCTCTCCACAAACAGCCAGGAGACACCCCCAGTGCTTTTGAAGCACTTTGCCCTGGACAACCTGCTGCATCTGCTTCTGCCACATGATCTGTTCCACTGAGTTTTTGCCTTCCTTCTGCCAGCACCAGCCTTCTGCTTCTCCTCAGACTTCAGCTGGGTATGATGGGCCCACAGGCCAGGAAAGCTTTGCCACCAGCTGTGGCACCAGCAGGGTCCTTTCCTGTCCTGTTCATGCCTTTGTAAGTTCTGCACCATTCCACACCTCTGCTTAAACCAAATGTCTTTTTTCTTTATTTTTCCAGCCTTCCCTCTTTTAGAATGAGATTTTGGAATCATTGCCTGAAACAATCTCTGCACCTCCTATTTACAAACCTCTTGGTTCCTGCATTTCCATTTATTGCAGAAGGAGGAGGTGGAAAGGAAGCAGAAGGAACGCCATGCTGCTCAGCGTGGAATTTTTTATTTCTCTTTCAAGTCAGTTTGTGTATCTTTATTTCCACCTCCTGCCTACTTCTCTCAAGATCTTTGAAGTCATTGGGCCACTTGAGTTTCTCTGCTTATTTTCATGCTGTCAGATAAAGGCTGGGCTGCCAAAAATACACTCTCAGCCCTGGAGATCTCCTACCCTTGGGACTTGTGCTGAAAGAGCTAGTGAAGGTCCCCTAGGGAATAACTGTGCTGTTTAAAGCCACTGGAAGCTGTGGCAGGTGTATGGGCTTTCCCCTGTAAGCTGTCTTCATCAGATGAGAGCATAATTATTCATGCTCAGTACAGACAGGTGTATGGGCAGTCCACTGCTAATAACTTAAGGATCTGTCATTCAATTCAAGGAAAACAACTATGTTGGGTTTTCTTTCTTTTTTTTCTTTCTTTTCTTCTTCTTCTTTTTTTTTTTTTTCCCCTGATTTTTCTTTTAAACAAAATATCAGCATGGGAGGAAAAACTCCAAACACTAAAATGAAAAATGAAAGGTAACTTTTAAAATAAATCCACATTTCTAAATCTTATCTCTCCACTGAACATACATGTCTGTTCCTCTGTCTGCTGTAACCACGTTAACTCCTCATTAGCTGCTTTTATCACGACCCTGTTCCTTTTCTCTTTGCCTTGCACAAATTATGCTACATCTTGTCAAATTGAAACAACACAAGTACTACATGAAGTACGTCTTGCTGATAGGAGACACGTTATTTTCCACTGACTGGAAGAAAACAATGGTGACATTTTAATGCTGGAATCTGAAAAGTCTCTTGTCCTACCCATTCATTACAGTGTCAGTCCATGTAACATCAGCATGAATGTAACAATTCTAACCATCTTAAAGAATGGCCATTCTGAAATATGGCTTTATGAAAAGCTAATAAAATGCAATTACTGTCCAGCTTTGATTCAGAGTCGTTAGAGTCCATTTAAGAATTCACGTTTTTACTACCTTGCAAAAAAACTGAAATCTGGGGATTTGGTTACTGTATTAATTCTCTCCAGCTGAATGTAACTACCTGTTATATATGTTCACTAGAGCAGCACAGGTCAGTACATAAAAATAAAAGTTATGGCAGTACATAAGGTGGATTACTCTTTTAAACAGGAGGGTGAAATATGATCACGCCTTTCACTCCCTGTGGGTTTCTGGTAGGATTTAACTGTGTATGGAGCTTTTCAGCCTGAGTGTCCATTAAGCTGCCGTGGGAGGGAGGTTTGCACAATGTCTGAGCCTCAGGGAGGCACAGACAAGGTCAGGTACTCGGGGCCAGCCCCGTGCCAAGGGCAAGTTTCCTGCTGGCTACACAGTAAAGAGGGTCTCCTGCCTTTGTTTCACAGATGGGCTGCTCTGCCAAAGCACTTGCAGCTGCCAATACAAATCTTGAGCTACTGGGGATGGAGCGAGAGCTCAAATCTCTGGCCCCCGCAGCTTGCTGCTGCCTGGGAATGTTGACAGAAAGGGGCCAGGTAGGCACCAATGCAGCATCCCTGAGTGCTAAAGGACATCATCATCCTCCCAGTGCCTGAGTAGAAGTCACTCCCTGGGTTCCTAGCTCATGATCAGAGGGGGAAAGCTCCCTTTTATTGCTAACTCTAATATATGCATTAAAAATCACCGGCGACCTTCTTGGAGGGGAAGGATACAAGGAACAGAGTACAACATATGATATTACATACAGTATTTGTGTTCTCTTTCAGAATGAGCTCATACTCAGCTTCTTTCTCAATTGGTCCAAAAATACCTTGGCAGAACATTCACCATCTCTGACCTTAGGTATGTGGATTACCAATCTTATTTCTTTTCTAAGAAATTATAATCCTTGATAGTATTATGCAAAGGTGAGTCTAAAGTGTTTAGATGGTTTGGGTTTTTTTAGCATATGAGGATACCAACAAATAATTCCTGATTTCTCAACGTCTTTGAAAATGCGTTACTAATGTAACACCTGTAGATTTCCTTCTCTTTCTTATATTGCTTTCACCCTTGCTTCATTTCTTTTTGAATAAACATGCTTATATGCAAAGCAAAAGTTTATTTACACAAACAGTGGCAAGCTTCTTGTTTTACAAAACGAAATATTCAAATATTTTGGAGGAAAGGATGTGAGTCATGACAAAGCACAATGTGTGCTTGCACAAGCGAAGAAAATCAGGGGTGACTTCTAAAGTAATTTTCACAATGAGTGGAGCAAGTAAATAACAGAACATTATGTTAATGCTTAGGCATACATTATTAATGACTGTGGTAATTCACTTCTTGCTAAATTAGATGCTGCACTGTTCCCTTAGCCTATCTAAATACTTAACCCATTTTTGTTCTTCTGTCCAGCACCTAATTTAATCTGATTTCTGACATTACAGCATTAAAAGCCAAAGAATAAACCATAAAAAGTAAACTCTGAATGTTTATTGTCTTCCACTGCCTTAGTTCTGCACTGATAATAATCTTCTGTGCTCAGTTTTTAGGCAAAATAAAACCTCATAAAGGAGTCTGCAGCTGCACTCTGCACCACAACAATTCAGCTGGTTGTTATGTGCTCCAAGTGATAGGATAGTTTCCAAGATCATCAGTTTTCCACATTTCAGAAAGGATTGTATCTCTGCATATTTAGTTTGCATGTCCATTAAGTTAATTTAATCCCTCTGCAGACAGAGGTTTCATTATCTCTTTTGCTGGGACCATTTTTTTTTTTAATCCATCAGAACAATATAAATCCCATTCTGGCTTCTCAGCCTTTGGAAGATTCCCCCTGTGCGAAGTTGATTTGATTAGGGCATGCCATTATCATATTAAACCCATTATGACTATTGAAAATTACTAATGGTTGCAGTAACTTTTACAAGGGATCAAGGAGATAATGCAAAGATGTCTTGGGTGTGAGGAACATGTAATCTGGGTCCGTGGGCTGCAATTCTCTGTAGGTTTCTTTAAGTAAAGATGTCAGAGGCACAAGCTGAGGCACAAGGCAGTTAAAGTCCCAGAATAATTTTGATATGTCACTAATATTCAGCTGCCTCATTATTACAGAGGATCTGGGTGTAAAAGTTTTATGCAAAATCATGAGCTGAATCTATAATAAAATTGAGGAATAACTTGCAACATCATCATTCCTACAGCAGTGTCCTGGGCCAGTATAGTCTGAAGGATGATCCATCTATTTTTGTTGTCAGTGGCAGCAAAATCAAGGAAGACAATGAAGAAACAGAGGCAAAAATGTGTTTAGTGGGTGTTTGATGAAAGCTGTGTGTCAGGTAACCCAGTCTGTTCCTCACTGTGCACTTACTGTGGTGACGGTCACAACATGGCTGTGGAAGATTAGTGTGTCTCTGGCCTCAAGCAGTGAGGTTACAGGGGGATTGGTTTTTTTCCTATTCAAGAAACAAATCTTAAAGTTTGCCTTTTAAAATTTGGATACTTCACTTCTAGACTGAGGTCAAAACCTTTGTTCAACACAGGGGAAAGTAACAAACAAAACCCAAACGACAAACAAAAGCAGCTCTCTTTAGCCCAGAAAATTGATCACTATCATTTACTGATAAACCAGCAGTAGCACACGAGGTGCAAACAATGAATTTAGACCTGGTGAAAACAGGGAACAAGAATCATGGGCTGGGCTGCTGTGGGTCCTGCACCATTTGTGGTGAGCTGTGGCAGCAGGTGAGCTCAGCCATCAGAGGAAGACCTGCCATGCCTGTGCTGAAGGCCCACCTGAGAAATCTATTGAAACATAAATACTTCACAGATGTTCTTCTATTCTTCATCTTGTCTTTGGAGCCAGGCTGCTGCCATGCCCCAGTGAGCTCACTGGAACCTTTGCTCCATGGCATTCTGCACACTGTTGGCATCCAGAGGAGACACAGCTCCAGCTGAGGCGGGAGGAGGTATCTGGTCATGCCAAAGTGCCACGTAGCAAAGTGGCCCCAGAGGTTCTTGCTGGCTGAGGGTCACCAGAAACACTCTTGATTTGAAGGTGAACTCTGCAGTAATGCCACAGTCAGTCTGGGGAGGAATTAAGTTCACTGAGCCTGCAGGAAAGAGGTGGTTGCCATGAAAAAAAGGTATGGGGTTTTTTTTTCCCCACAAATTTCATTGCTTTCTGAGGTTATAGGGGTCTTAATATTTGTCTGTTTTGAAAAATAACTCAAGTTTAATATGGGCTTTAGCTTTCCATGGGTCTGGTAGCTTCTCTCTCATGCAAAAGAAATCATCTCTCTCTTAGTTATGATCAATATGAAATAAGATTAATGCCCAATAGAATCAGGTTATGAATTTTGATTGAACCAGCATCTTTCTCTTACACTGCTATGATTTATAAATGTTGTAGGTAATTACACTTACTAAAGTAAAATAAAAATTACAAATTTGTACTCTACTCCCAGCAACAGAGAGATTAGAAATCAGTGTTAAATTTACTTGACATGAATACTGAATCAGTATTCCTAGTGGGGTGAATTCTGAATTATCCTGGATATTGTCAGCATTTCATTGTACCAAGCTCACTACAAGGCAGTGAGAGCAGATATGAGGAATAATTTCACAATCAGACTTTTGTAAAAGCCCTTTAAAAAAAGGAAGAAAGAAAAGTCTATAAAAAACTTTTTTTATATCAAATTTGTTTCTTTTTCTTCTCTTGAGTTTGTATCTCCTGAAAATACTAATCATTCAGACTATTTTGTTTCTGCTATGGGCTATAGCACTGTACAGCCCTGCCCAGCCCCAGTTCTGGCATGTTTAATCAGTGCTCCACATGTTTATATGAGCCTCTGGCCTTGAGGTGCAGTAGGGAAACAGGTTCTGTGTCCTTGTCAAGGGAGATCCCAGCTTTCCAGGGAGACTGTGATATGGTATTCCCCTCCATGCAGAACCACAGTCCTCATGAATAGTCCCTGAGGAGAAAAAGGCTCTCTTGCTCATGTCCCACAGAGTTTTGATCTTCTGAAGTTGCTCACTCTTGATGCAAAGCTTTTGCCACAAGCTGCCTTCCTGGTTTAGTCTGATTTCCCCATGGGCACCTCTGGCAGGCTTGGGGACTAAAGCACTGAGGCACTTGGTGTGCTTGGAGCTGACTGTGTGAAGTCAGATACTGTGGAGGCTGTGCCTAAAGCAGATGGTTGGCTTGGGGCGTTCAACCCCAACCCTGGAAAACCAAACAGGCTCCAGCAGTCTTTGATGCCAGATGTCAAAACAGGCTGTCACCCAGAAGAAAGGTCTGAGAAAAATCTGAGGGTGCAGAATACAGAATAATACTGAGCTCCCCAATGGCAGCCACTGTGTTGACACTTAGTTAATTAGTTTCTTCACATTGCTTTGCAGCCCACGTGTGAAATGCAATGTATTATTAAGTTACAGTTTCCCTATTGATTCTGTCAGTAGCATCTTCCTCGCTGTTTCTATTTCTCAAACATTGTGCAGTGTAATGCAGAGCTTGTTTTAAACTGCTGCTAAGGAAAACCTTGCACAAATGGTAGAATATGGAGCTGGTAGCTCTCCAGCATGCCAGAAAAGACCATCTAGATAAAGCAAAGAACTGCATACTTGAGTACTGGGAGGATCATTCCACCACCAGTAGAAATCTGATTGCTAATTGCCTTCATTTCTTGATTTGAAAAGACAAAAGGACCCACAGTTTTCTCATGTTTATGTTCCTCAATAAGAGATTATAAACTGGCAGTGTTTGGGATTTTCTCTAGTAGGGCTGGTGGCTGACTTCCACTGAGAAAGCTGGGCTACACAGGCACAAATCAGAAAGGAAAAAACTCCAAGTGCTCCAAGGTCCTTGTTTGGAATTTGACAGCTTTTGCCTTGACACCAGAGAGGGAAGAATCCAACCCTGGGGGGACCTCCTCCTTCAGCTGTAGTCAGTGTAACTTAGTCCTGCACCTGCAGCAGCCCAGCACTTGGTCCTTGTCTAAAATGGGCTGCAAGTAGAGCATGACACTTCCCAGAAATGCAAGGCTGAGCTCAAGTCCATCTGCCCAAGCTGGGTGGATTGGAAGTAACTATTGTATCTGTATTCTATTATCATTTGAAGCTAAAACCACCTGGACTTCAAAGAGGATGTGATCTAGCACTGAGTGTGGGAAAACCAAAAATATAGCAGCTGAGTGTAGCTAGCAGTAACTGGGTTTTATTCTGAAATATAAGCAACAGTGGTCTCTTCGATGTTTATCAGATTTCCCACGCTCTGTTATTTTTTATTTCCCTTCCTTTTTTTTTTTTTACATTAATACTGAATTTATCGCATAGTAGCCAATATTTTAGTATTTCTAAATTCTTTATTATTGTTTATTATTAATTTTAGTATTTTTAATTAATATTTTAGTATTTTAAAAATATTTTTAGTATTTCAATATTTTAGTGTGCCCAAAGTGTGTGTTTCAGACTTCATTTTGCATATTCAATTAGAAATACATTTTGCCTTCCCTTTTTTTTGGTTTGTTGTTTTTGTTGGTTGGTTGGTTGGGTTTTTGTTGCGGGTTTTTTTTTTTTTTGTTGTTTGGTTTTTGGGGAGTTTTTTGGTTTTTCTTTGTTGATTGTTTTGGTTTTTTGTTAGAAACTTATTTACATTTCTTACTTTCAAGGAAAAAAATGAAAACCAACTCCCACAGAAATTCCTTCACTGGATATAATCATCACACTGTAAAAATTAATGAAAAACAAAGGCACTGGTAGTGCTGGTAGGAAAGGGAAGGCATGGTGATCAGCTGGATTCTGATGATGTAATTTAGCCACTGAAATCTGTTGCTCTCACTAAACCACTCATGGTGACACTGCAGTTCACAAAATTAACAGAGCCCCACAAGTGAATTGTGCCCTTATGTTAAAACACAGCTGCTCTTGTGTTACACTGTGTGTAATAGTCTAGAATTCTACATTTCCTGCTGCAAATTCAAGGCAAAAATACTCACAGCTGAAGAACACAAAATGGTAAAGTGGCTCTGCATGAAAAAAAAAAAAAGAGGAATTTAATTTTATGGGCTTCTGCTTAACCTGGAAAAAACTCAGCATTGTCTGGTTCATAGAGTTTTCATCCCCTGCCCCTCCCTGTTCCTATTTGCATACCACAAGAAATGAAATAAGGTACAGTCTTGCCAAGTGATTTGTCAAGATTCATAAGGGAGAATAACAAATGAAGAACAGCTACTTGGTCTTCTAAGTCCCAGCTTAGTGATTACTTCCTGAGATGTCAATTCTTCAAGAGTATTTCAGGCCCTTCTCTAGTTAGGATGTGATTAAAAATGTATTTTTGTACTCTCTAAAGGGGAGATAGTGGAGATGGATTCATATTCTGAAATTCCACTCCAAGCATCATAAACTCAGTAGTGTCGGTATCCAAGCTGCCTGGAAAAATTATATTATGGCAGTTGCATGTACACACTGTGTTATTTCTAATTCATCTGAGTTCCCTTCCTTAGGAAAAATGGCAATTACACTGCTTCTCTGGCTGTCAGCAGTACATGACACCACTGTCATTGTGTCTGCTGAGCAGTTATTTTAGTCTCTATTCGCTCCAGAGGTTACATACTTGGTTTCTTCAGAAAAGTACACCCAATGTGGCTTATCTGTTACAACACCCCCTGTGCCACTTCCTCTGCTGAACAACAGAGGAAAGGCTGAGCAGAGGTGATGCCTCAGCTTTTATATTTTTCAGGATCTGTGCTGCTTTAGTGTGTGGATCTGAGCTTCATATTAGGGGATGGTGAGCTCTGTGCACAGAGTAGGGAGACAAAACAATTCCTTCTCCACCTGGGGACCGAGGACAAATGATCCAAATCTCAGGCCCAAGAGCACAAACAACATGGACTGAAGAGAGAAAAACAAGAAGGATGGGACTTGATAACCTAAAGCTGGAAATGGACAATGAACTCCAAGATTCAAATGGAGAACTGATAAAAGTGACAGAGCCCGTGCCCGGTGTCCATTTTGTGCCCATTTTGGTTCATCTTGGGTGCAGCCCTGGCTGGGCTCTTGTGCTGCCCAAGGTGGATCCATTGAGGAAATCCTTTTAAGAAATCCCTACTTTATTCTTTAACTCTGTCCAGCCTCTCTTCTAGGTCAGCCTTCACAAGGCATCAGAGGGAGTTGGACTCCTGGCTCCCATCACCCTGGCTGTAAGAGCTCTGGGGCACACTCCTCTGGGGGAGGAGAGGGCAAGAGTGAGACAGGGAGTTCCCAGATGCCTGCTGAGGCTGAAAGGGACGTGTGGGAACCCTCCTGCTATCCAGGGGAACAGTCCTGATACTCCCTAAAAGCCTCCTGTTGCAGTGTATGACTGGTGTGTGATGGCTGTTCTTACATTCCCATCAGTGTTTCCCACTGCCTCTGCTTCTCAGAAGGTGTGTTTCTATTTAAAGAATTAATTAACACTGCATTGTCTTGTCTCATGTTGTTATGTCACCCCGCAATGGCTGTGGCACTGGTGTGTCAGTGACAGATCCCAGGGTGCAGGAAGGAGAGCAGGACTTCTCTGTCTGAGGTCTCAAGCTCAGCTACTGCTCTGATGGGGAGGTGGGAGAGCAGAGCCTAGCTCATGAGACATCCTTGTTGTGTTGTAAGCATAGCAGGATTGAATTCTTATTTTTTCAGGTAAATTAGTGGTTGTGACACAGCTTTGGTCTAATGAAATGCAGCCAAATTTGCCTGAGTAAAACCAGGCAACTTCACACAGGCAGTGCCTGGGCTGTCCTTGGTGACCAGGGGGTGCAAAATGGCTCAAGCCCAGCTCATCTGCCCCTGCTCAGGTGAAACACTGCAAAATAAGGAGGTCAGAGAGATACTGAGAGGCTGTGTTCACCATTACCTGGTTTGCAGTGGTAAAAGGCATCTTTTCTCTGCTGTTTCCCTGTCTGCAGGGCAGGTAAACCACATTACTTGCCCAGCTTCAAGGACACACCTTTTTGGCAGTGAAGACAGCTGGCTCAGTGCCTCCAGCAGAAATTTGGAACAGGATTTGCTTAGTCATTTCTTCCGCATTATGAGACTGATTCTTCTTGCTTGGAAAATGAAAAATGGCTTTTTTTTTTTTTTTCAGTAGGAATTGTACCAGACTCTTAAAGTGCATCTTAGTAGAAAAATCTATGAAAGCAATGGGTTGCATGAAAACCAGCCTGAAACACATAAAGTACAGAATGAGGAAGGGAGAATTTATATATGATGTTGTTTCTCTCACTTGTTTTGGAGCTGGCCAGGGAATTTGCTCTTTTTTCCCTTTTTTTCTTTCTCTTGGGAACTGGGAAAAAAAGAAAAATCCAGTGTTTTTAACCAGACAGCACTGCAACAATAGTGAATAGTGTCATCAGTGACTGCCAAAAAAACACCCCAATTATTTGTCACTCAAGCATAAATTTCCCACTGAATTTCAGATTGATGGCAATTAATAAACAGAAAATCTCACTGGCAGTGAACAAACAGGAAAGAAAATGAGCACTGCATGTCAGACCAGTTTCTTCCATCACACTCCTTATCCATGTTTTCTCATTTCATCTCTGATTCAAGCATGCAGCAGGTTTTTATATGCTAGCTAATGTGTACTTCCAAATTTTACAGATCTACTTCCTCTAAGCTGTTAATTAAAAAATCAAGTTCTCTGGCCTTTTTTAGGTCCTCAGTCAGCTGGTCACAAGCCTGGAGTACAACTAGTCATTTCCTACGAGAACACCTGTCTGACAATAATGCTGAAACACATGAGGAACATCGTGAGTATTTTCATCAGAATGTGTAACTCCGAAGTCCTTGCATTTGCAGAGTACTGTGAAAACATTAATCTTCAAACAGCCTTTCTGGGATAACTAATTTCAGCTCAAAGTAATGGTAGTGCTGTTCTGTCATGATTTAACAATTTATTTTCACTTTGAGCTCACTCAATATTGTTCCAGGTGTGAGACAGATACAGAATCTGGGTTTCCTTAATGGCTGGTAATGGCCTTTCCCAAGAAAACCAATTTTGATACTGTTTTGGCCCTCTCAGCTGGCACATTAGGATAGCAGTCAGACACGAGGCGTCGTGCAGAGGCATGACTTCTTGCAGCACATCAGCCTGGCACTATGGATTGATTATCCAGACATTTCTCTCTGGCCCAGCCTGACTGTGTGTGAAGAGGGAAGAGCTCAGCAGAGGGAGCAGCGCTGTGTTTTAAGGAGCCGTGTCACTTGAAGGCGTGATGCTCAGCTTTGTGACACTGTCAGGAGGCTGAGAGGTAAATGTTGAGTGTTCCTGGAGCCAGGCTACTGGAGGGGAAGCTGGCAGTGCTCCTGCAGCCCAAGGCAGGTGGAATTGGCTCAGAGACGAGCCAGTCTCATTCAGAGATGGGGCTGAGGCTGTGTGTGAAGTGTGATCTCTCACTGGAGGAGCGTGTGGGCTGCTCCATAATGAATTCCCTGCCTAGACATGCTCTTGAATTCCCATGGGTCACGTCTCAAGCAATGGCTGTGGCAAGAGAGCCTTTATTTGTCTAGCTAGGGGGTTAGAGCATTTATTAGCTATTGCAGGCTCCCAGTGCATATTCCATGCCACCTCCATCCCAAACTGGACTGCAATCCCTTTTCCTAAAGGGGGCCAAATGAGGGGCTAATGTGAGCACCAGCCAGTAATAAAATGAGGCTGATTGTTTAATTAGTGGTATGAGGCACATGAGGCTTACATAGCTCTGACTGTTCTCTGCTGGCCACTCTGGCTTCTCATTTGCAATTCAAGCATCTCTATTCTGGTCTATAACACTCAATACATCTCTGTCCTGAGACTTGTTTTCTGTGTCCTGTGTGCCACTTTGACAGGTGAGATCAGCCTCTGCTGACAGGTCCAATTTATACAAACTTTACCTTCAGGATGTAGCTCAAGACCCTCTTTACTTTTTCTGTTGAGTTTTTTAAATCTAAGTGACTTTGATAAACTTCTGATAAAGTTCTAATTGGTGGGAGGGGAATATTTAAGTGATTGTCATGTTGGTGATCTCATTGAGACTTCAAGGAGGTGATGTGGAGATGCACACAAACAATTTGCAGGTGCTGGAATTAGTCTGTCTTTCTTTCTCCTTGTTTCTATCATTGTAAGGGTGTAGGGTCCTAACTGTGTTCTTAGGAAGTTTCAGCCATTTAATTAAATGAAAGTAAATTACAGCACAGATAGCTCTGTAGTGCAAACATAAAATCCAGGCTTCAGTTCACTTCATTATGGAAAGGGACAGTGCAGCTAGAAGTTACTGTGCTGTTTTTGAAATTGGTAATTTAAATCAAACCCATTTTAGTGAGTTTGAAGAGAAGTGGCAGGAGTCCCGTTCAACAAGACTAACAATGATTCATGACTTGAAAATAAGGTCACTGTTGTGGCAGCCTAACTTGGGCAATCATGGTTTTAAATCCTGGGCTTCCAATTCCTTCCTTCCACCTGGCCATCCATCCCTTGTCATCTGATCTGAAATATGAAATAGTGCTCCAGGGTACTGTGATGCTGGACTGCCTTCAGACCAGTAACCTATAATAGGAAGGTTCTTTATCCCATTAGTAATCTTCTCAGCTTCCCAGCCATATAAATCAATCTTTCTGATGTGTTCTCTTTTCTTTTTCCTTTCCTCTCTTCTTCTTTTTGGTTGAGCTGAACAGGGATTTTAAAAGTATGCCAAGATCATATCTTATTCAAGACATGTTAAAGCTATTTCAGGTATATTCAGTCTTTTGCAGAGTCTCACTAATTATATTTTAGTGGTTCATCTGTGCATAGATTACTTTGCTATCTTGTTTTATTTCATAATTTATAGTAAATAATTTTTGTTCTGCTCTTCCCTATTTAATTTATCTCTATAAAGAGATTTTATGATGTGTTCAGATGTGAAAATAATTGTAGTGGGCCAAATTAATCCCAAATGTAGCTTCACAAAACTGACAGGAATTGTGATAGACACTTTTGATCCTCGTAAATAAATTTGATTTAGTGTTTGTGTGGGTTTACTTCTAGGGGTTTTAATAGGAGACCTAGATCCTGCTGTGCAAATCCTCTGTTGATATGCAATGCACAAGAGACTCCCTAAGGAGCTGCTATTTTTTACAGCCACTCTCAGGTGTCACCCAGGTTCTTTAAAGGAGGAAGCCAGAAGACTGCTATAATTTTGCATGGATTTTTCATGAAGAAAATTTGTCCATTCATGTGGGGCATCTTAGAGAAAAAGCGCTATATCAGTGGAGAGAGCCCTGGTGTGTTGCAGACCTAGCAGAGGACAGGTAAATGTAGGTGCATGCATGGACTCACAGCTCAGGCCCCTTGGGTCTGATGCATCCACATGTGCCAGATGTGCTGCAGATGCACAACTCTCATCCCTGGGTCAGTTCCAGAGCGTCCTCTCCCTCCCTCCTGCAACATTTCAGCCATATGTAAAAAAGCCAGTCCTGCTTGAAGAAAACTCAATCACAATTTCTGCAAAGAAAAACAACAGAGAACAGCCTTATGGATTTTGTGACTGGAAAGGACCATTAATCTAATCTAACCTTCTCCAAAGATAAAGCTGTAATTTTTTCACTAAGGAAATACTTGCAGCCAAGGAAACTGTTTGAACACAGAGATGTTAAGACTGGTTGGTAATGTTTGCCTACAGTTTAAGGTTGTGGGTGCACAATGAAGACAAGTTCTGTTAAACAGATATTTATAAGACACTAAAAATGTTTCAGTCTCAATATTTCCCTCAGCAATTCGGTTTCATTTGAATCCTGAGGTTCTGTAAGTCAGGTGGCTCACTGCTCCGACTTATGATTTAAATGGTATCACCATGATTGCTGAGGAAAATAACTTTCAATTCAATTTTCAAATATACAAAAGCCAGGACACCGGTAAAATGCAATTTTCCAAATATGTATTTTACATAACTTGAAGTCAGCTTACTGGGACATTGCTCGCTCCTCTCAAACGCAGACAGTGCCACACTGGGCACTTTATGCACAGGGACTACAGGCAATATGGCCTTAATAAAGTGAGGCTGGGGTAGAAGGAAACATTTGTGTAGGGGTGAAAACCTTGGAGGCCTGGAGAGCTGGCCTCTGGAGTCATGGAGGATGTGGCAGGTGGTGGGGTGAGACAGGGCAGGCTTATTTTGTAAAGACAATAGCACAGTACCTGGCAAAGTGCACTAAGTGGTCTTAGGAGGGATATAAAGAAGCCCCTGGGGAGGTTTGTTTTGGCCTCTGAAAGGATTTGTTACCTTAGAACAAGAATAGCCCAATTGTGGCAGCACAATACCCAGACAAACAGCAGTAGGCAGGAACAGGAGCACAGGCAGAATGCTGCTCTACCTTAAAAATGTAGGCTTGTGCAGATGTGGAGATGGATTTATTGAAATACATGTACATTTTGAACTTGTAATGTTCAAGTGCAGCTCTGTTCACCTTCATTAACCAGCACAGAGAATGGGAGATATCCAGAGCCCACCAGGTCTCTCACTGTGGGCTGGTTTAATTCCACACAGCGAGAAATAGCTAGGTTGCCTCCTGGTGGGCTTGCTCACTCCTCAGAAATATACCAGAGGCAACAGGAATAGCCATTGCTGACATCCAGAAAGGATTTTCTAACATATTTCTTTGCTGCCTCATGGAGAAGCAAAGGGAACAGTGGTTCAGCATTGGCTCAGGAGGAAACCTGCTGTTGCCACTGATTCATTGCCATGACTTCAGGCATGCCCTGTTTTCCTAGATAAGCAGCTAAACTTTCAATCCTCACTGCTAAACATTTTTGCCTATTACTTCTTGTGGACAGAGTAACTCCTCAGGGGTAGAGGGGAGGAGAAACAAAGCCAAGTTATCCTGAACCTCACGCCAGTAAATGTAAAATGTTACTAGAATTCAGGAAAGCCTGCGTGGGCGATGAATTCTAACCCATTTTACGAGGGGAAAATTTGCTGGAAGAAAAATAAACTCCTACAGTTCTTTGCAAAAGTACTTTTAGCTTTCCCTTTATAAAAGCTCTGGAGCTGTCATGTAGCACTCCTGGTGATTAATGATTCTGGGATGGCTGATATGTGGGTGACGAATTAGTAATCAGCTTTAGGCTTGCACAGCGATCCAGCCTCTTCCCATTTCATGTCCTACACCGTGCAAGTACAAATTGCTTCCAAAAATCTTTGTGAGATGCCACATGGTTTAAATGTTTTGGGAAAGAAAGTGGGAGCCAATCTTTCCAAAATATAAAGGGATGAAGTCTAAGCCTGTAGCACAGGCTGTAGGGATGTTCCCACCTACGGTACAGGTAAGATGCTCTGCTGCCTTTGCTGGATTTTCTCTCAGCTTGAGCTGGGGAAGGGTCAGGGATCTTTGTTCAGTCTTAGTCAGTTCCCATCGTTCCTCTCATGGGCTCACTAACTTTTACACTTTAGGACTATCATTATATAGATTTAAATGGAAAATATATGCTACCTGCCAACCACACAGTGCCTGCCAGAGAAATAAAAAGCCACATTATCCTTTCAGAATATTATGAATGTGTACTGCTTTCCTCACTGCAGCCAACAGCGATTGGAATGGAGGTGCACAGGTAGGCAAGGCAGGGATGGAAAAGAAGGGGGAAAAAAAACCACTTTGAGCTGAACAAAGTTATCCAGAGAGTATCAGTGACAGAATTAAATCAGCAGCTTGGCTGATGGCGGGAGATAACATTCAGATGTAGTTCTCCTTGGTCTGGCACAGGAAAACGAAATAAAAAGCCATGGGAAGAAAGTTCTTGTACTAACTCTAGCTTATAAAGAATTTGGGTTTAATTTTATATTCATAGAAAATTATTTTAAAGTGAAAGGGAATTAGCTCAGATAAGCTATGTTCTCCTTGAGACTGAAAATTAGCTGAACACCTCTAAACAAAGGGTACTACAGCTCAGCAGTAGTTTAAATTGGAAAGAGATGAGGTCTGTTCTTGTGGCACAGGGATTATTGTTGGATTCAAACATATTTGTTTTGAAAGGTGTTTGACAAGTATGTTGTACAGAAAGTTCTTTTATTATTTCTTGTTAAAACCTTTAATCTGTCACAGTCACAGTATTGCCTCAGCTCTAAATTCTAACTGCTCATTTTTAAATAAGCAGTTCCCTACATAGTTGATATGTGTTGAATAAGAAAAAAAACCCAACAAAACAGTGAGTTCTATTTAATAATATGAGTGACTGGGGAGATGAAGGTGAACAAAAATTAGATTTGCCACTGGTTGCAAATGAAGAAAACATTAAAAATAATACTGCAGACAGAGCAAGATCAAGTGAATAAAAGTAATTTCCAGAACCCTACAACCAGCTTGGACAAATGAAAAATATTTCCTCGGGGAGGGAGAGATCTATATCCCACAGTAATGTGAAGATGAAACCAGCCCATAGTGAGACATGAGGTTGCTACAAGAGATGCCAATGAGAAAGGCCAGATCCTGGTGTCATGGGGCAGAAATGAAGCAGTTCATCTTTATAAGACATTGATAGTAAACTATTTCTCTCAGGATGTTTTTTTAACTAGAATACAAGTTCAAAGAACAGTTCTCAGTGGGGTTGCTGGGGAGTGATTGATTCCTCAGGAGTGATTTATTGTTACTAAAACTTAGTTAAGAACAGACTAACAAGGACACAAGTCAATTGTGCAAATATTTAAGGGAGAAGACAGGAAGGTTCACGAGGAATTATTTAGAACATTGAGCAAGAGCATAAGTAAAAGTAATGAGAGCTAATTAAGGAGCAGAAATTGCAAGCCTCATATAATGAAATGCTTTCTTACACAGGGAGATGGCATGCTGTAGAATAATTGAAAGAAAAGTGCACGGAGATTGTACAGTTGGAGAAATTAAAGATAGGCATATACAGACTTTTGTAACTAATTAAGAAATTGAGAAGAAAAATAGTGCAGAATGAAGACACATCACAGTCTCACTGTTTCTTTACACATTTTTATATTCACTTAGTGTCTGGGCCCAGGCAAGGAGAAAAAAGGATTTGTATGTGGCAAAAAGATAGAAACAGAACAACAACCTTTGCTTGTGTTTCTTTTCTCAAGGGCTAATTTCCTTTCATGCCCTCTTACAGGCAGCAATGCTCTTAATCCTGAGTGATTTCAAAAGGAAAGTGAAATGGAGATTTGTTTTAAGTACTTGCTCTCCTTTGTACTTTATTCAAGAGAAGAAATTCTGGCATCTATGTCTCTAAGGGTCAAAACAAGATCATTCTTATCTCAGCCAGTGTCATAGACTCTGTGACTAAATATTCATCTGAAAATTAAGTGTTCCTAGCACAGCAATAATACAGGGTTGAAAGCAATGGAATTTAGTTTCTTTATGGGATTGGTGGTAATTCTGAAATAAAAGCTTCAGAGACTTGTTTATGAAATATACTCTGCATTCTACACCCTGCACCAACATTGCTTATCCACAGGATAACATAGTTTTAAAGCATGACTGAGCCTTGATTTCTCTCATCTATGCAAAAAAAATACCAAGCCAGTGGAGTTAATTGTCTTAAAGATAGTAATGCAGCATGTGGTTCAGAAATCTAGAACGTTACCTTTTCTTTCAGAAAAAAAAAAAAAAAAAACAAACAAACAAAAAAAAAACCTTCTGTGTGATTCTCACTCAGATCTTTTACTGGGAGTTGTACATTTATTCCATACATTCCCACTTCTGCTTTATATCATTTCTTCAGCCTTGGTAACTTTTTTTATGCCCACATGGTGCTATGTGGAGCACACAGTCATCGAGTCCCAAGCATCAGTGAAGGGTCAGAGGTTGGTCAGACTCAGGAGCTGGAATTAAGCTCTGACTGAGTTGGGCACAGACACAACCCATTCTGTGATGTCTTTTTCTTTGTTGCTTGTTCAGAAGCAGTAATAAACACACACAAAGTTGTGCCATTTCTTGCTGGAGCAAAATTCTAGCCCTCCTTGCCTGCTGCCAAGGGTCTCTAAAAGTCAGGGTCCTGTTTTACATGATAGTTACAGACTGTGCTTGTACAGAGTCTTCCTTATTTCATTTGGGATTGTGTCTGTCCTTATTTCCTTCTGGATCATCAGGACAATAAATTATTCTTTTTCAACAGGGCATCAGAGATAGATCTCAGCCTTTCTTCAACTTTCTGGTTTCAGAGCTCTGTAGAAATAAAGGCTTCGGAGAGAAACCCATGTGACTTTCTGGGTATCCTCACTTTCATTTTATTTACATCATTTAAGCAGAGATAGATGGGTTTTCCTCTTAAATGACTGAAGAAGATCAGAAATATTTTTCATAATACTTAGGAAGCCCTGAGTCTTTCAGAAGCCAATCTGTTTCCCAGAATTGTCTCCTTAAATTAAAAAATCACAATTTTTTTTTCAAACTATTTAACAAATAATTCCTGTTCATTTTGAAAATCCCACTGTCTCTGTGCCTTACTTATTACTGAGATGCTTACCTATGTAATGTGCTGGAATCACATTTCCAGCCCATTGTGATGGATCAGCTGCCTGATCATGGCTGTTTTGAATACCATGAATTATCTTGCCTCACCTGCAGTGACCACTTCAGAATGGACCATTTTCCCTACAATTTCCAGCTCCATACACACCTTTTGTCACTGGTGGTGACACAAAGCAGCAGGATTTGTCTCAGCTGGGGCCACGAACCAATGTGGGGGCAATTTAACTAAGCCAAGCCAGGAGATGTCCACAATATGACAGGGTGAATCTCTTGCTGGTTTCCCTCCTCGATAGGGTTATTTTTTTCCCATTTGACAGCCAGAAGACCTTGGAAAGGGTTGGTTGTTGGTTTACTCTTTAGAAATTTTGTGTCTCAAGACAGGTCTAACCCTACTTTTCCAGCACAGTTGTCCCTCCCAGGACTGCTGCATAACCAGCTGCTACAGCCAGGCTGCTCCAGTCCTGGCCACTCTGCTGCAGGCAGGTTGATGAGGATGCTGAAGGTATTGGATGTGAGCTATATTTGGATATTCACATCAATAATGTGCATAGAGCATCTTTGCATTTTTAGCACGGTAAATGACAAAGCCATCTGGAGGCTCGCTCTGTGGACACTGCCAGATTTCTGAAAGGTAGAAAGTGCCTGCTCACAAAAAAAAAAATGCTTTCCAGAATTTCCCTGACAGGAAAATATTTTTATTGCCCTGCATTAGCTTGAGATAAATGCAATTTCTCCTTTGGTTGCCTTGCCACTGACCTCCACGGCAGGGATCTCTGAAAGTGTGTTTTCTGTCTTTATGTACACACACAGATAACCCAAAAAAATTGGGATCAGAAAATGCAATAATGCTGTTGAAGAGAAGCAGTTAAATATTTTCAAAATTTAGGTGAAAAATGTGGTTATTTGGGGAAAAGAAAAATACCATATTTCTGAAATCTCTTTTGGCTGGTTGCCTCCCTGTTTTGTCCTGCCAATAGCAGACAGTGCAGGGTGCACTGTAGAGGTGGAGTGGATTATCTTCTTTTGTAATTATTATTTAATTACTGCAAATGGGATTTTATTTTTAATTTTCTTCCAGTAGCAATTTGGGGATATTTTGTGAGAGGAAAATTACAAGCTCAGTAACAATAGAATAGAGGTGTTCATGCTTTGGGATATGCAGAACTCAAAGGGAGAACAAGGAAGGGTCTTGGATACCACATTAGGGTTTGGGAAGCAACAACACGAGCACCCATTCACACAGCAATCCCATTTTTCTAGAAGTTTATATATCATTAATTTGCTTTTGAAGAAACCTCTTGCTTTGTAACACTGATTTCTCAGCTCCTTAAGCTTAGAAGTAGCCCAGAGGATGTTCCCTTTTTCCTAAGGCAGAGGCTGTGTTTGCTAATTAAGCTGCAGGGTTCAGCCTTCCTCTGCTCAGTTACACAGGGATTGGGAGGAGGTGAAAAACAGCAGGCACTGGTGGCTCTTCCATGTCCTTACTGGTTTTCATTTACTCTAGAGGCAGCCAGTAATTTACAAAGGTTACTGCAGTGCAAGGATGATTTCTTCTGTGGATTTTTTTCTAATCCTCCTTTATTGGATAATAATCAAATCCACCAAATGCCTACACATAATATATAGACATTTTGTCTTGCTGAAGGTTTTTCCTAACCACTTACTATGGTGGTTTGCTTTCAAAAGGTGTATGGATATCTTGGTATTAACAATTAAGGAATATTTTGTAGTCCTCTCTTCACTATGTAAATAAATTCTCACAGCAGTGTACGTAAAAGGAGAACATAAGCATGGTAAAGAATAGGAAGACAAAGAGAGCTACTGCCCAAAGTAAATTATTTTTATTTGAGGGCATTAGCTGAAATGGGAATCTTTCTAATGCCTGGGTATCTTTTTTTTTTTTTTTTTCCATTGAGGAAGAGGAAGAGAGAAACAGAGATTTAAAAATGTCAAGGAAATTAATTTTTGGGGGGAAGAAAAGTGGTTATTTATAGAGGAGGAAAGAAGTCATTAGTTAATACAAGTTAGTTGATCATTAGTTTTTTCTGTCAAAATTGTTGAAAATGAAAAATGGGTAAAAGAGTACAGCAGCTGGAACTATCAAATGTTCTGGAGCCATCAATCTGTTCCTCTCTAGGACAAAAGGTGATCTGCATGTCTAACACTAACAGAAACTGATGACACTATTGAAATTTGAGGCAAAAATCCACCTAAAAATAAAATAAATAAAAAAAAACCACCCCTAAATCCACCTAAAAAGAAAATTTTATGTCACTTAGGAAGATGTGAGTTTTAAAAAGTTTTACAATAAATTATCCTTAAACTGCTTATTTTAAAAATCATATGAACATGGCTCAATAGTCCTATTGGATGCTAAATCACTAAATAGTAGAATATGTGGCAAATTTTGCTGTAGTTATACCTATAATAATGCTAACAAAGAATCCTTTTGTTTGGAGAGTTGTGGGTCATTAGTAATGATCAGGGGAGAAAATTCATTAGGATAACATATTTCTTGTGGAAAAATTCATTGAACTTCATCCATTATTTCCCAGCCACAGCTACTATATTTAAAATTAAATTATATAGGATGTAACATATCTGTGTGGGTTTCTGTAAGCGAATATCAAATTTTTTTGGTTTTGGAAAATAAAACTGGAGTGGAAAATGGATCACAGTTATAACAGATAAAGGCTCTATATGTTAGGTTTTCAGGATTGAATTAAAGGTATGGAAAGAAGTAAATCCAGAGTATTATTTTCTCTCCCTCATTCCTCCCTCACTCTTAAATATTTTCACCACCTTCCACCTGACTTTAGAAGAAAATAACATTTCCAAAGCAAATTCCTTTTTTAACATAAATATAGGCAATCATAACTGAGTTCCTTAAAAAATATCTGTCATTATCAAGGTCAAGTAGGCTGGTCATTCTCTGAGAAAATAGTTCAATCATCACTTGGCTGTACTTGAAGAAAGAAAATACAGTCAGCTTCTAAATTCGAGTCAGCTTCTAAATTCAGATTTTTTATTGGCAGAGCAAAATCACTTGGGAATTTTGTGGGGGTTTTTGTCCCTAAGCATATCAGGAGAACCTATGACATTTTTGTTGGGAGCTTGGTTTTATACCTTTACAGCCTTACAGATTTTTATAGCTTGGATTTATTTGCAAGCAAACACAATAAATGATTTAAGACAGTAATTTCAACTAGGAGTAACTTCTTCTGAAGGAAGTAAAAATCCTTTTTTTTTGGGTTAATAAAATGACTACAGAATTAAATACAAATAGAAGTCAATTTAAAACTTTATGCTTTTTCTGTTTCCTTGATCACAAGTGCGTTCAAGCTATAAAGATTTTGCAGAGTAAAGTCCAAAATGGCCTTCCCATGGTACCCTTTGATTTTCCTTCTTGCCTGGACTATGGACAGAAATCAGTGAGTTTTTTTAATCCTTTAATAATAACAAAAAAGGGGTTTGCTGGATTTCAGAACTACTCATGAGCCTGCTAGAAATCTTACTCTGTTTCTATAATGAACTCACCAGAACAGATATTCTTCGGTGCAAAGAGAGAAATTGCATCTGAATATGAGGAAGAATTTCTTTCCTGCGTGGGTGACCACGCACTGAGCAGATTGCCCAGAGAGGGTGTGGAGAATCCCACCCTGGAGGTGTTCCAGAACCATCTGGATCCAATGCTGTGCCATGTGCTCTGGGATGACCCTGCTGGAGCACAGAGCTGGGGCCAGATGACTGCTGTGGGCCCTTCCAGCCTGACCCCATCTGGGATTCTGTGGTTTTGGTCAGGTATTCCTCATGTTTACCTAAATTTATAAATAAGCCAGTGCAGTCTCAGTTAGAAGTGATCGCTAAATGGGATACTGTAATATGACACAAGTCATAATCCTTAGTAAGAAAAGTATTTCTGATGTTTCCTCCATTTTTCATTATGTTTTCTCCATTTTTCCTTTGTTCTCTATTCTCCTTTATTTCAGTGCTCAGCTCAGAAACCCTGGGAAAGGATTAGTTTGCCCAAAACTTGGGGGGGTTTTGCCTGCTATTTCAGTTGTCTTAATAAAACAGTTTATTTCAAATTCCGCCTATTTATGATTTTAAAAGATATTTTTGCCATGTTAATCCCAGTCTTGTTTATGCACTATTACAGTCCAGCTGCCACTATCGCTCCTTGTTCCTGCTACGAAGTGTCTAGCAAAGTACAATTCTTTCTACTGCAAGTCTTGGCTCAAGAAATCCTATGGTTAAGCAGGCTCTTCACAAGAAAAGAAAT
Source organism: Dicaeum eximium (assembly GCA_013396995.1). Classification (NCBI taxonomy): domain Eukaryota; kingdom Metazoa; phylum Chordata; class Aves; order Passeriformes; family Dicaeidae; genus Dicaeum; species Dicaeum eximium. The sequence goes on along the minus strand of VWZP01008102.1, from coordinate 535,441 downwards.
TCAGCTCTTGTGCCAATCAAAAGAGAAACCAGCATAAACTGATCATACGAGCTCCCCATCCTCTGCTCCTGTAAGGCTGAGGCTGGTTGATATCTGCTCTTAATCTGTAGTTTTGACTCATTAGTGTGTGATGGGACAGAGTCTTTTTAAGAGTTGGAGCCCTTCATTTGAACAGATTGTGTTATCTCAGCAGTCAGGGAAGTGGAACACACGATCAGGCTGGAAGAGTCCTCAGCTGAAGCTTTTTTGATTGTTTGATGGCATAACAGTGCCGCTGCAGATGGAAAATTGGGACAATAGTGGGATTTGGAGTGGCCTCTTTGCCTTTTTTCAGCAAGGGAAGAGGAAGGGGGAAAATGCCACCTGTAAAGTTGGGGAGACATAACCAACAATCAGAACTACGATGTCTACTTGGAATTCAGGTGGCTGCACATCCAATTACCTCTAACTGTCTGACTGCTGATTGCTACTATTCATGAAAAGTGGCTTTATTTTAGCCCTGAAATATCCCAGAGAAACAGCTCTCCCCTTGAGTTTTCCCATCTGAATCACTAAAATGTTCTCTTTTTTTAATTTTCTCTCTTGACCCTTTCCTCCCACTCACCTCTTTCAACACGTATTTAGCTACATTCAAAGGGACAGTGAGGAAGTAGTTTTCAGTCATCTCATACAGCCAAAACAGTGCTGCAAAGTGCCTTCCATAAATTTTGGGAGGAATCAGCTGACAGAGGAATGTTTGTTGGCTGAAGGCAAGGGCACATGACAAAGAACATGTCAAAGGCATAGCGACAATTTTATGTGACTTCTTTTCAGTTAATCACATCTGCTTCTAGACACCCAAGTCCTGTTAAACCACGTTACCTTTGGAGCCTCTCACCTCAGCCTGATTCCTTTTTTTGTCTGAAACAACTAAAATCAGTTGACTTTCAAGTTACAGTCATGTTTGCCTATTCATTGAGAAGTGAAGACCTTGATTACACTTAGGATCCTGGTTGCTTGGACTGGTACTTAAGGCTGCATTTCATTCTCCCTTCTGATTTTTAAGAGATTCTCTGTTTACTGTTACTTGTAATCCTCAACTGAAGTTTTAGTACAGTCCTAAATCAACAGAAATGGGCTTTCAAGTGGACAGTGTAAATTGTAAATAAATGTAAATAAATCCTGCATTAATAATGTGGCAACCTGTCCTAGGAAAATACCCTTTTGTTCCATTGCCCTTTAATGGCTTTCTTATATTGACCATTGAATCCCATCGAGCTAAATCCCGTGGGTATTTTAAATCAGATGTGCTTTGGGGAACCTAGCAATAGGAATGTTAATCGCCCCCGTAGTGCTGATAATCTGTAATGGTTTGAGTGGGGCATCCTTTGATGCTGTTTGGTGTTAATGATAGCAATAATGAGCTTGGCAGTTGACCACATCATTTGCCTTGAAGGATCATTTCAGATAAGAAAAACCAGAGGTTTGTTGTGCAAGAACTGGTTGTTCACTCACACAAGCACTGTTTCCCTTCCCAATAGAGAAGTTATTTATTGCTAAGAGACAGCAGGTTCTTCTATCCCAGGGTTATGTTGTTGATAATGCTGTAGAAAGCCCCATATTTCCAGACACATACTGTGAATAATCAAAATCTGGGAAATTACTTCATTTTGAGACAGGTCTAAAATTACAATGGGAGATATAAATGCAAGTATATAATCAATATATGCAAGAATATAATCCTCTGGGTTCATTGGTTCCGAATGTTTTAAGTTTTCTTCTTTTTGCCTGTATTCTTATTTGCATCTTGTCACTGGATTGCCTGGGAGCTGACAGGTAAACTTCCTGTCTAAAATGCTGATTAGATGATTAAAATTACTGATATTTTGGTACGCCCCATTTTGTGCTTTCTGACTGTATGTAGTGTAACCAACACAAGGGTTTGTACTAATTATAAGCCAAGCATTAAGTGACATGTGCTGGCAGGATGCCTGCTCCACAATTTTTCATTTTTATGTTTCTTGTGTTCTTTCGAAGCCTCAAGTAATACAATGTGTTTTCTGAGTAATTGTAATGCTGCTTTAGGAATAACTTTACAGCTCCTCAGAAGCTATCAAAAAATTCTCCACCCACCAGCACTGGCTGATGACTGAGCCTGGTTAGTAGATTGTCTCTGATCTCGAGTTGCTACCCTATAAGATGGAAAATCTGGAATATTGTTCAGTAACCTGAACTGGAAAATTAAAGAGAGATTGCAGCTGTGTGATGGGTGAGATGGGAAAGGCTGTTATAAGAATCCCGTTCTGCCCATATTGCTGCAGGAAATGCTCCTGGCTCTTCTATAGTAATGTGTTTTATGAAACACCCTTAGAAACAATTGGTTCTGCCCATATCAGCACTGATACTTAGGGGTTAAAATCAATAGGAGCTTACTGTCTACAATCCAGTTTCTATGCCTTGCCCTGGAAACTGGAAGGGTCAGAATTTGTATCAGATTAAGATGAGTTAGGGTAGATTGAGGCTTAAAGATTTTTCTGCCAGAATGTAAATATTAAAGATTGACAATTTTACCATGTCTTTGTATTATTTAATTTTTATTTTCCTGGTTCCATTTTAAGCTGAATTCTAATAATTTTTGTTATTCACTAGCACTCCAATTTAACCCAGAGAATACTGAAAATGTAACACATTTCTGTGTCTGCTAAAAGCCCAGATTTCATTTGGTACTTTTTTATTTGTTTTCTTTGCTAGAACATGGATATCCATATTTATGACCTTCTTGTTTTCCAGCGCCTCCCAGATGGCTCTGCCCCAAGTGCACACGCTGAATTTTATCTTCTGCCAGATCCTTATGGGGTCAGTCGGAGGAAAACAAGAACAGCTCCAAAAGGCTCTGACCCTACTTACAATGAACTTGTGAGTACTGTTCACTTTCTTCCACCCTTTCATCTTTCATGGAATCACAGAACAGGTCAGGCTGGAACGGCCCAAGCGGTCATCGGGTGCCACCTCCCAGCTCCAGCAGGGCCATCCCAGGGCACGTGGCACAGCATTGTATCCAGATGGTTCAGGGACATCACCAGTGAGGGAGACTCCACACCCACTCTGGACAATCTGTTCCAGTGCTCGGTCACTGCACAGGGAAGTTCTTCCTCACATTCAGGTGGAACTTCCTGGGCATCAGTTCCTCCTGTTGCCTCTTATCCCATTTCTGGGCCCCACTGAGCAGAGTCTGGTTCATCCCCTGAGCTCTTCCTGCAGACACTGGCAGACATAGATGAGGCCCCCTCTCAGCTGTCTGTTTTCCAGGGTGAACAGGCCCAGCTCACTCAGCTTTTTCTCATGAGAGAGATGGTCCAGTCCCTCATCATCTCCACAGCCCTTCACTGGACTCACTCCAGTGCTTCCCTGCTTTTCTTGATCTGTGGAGCCCAGAAATGAGCACAGCACTCCAGATGTGCCTCTCTGGGGCTGAGTAGAGGCAGGATCACCTCTCTCAACCTGCTGTCAATGCTTTTCCTAATGCTCTCCAGGATCCTTTTTTGGCCATGAGGGCATGCTGCTGGCTCATGGACGGCCTGCTGTCCAGCAGGACCCCCAGGTCCTTCTCTGCAGAGCTGCCGCCCAGCAGGTCACCAACAACCCACAGAGGTGCAATTTGTTTTATTTGCTTTGCCCACTCTTAAAATAAAACAACAATACAGCATTTTTAGAGCTGTTGCAATGAGGATGACAAAAAGAAGGAATGTGTCATAAGCTGAAACATAAATGGGGACAACTGTCTGCTTTGCATCTTTCTCAAAAGTGAAACAGTGTCTTTTATGTCTCTCTCTTCAGGAAATTGGTTGCATTTTTCAGAGTGCTCTGTCTTACCCCATAACCACAGCTACATGTTAGCCAAATGAAGCCAAGCATCATTGCACCATAACCCAACAGTTCTGAATGCAGATATGCACAATAGCATGAAAAGTATTAATTGAATGGATGCTGTTATTCAAATTAACATTTGAAAATTGGTTGTCACTGTCCTAAATGATAACACAAGAATAAATAGCCAGGTTCTTTTTATGTTAAAATGCCATCAGTTCACAGCTATATATGATTATTTCACACACCACTGAAGTGCTCATGCCTCTGGGGTGAAAGGAAACATTTGTACGGAAAAACATTTATGGCAGAATGGGAAGTGATATAAACTGTGCTCATTTGTAAGGGTAGATGAGATTGAAACAGTAGGTGGGATTGGAGATTATAATTATTACATGTAACAAATCTCCTAAAGATCTCAAAGTAATTTACAAATGCTCTTTCAGCAGGCTATAAAGTAGAAGGCATGGAAAATATTACCACTCCACCCTGTTTCATAGATAAGATATGATAAAGCTTATGTTAGTCAGCAGAGTCTGAGTGCTTATCTCTTAGTTTCTCACTCCTGGAGTTCTAATATTTCTCTTTTCCCACATCTGTTAATTACAAAAGTTGCCTGTTTACACTGATGACTTCCAGCATTCTGTAAGAAGGCTCCCTGAGTAGTATTGCTGCTCACAACTGAGACAAATTTCCCTCCCTACAGTACTGAAGTGGAATAACAAGGAACTAGGTTTTATTTTTTTCCTTCTTTTTTTTGCTGTCAGAGTGGAATGAATCTAATTAATCTGTCTAAAGAAATTCCTTTACATTTAAAACATATTTAAAGCAAAGGAACATAATACGATTATATCATAACATTAATTGTAAGGTATCCAAAATGGACAACAGATAAGAGCCAACCAGCAACACTAGAAGACAATTACCTTTCAAGTTGTTCTTAGATCCCTTTGAATGTAATGAAATCCAAAATCCTGTCTGCAGTTAGTCATTAGTCACTGGGAGGAGATTGAATTGTGTTTCACAAGTATTCCACTGCCGTTAAAAGAAATTCCCTGAAAATTTTAATGTCCTTAATCAAAACTGAGAGCCTTCCTCCCAGATGCTCAATCTTTTTCACTGGGAAGTGCTAATCACAGTGGGGACATATGGTTCCATTGAACTTGGCCATTTCCAACCTGATGCCTGTGCTTTAGCAACTCTGCTCCTCCATATGTGATGTCATTCTGGCTGCATTTTTTGTCCAAGGCTGGTAGACTGAGGCAGAAGCCGCCCCAGGGAAGAAAAACTACTAAAAATATAAGTCAGCTGTCTCTTAAGTTATTTACTGTCCAAAACACTGTGCACAGAAATGTAGTAGCCTTTTTTATGAGTTCATAAGTTTTTATTAAAGCCAAATGGCTGGAAGGATGCTGTATATTAATTTCCTTCTTTGTTCCAGACTGAGAAAAATCTGAAATGTGCTTCTCTTGGGTATTTTTGATTTTAGTTTTGTACTTCTATTGCTTATGACTGCCTACAGCAAATTATCAACCTTGCAAAACTGCTTTTTTTTGTTTCATTTTACTCATGTGTGTGAGAGTGAAGATGTGAAAGTCCAGGAGGGCTGACAATAAAATGAGTTACAGCAAATGCTTTGGAGTTACTTTTAGCAAACAAATCCTTCTTTTCTCTCGTGCCTGTATTTGGATTTTGTAATCTGTGGCATTTAAAATGTTGTATTGCATTAAGAAGTGGTGGTGGAGAAGAAGAGAAGTAACACAGAAAAATGGAATATAAAGAGAAAATTAAGGCAGAGCAGCCCCAGGCAGTCTGATGGAAGGGGAGGAAGGGAACTGCACCAGGAGCCACGGCTGCTCCCTCCTGCACCATGCATCAAAACTACCTTGGATTAATTACCAAATCTAGGAACGGTGCCATGGCTACCTAAGGAGAAGCAACTGTCCCTCATTTGTGATTAAAATGTCATTAGACTCCTGTAGGTCAGCAGTGTTTCTCTTTTTGGAGCAAGGAATAGTTGAATTCCAGCCCCAACTGTCCCACTGATTTGCTGCATGGCCACATATAACTCACCTCCATCTGATCTATCTGTGTAAAAGGCAGGCAAATATTCTCACTGCACAATCATTTGTGCAGGATTTAACAGTCCCCAAATTCTGGCAGGTGGCATTTGTTTTATCCACACCCTCATCCAGCCTTCTCCAAACCTTTCTCTGTCCCTACCTCCTGATGATAATGTATAACTTACTCCAGCTGAATTTGCAATACCATTTTAGGAACAATTTATCGGGATCACTTGAAAACCACCCACCCTGCACTGCAAAGGTCTGTCGTTCCTCAAAGGTTAAAGCCTCTTTTTAGCCAGAGATTGAAAGTTTTTCATTGCCCCAGTTCAGTTTCTTAGCATTTACAGCTTGTATGTGTAGTTTTTGGTGATTTAAAGCAACAGCTGATACCTTTCATATATTGGCAAAGAAACAAGGCAGCTTTCTTTGGTAACATTAGCATCACCTCAGTGTCGGATCACAGATTTATTCAAAATTGTATTATGCTTACTGTGCCTGTCCTTGCTTTTCAGATTTTCTTCACATTTTTATTTTGGTGAGTGAAAGAGAAGCTGTGAAATTTGTAATGCAGACAATTTGGCAAAATAGGCACAGTAAACATGAAAACCAAAAAGCACCAGGTGCAAATTTCATGGCAGCCATCCCAAACTCTTATTTCCAAAGGTTTCTAAATGGAAAAGGAAATGTTAACCCCCCTGGCAAGACCTTTCTTGCTCTTGTTGGTGCTTTCTGTGAGGGTCACCTGGTATCCTGTTCATTCCTTGCTCCCTGTGAAATTGCTGTAAGTGGAAGTACAGAGAGGACTCATCAGTCGAGCCCACAGAGATCCAAGCTAGAGGGGCTCAGTCTGTCTTTCCTCTGCCTCAGCAGTGCCTTAGGTGCAGATTCCGTGGAAAATCCAAGCAGGCAAATGCCTTTTAGGCAGTTTCAGTTTCCAGTTCTCCTGAAGTGAGAGGATGTCACCACATTTCCTTTTTAAACAGCGTAGAGAGATGAAAATTTAAAGCATTTTCCCACTTCAACTAAAATAGCAAAAACATTTCCAGCTATACAAATTTTAGATTAGATGGACTCAAGTGAGCTTACCTTTCAGGCCTGCGCTATCTGAGAGCATTCCCTCACATTTTGTCAGCTCACATGCAGTTCACTCAGCAGTTTTGGATTGATGCAGATGAAGCATGGGAATCTGTTCTGAGTGCAGCTTATTCTTGTTAGGCTATTGCTCCAGATTTTTTTGGTTTTTTTTTTAAAATGCAGAAAATATACCATTATAATTTCATACTTAATCCCTGTGTGTTCTCACAGTATTAAGGTAATTTAAAAGCTATTTTAAATTAGTAAAGGCATTAGTAATTTTTTAAGAGCTGTTACACTACTGTCTCATTTATTTTGAGAAGTATCAACAGCACTTCTGGAGTATCAGAAACATCTAAATTTAGTAACTTCCATTTGCTAAACTGGGTCCAATCTTTTCCAGTTTTCACAGGGAAAATTATGAATACTGATTTTTTTTCTCTCAAGCATTCTTCAAGACAGGTTTCAGATTTCTTTAAAAATGGTAATCAGATCTCACAAGCCTAAGCTTGTGATTCTAAGGTAGAATCTCTTTATATAAACTAGATAAGGTCAAATGTATTTCTGAGGTAAATTCACTAAGTGAATTTGGCTCATGGTTAATAGCTTACAGTTCTGGATGGAAGTTTAAAGCAATTATCACAAAGTTAGATTAATCATCATCCTGAATGCTGCATTGAAATGCTTTGCCTGTCACATGGATTAACAAATGTGTACGTTTTTTTCTGTTTCACTATATATTATTTCAGATTGTCTATGACAGAGTCACAGAGCTCCAAGGCCGGGTACTGAAGCTTGTTGTGAAAAGCAAAGGAACATTTGTGGGAGCTGTTAACATTCAACTGAGCAGTGTCCAGTTAAATGAAGAAAAGTGGTACCCACTGGGAAACTGTGTAATTTAAATGTCCTCCAAGATGATTCAATTATTTGCCCACTAATGTATCTTTATCCCATTTCCCACGGTACATTTTGTCTCTGCTGCCCTTGAGAATAGGCAGTCATCTGATGAGCACATATCCTAACATTTCTGACCATAAAGCTATTGTCTTAAAAGTGCTACCATCTTCCTGCCACCGATTCCTGGCAGTGGGAGTTTAAGGAATCACATGCTAAGGACTTGTAGCAACATGCAGAAAGTTCTTATGACAGCAACAAATTGCTTGATTTTGTTAATATTACACAGTACTGTAAAAATATTGAGTTCTGTACACATCAGTGTGTGGGGCCTCATTCTTTGCCCATTAATTCCACTGACTGTGTTGAAACAATGCTGATTATGGTGTAATTTATCATCACTGCATGTGATGAGTTCACCAGAAAACCATGGAATGATTCCCTGCCAATATATTTCACATGTCCAGCAAATTTCACATTAAATCTTACCCAATCAATATTTTGTTGTTTTAAGAATTTTTAAAGATTTGATACAATGCAACATTTAAGGCAAGATATTAATTTGTCAATAATATATGCCAATGTTTCTTTTATTCTGACATCCAAGGGGCAGATATAACAGGTCATTTGTGTGAAAAAAGAAGGAGGGAAAAGCTAATGTTCATGAATAAAGAGAATATATTGAATGTGAGATTTCAGTGGGGGATTTATTTAAGATTATATCACAATTTGTTCAGCAGTCTTCCCGTTCAAGTCAATACACGCATTGAATAGACCTCAGGGCTATAAAATGTATGTTTATATATTAAACAATGAACGTGAGTGGTTCCTTTGAGTTTACAGATGCTAATTGCAGGCTCTGTTTTTCCCTAATTTGAGGAAGCACTTAAGCACATCTCTAAGCATTTGGCAGGTGAGCAGCCAAAATGAACTGCCCATAATTGCCAGACCCACTCACCATGTAAATGAACTCTTCCAGGGCCAGGGGCACATTTTTAAGGCACAGGAGATGTGTTGATTTGTGATCTGATCTGCTGTAAATTTTAAGTTATTATATACTGGACAGATCTGACATTTGTCCTACCAGGTGGAAAAGTGGTTAACAGAGGGGTAATAATCCCAGAAGTGAAGATAGTTGCCTTCTCCTCCCAAAGGATGCTCACATCAGTCTTCAGAATATAAAGTTGTATAAAGCTCCTGAAGTGGGACTTGGAATATTAGTGAAGAAATTAAAGAAGCTGGAGTTTTTCTCAGCGTCAAACCAATGGACTTAATCAGGTTTTATTTGAAAATTCTTTCCCCAGTTAAACTGGTGTAAGAACATCCTCCTTAATAAGGGGAGGTGAGGGGAACTCTGTTTGAATATTAATATTATTAGTCTATTCAGAGCTGTAAGAACTTGTAAAATATTTTCCATATGCAAGGGATATTGGCTGGCACACAGAATATCATCACTACAAAGATCAGGACACCATTTTGTATTGTAGGCTCTCCTGGGAAACAAATCAAGTGCCTTGTCATTTAAGCACAGAAAACACACTGAGACCAGCTTACAAAGTTATCAAATTACCTGACCTTACAGTTCAATATTGATTTTAGATTCCTCTTAGTCTACTGTCTGAGCTTCCTTATTAAAACTATAATGCAATTTTCTATCAGTGTTATTTCCTGTGACATTTTCTAGCCCTTGTTTACCACATACCCTGATTTTCCATCTAGAGCAACATTAAATAAAACAGCATTAGAATAGCAATAAACAAAAAGAGTATTACAATATATTATCAGTCTGCAAACTTAAGCAGTATTGTTTGATATTAAAGAAACTTGTCAATATAACATTCTTTTTATATAAAAATCATATTTAAGTAACAAATCTGCCATTAGTTGTGTAACTAGTCCTGTGGAAGGTCAACAATACTTCAGTTCGGAAAGGAAAATGGGAAAATTGTATCTTATGGCCAGCTCTATACTGGTATCTCTGTTAGGCAAGAAGTTGTCCTCACAGATCTTCACACATATAATCAAGCCTTGCTTTTTCTAAAATTCCCTAGTTGTCCTCAGAGTACTGTGTTTCCTACTTCCTGAGTTCCCAGCACAATGTATCCTGAGCTCCCTGCTATTATGAGGAGCATGGTTCTTTACCAATCAGTCAATACATTTTTTCTCTTGCTTTGGCAGCATGAAGTTCAAGACTAAGCTAAGAAAAAGTACCAATGCTAGCATATGATTTTTTATGATTTTAAGAAATACTTTTTTTTTCCTCAAAACTATTTTTTCAGGTAAGAAAATGACGGTGGGCACTAAAGGGGAATAGCCCAATCAGAACACACTTTTTACAAATTTAAAGGGAACGTTGTATGTATAATTTTTCCTGTTCCCTTGAAAAGATACAATGGTAATACATTTTGTTCAAAACAAATTAAAACGTCAATTTCACATGCTCATATCCTAAAAATCAGCATGATCTTTCATCTATATTGGACTATTATCCTCACTCAATAATTCATCATAAAATTTGAAATTAGCTCCAAGTGACATTAGCTGAATTTTAAAAATATGCAAAAAATTCAGTATGTATTAATTGTTTTTAAATAGTCATAGAATAATAGATCACAGAATGGCTTGCGTTGGAAGGGATCTTAAAGATCATCTCATTCCAATCCCCTGCCATGGCCAGAGACACTTTTGCAGGTTGCTCAGAACTGCATCCAACCGGCCTTGAACACTTCCAGGGATGAGGGGTCCACAACTTTTCTGGAAATCTGTGCCAGTGCCTCACCACCCTTACAGTAAAGAATTTCTTCCTAATACCCAATTAAACTTACCTTCTTTCAGCCTGGAATCATCCACTCTTGTCCAATCACTAGATGCCCTTCTACTGGAAAGTTCCATAAGCTCTCCCTGGAGCCTTTTCTTCTCTAGGCTGAACAGCCTCAATTCTCTCAACCTTTCCTCACAGCAGAGGTGCCCCACAACTCTGAGCATTTTCATGACCTTCCTCTGGACTCACTCCCAAAGATCAACATCTTTCTTGTGTTGGAGGCCCCAAAGTTGAATGCAACTTTCCAGGTGGGATCTCCTGAGAGCAGAGTAGGAGGGGAAAATCACCTCTCTCAATGCTGCTTTTGATAACAAATGTGGGCCATGTTTCCCCTTTTTCTATCAGTGGGAACTTCCCTAGCCTGCCATAACTGCTCAAGTATGATGGATAGTGGCTTAGGCCAATTCCCTCAGGACCTGTGGATGTATCTCATCAGGTCCCACGGACTTGTGTGTGAGACATGGATTTGTAAAGGATTCTCAAAACCTGACAAAGCTCACACAGTCTTGTACATCTGTATGCAAACTCTGAGATAAGGTGTGCTGGCTTAGGAAGGCCATGGAATAGAGATGACACTGTTGAGAGAGAGATTGAGCCTGAAACAAATTTCAAAAGACGGCCTTGCAAAAAGACCAAGTATTTTGGAGAATTTGAACTGTGAAAGATGCATTGTAGCAAGACCACATGGGGTAGAATAATAGGTGATTGGTGTTAGAAGTATTAGCAGCACTGTGTGGCAAAAGCTAATAGGCTGAAAAACATTTATAAGGTATTGTAACCAGGAAATAGGTTGGCTTCTGATGGAAAGGCATTGAGTTTTACGTCTCTTATGTCTCACCCTTCTACAAGACTGATAACAGAATAAAATCTTTTAAGAGGCCTCTCAGTTGCCCCGTCTCTGTAGAGATGGGATTTTCCAACACTTGTGGGCTTCAAGGCTCCTTAGGTTTTCTCAAACCCAGTCTTCTTCTACAGATAAATAGCAGTAGGGCCAAAGAAAGTAGCCCTTATTCAAGGTACCCCTTGCATAAAAGTTCCGCTGGCTTCAGAAAATCATTGAGAATATGCCAGTCTGGGAATCAGGCCACTGGGCTGTTGCAAAGCCAGAAATGCTACTTTATTGAAGCAGGGGACAATCCCCCAGAACACCTTCTTCTGCAGAACATCACTGATAGTACCAGACATGAGCAAACAGCGATGCAGATTCCAGCTTGATACCCTCTCTGGATATCAGCGGAATGTTACGGTAACCTGTAAATATAATGACACCTTATTAGTGTATTAACCACCAGCACAAATATTATGATGGAGTGTTTTTATGATCATATATGCAAACAAGACATAATTTATGATTCTCTAAGTAGCTCTTTAAAATAAAATGGAATTTTACAGGACCTAAACATTTGTGCTGTTTTTTCTCATCTATATATGTATGTATATATATAGTATTTCAATTCTGGTATTTTTGCTGACAGAGTATAAAACTCCAGTGTTTTTCAGGATGCGGTATTTCTTCAAGTGGAAGACTTTTAGCCCAGTGATATTTAAACACAGGCAAAGCTTACAATGTAACATCCAAGGTTAGGTGCTGCACACATTGTTCTGATAGCAAATTAAATACCTTGTGAATCAGCAGTGATAGTGCCTACAGAATGGTGTTGCAACAGCTGTGCATTGTCCAGCTGAGGCAGAAAAAAAATTAAGTGTAACATCTTCTGCCATGACACCTTAAAAAGCTGATTTCATATGAGTATTCACTTTATTAGAGATAAGTCATGCCATCAAAAACTACGTGTTCATCAGGTTGGTTGAAGCATTTGGAGAAGGCGTAGTTCTCAATTTCAAATATAATTCACTTACCTGCTTAGAAAACAAAACAATCTCTTCTTCAAAACCCCAGCCTGTATTGCTTCATATGACTAAATGTCCATTATTTCATAATAATAACCAATGTAACTTTTGATTAAAAAATATTCTGTGTTCTATCTACATATATATAACTCCAGTTATATAAGTCTCTGTTTTGTATCAATATCTGTCTTTTGAACTGCTGTTTTCAAAATCCCTCTTTAGGTGCATATGGATGCCTGTGGAGCCTTTGGGACCCACATTTACCTGGCTTTGAAATTTCTTGCTTCTTTTATACAGAATCATAAAATAGTTAAGGTTTGAAAAGGCCTCTAAGATCATCAAGTCTGGCCTTTGACTGATCATCACCTTGTGAACCAGAACGTGGCACTAAGTGCCACATCCAGTTGTCTCTTGAACACCTTCAGGGATGGTCATTCCACCTCCTCTCTGAGCAGCCCTTTCTAATGCTGGACAACCCTTCCAGTGACAAAATTCTCCCTGATGTCCAACTGAACCTTCCCTGGCACAGCTTGAGGCCATTTCCCCTTGTTCTGTCATATTTCACATAAGTTCCTCTGGTATTTAAGGTTCAGATTCTGGGCAGCAGATATTAAAGCTGATTTCAGACACTTTACATTTGAGATCAGTTTTTATGGCATGCACACAATAGGTGGAAGGCTTGGTTGATTTCCTAGCCAAAGGTACACTTCAAGGACTAAGATTAATTTCTGAAGATTTGTGTTCTAGCCCCTACCTACAGAATATTCTACAAAGTGTTCTGAGACAAGTAAAACTTCTTTTTTGTTATTGAAATTGCTCCAGTTTGCATTAAATAATTAACTACTCATGGATCCTGTGATAACAGAGGTAATAATTGAGTTCCTGTCCTGTATTAATATTCTCCATGGCAGATTCATTGGCACAGGGACTGTAACAGAGGACTTCCCCTCCTCTTTGCCTTTAACCACCCAGGTAGAGAATTTTTCCCAGTTTCAGCCCCTCTGAGTATAGCTACATAATAACTACATGGAAAATCAAGTTCTGCTACAGCTGGACACTAAGCATTCCTCCCCACTGGAGTCTATAAGTAGCTGGGAGTCTGCTGCTGGGGAAAAGGAGGCAATGTGGATATAGATTTGAATCCTTTCAAAAGAAAATGCAGAGGAGGGAGGAAATGGCACAACTTTTTCCCACTGCCTGTCAAACAAAATAAAAAGATGCAAGCACTGCTCAGCTTTTGGAAGCAACTTGCCCTCGAGGACACCTCAGGGATACAAATCCTAGGGACTAAGGGACAGTCCTGTAGTAGAGATTAAAGCAATTGGAGTGCTGAAGACTAAGACTGAAATCCTAGCTCACCCTTCAGCATTTCAGGCAGTTCTTCCCTTGTCTTCTTGTTGTGACTCCCTCTGCAAGAACATTATTTCCCATTTCACTGTTTAGAGAGCTTGGGTACCTAAAGCAAAAGGTACCCATTTTTCCAGACCTGGTTTCAGAGATCTCAATGTTAAGCATTGCAATAAATGTTTGCAATAAATTTTGAAATTATTTATCACTTCACCTCTTAGAAGCATTTTATTTGTGGCCTCTGGTCATCCTGATGGCAAACACTTTTTTTTATTTTGTGTTAAATGGGGATTGGGGCAATTTGTTTGACATAATTTTTAGTTTTTGTACCCAGACTCATTCCCTAGCATTTTGAATTACTCCACCGAAACTATTTCCTCGAAAATCTACTGCTCTTACTTTTCCAAAATATGACTCCCTCATTTGTGACCAAAAGTATTGCTACAGAAACATTAGGCCACAATGAAAATTTGTATCTAAAAAAGCCTCAAGCAACAATTTCACAAGCACTTGTAAGCAGCACTGCCAGATATTTGAATTTTTATCCAACATTGTGAGTTGGTGGGTTGAGTTTTCTTTCATTATCCAGAAGTATACAAATAAAAGGAAAGTAAAAGGCTATCAGTGTAAAAATTCATGTTGTAGAAAAACAACTGAGCTCTAAGAGTAATGTCTTTGTTCTTGTATAACTCCTCAACCTCAACTAAGAATCACGAGCAGCTTTATGACTTCCAAACATGAGGGAAAAAAAGCCATTTAAAATCCTGTTAAGCTTAATAAAATAGGCACAGTGACTGTTGCCAACTCCAGTGTTTTGCCTTCCTATCTTTATTCACTAATAAAAGCTGTTTGTTTTGTCAGAAATAGCTTTGGAAAGCCAGTGTAGTAAACAGCCATTTTACATAAGCCTTTCTCCTTGGACTATTGACTTCTGTGTCTGCTCTTTATGTGCAGCCTATTCATTACAAAGGTTCCAGGAACTTTACTGGCTTAACAAAAGAAACTCCAGCAAGAAAAATGCCACAAATATTTTGTCTAATGTATTGCTCTCCACTCTGAAAAGTTGCAGATAGGTTATCTGAGGGAGTTTTGGTGGTTTGTTTTGTTTTAATTTGGTATTGCGTTTTGAACTTATCTGAGTAAGACGTGCACAAAACTGTTGCCTTGATAGCAGTTCTGACTAGTCTCTCTCCTTAGAATGAATTAAAATACCACCTGAGCAGTTTCCATCTAGAATGGAACACTGCGGTGGGAATAATCACCTGTCATTAAGATTGTTTTGATTTCAACCTCATGGATTTGCATACAGAGAATACAATTATTTCAAAAAACAGAGAGTGCCATTTATTCATTTAGTTGCACAATCATCCTCTAGAAAATTAGCATGATGCTGTACTCTCTCAATGCTACAGTAACAAAAAAAGCCTGGAATGTTGCAGATTTTTTGAGCTGTTACAGGTGGTTCACATAGAAGTATTACCTGTATTCAGGCTTGTCACAGGTAAAGTGTATTGGCCGAGGAATTCATTGTTCACCAGAGAGACCTCATCCTCCACACAGAAGCGTATCATTGCCAGTTCTGGAACTTGGATGTTGAAAGAGAAGGTTTCGTTCCATTTAGGGCACAAAGCTGATGAAAAGAGAAAAGTAGCAGAATTAAAATAGAATTTCTTTTTTTTCTACTCAATACCTGAATTGTACCTGAATTGTTCCTGCTTTCACTCGTCTGAACTGCTAAAGAGTCATTCTTTCTCCCTAGATATCTGTGCCCGTTTAAATAAATAGCAAGACTCCCACTGACTGTAGTGGTAAAAAAGCCTAAGACAGTTGGTGTCATCCCTTAAAAGAGAGCAAAATGGGACAAGGATAGCCAGATTAAGAACTTCTACTCAACTTAAATTTTCCTGTAGCCATACCAGTTTCATGCTTTTGCCAAAGTTTCTCCTTTCACAGTGTTGGAAATAAATAAATTCAGGTAGTAAAACGTTCACTTGACTAGAAATACAAAAAGAGAATGTGGAACAGAAGGGGTCTTTAGCAAGGGGTCTTTTGTCTTCAGCAATATTCATACAGAGAAAAGAAATTCAGGAGCTGATTTAAAACAGCAGCCATCTAAAAAAAAAGAAAAAAGGAAGAATAGAAGACAGAGGTATTGAAAAAGGGAGATCACAGGAAACTTGTAGTCTGAGACATCAAGAAGATCTATATTATAAAGATAAGGGAGTGCTCAAAGACAGCTACGAAGAGTACACACTTCACCTGTCAAGCAATTAAGGGATTACTCCTACTGGAAACTTCAAATGAGACAAGTGATGAAGTTACAGCAATTGCTTAAGAAAAAAAAGTCTAAATTTACCGATTTGTGTATTGGTTTAGGATGGGATAGGATTAATTTTCTTCGTATCAACTGCTGTGGTGCTGCATTTTGGATTTTTGACCCAAACAGTGCTGATTACACCCGAGTGTTTGAGCTGTTGCTGAACAGGGCATACACAGTGTTGAGATTTCTGTCTTTCTCACTCTGCAAGGCAGCCTCCCCATCCCAGTGAGGGGGCTGGGGGCACCCAGGAAGTTAGAAGAGACACAAGTGGGACAGCTGACCCCAGCTGACCAAAGGGATGTTCCTTAGCAATGGTGGTGGCATGCTCACAGCAGGGGGAAAGGAGGAAGGGAGGGCTACATTCAGGGTTACAGTGTCTGTCTTCCCAGGTGACCACAAAGCTCCATAATGAAGCCATGTTTCCCTGGGAATGGCTCTACACCTGCCTGCCCGTGGGAAGTGGTGAATGAGTTCCTTATTTTGCTTTGCTTGTGTGTGCAGCTTTTGCTTACCTATTAAACTGTCTTCTCCACCCACGGGTTTTCTCATTTTAGCCCTTCCAGCCCTCTTCCCATCCAACTAGGGGGGAGCAGGCAAGCAGCTCTGTGGGGCTGAGCTGCTGTTCAGGATGAGCCCATAGCAGTGTGCAAAAAAAAATTCCATCTTCCTTTAGGAAGGGAGAGTGCTCCCAGGCAGGAGTTTGTGCTTCCTTAATCTACCAGACTAGAAAAATGGCACACATTTCCACAGCACAGAACTTCTGCTACAGATTTTGTGCCAGGAGAGCCTAGCCTAGAGAGAAATTATTGCATTTTCTATAACAACTTCTTGTGATGCAAAGTTGGTGATTCCTTACAAAAAACTGTGCTTTGTTCACAGTCAGGATAATTAGACTGGCACTCACCATTGCTTTTTATAACAGTAGATTTCTTTCTTGCTTGATCCTCTGGCACACCATAGATTTCTATCAGCACCATGGGGTCAGCTTTGTTGGACTTCGACATGCTGCTGGGTGGTAACTGATGGCCACTGATCAGCTGGAAAATTAAAGTTATATTGAAATAACTGTAAGAAATAACTATTCACCACAGCCATATAGTACCCATAATAGAAATAACTTTCATAAGAAATTACTTTAAGTATATACAAGCCATAAACTGGTGTATTAAACAGATATTAAATACAATAGAATCAAGAATATGGTGCTTTTCATCTAATTTAATTTTTTGATAATTTTTTAGAAATATTGTGGTTTAGGAAGATTTTTAACTAGATGAGATTGATCCAAGCCCAGTGCAAACTGACTTGTAATGGTTATAGGGACGGGACACACTTAACCTCTCTGGGCTGCCTATGCCAGTGTTTGACCACTCTCTTTATAAATATATATATAAATATGTAAATATATATATATATATATTTATATATAACTGAATCATATTTTAAACAATAATTTTCAGGGTTTTTTTACTCAATAGCTTCACATAAAAATTTTATTTTGTTACCATGCAAAATAATAATGTTGGAGGCATCAGTCTGCAGTGGTTTTTACATTTTCTACTATCAAGCTCATGAACTCCAATCTGTAGGGAGAGGATCAGCACCAAGACCCACCGTGACATCAGCATTGTGCTACAGGGTATGTAGCAGACTGCCTCACCTGTACCTCATCTCTTGCACAGTAACACAAAAACTCTTCATTTAGTGAGAAACACATTCCTGATGTGTTTCTCCTTAATTTAGTTAGCTACCTGGAAATTTTGTCTCAGACTCCCCTGTTATCTGGCACCAAGCCTAAGAAAGGATTTATGAAAGTCACAACTTTGTCTGCTTTCTGCCTATATTTCAGGACACCTAGGAAAGAGTAAACATCTGTGCAGTAATCAGCTTTTTAGAAATCAGTGTATGAAATGCATTGAGAGAGATATACAAGCCTGAAAGCACAGGTGCAAGATATGACACCTGATCCCAGGACTTAGGACTAAGCATCATAAGACATTCTTATTCCCCTGTCAACCACCCAAAAAATCAAAACCCACAAATTTCATTTTATGCTTAGGTATTTTCTGCAACACCTTGCTCTAAGAGAAGTTCTAGCCTGAAATACTGAAAAGCAGTGGTTTGGCAAACACTGATGCCCTTTCTTCCTAGGCAACAGCTACTGCCTTCACCAGGAAGTTTTGCACTCACTGGTGGGCCTTATATGATTTTTCTGTTCTTCATTCATTCATTCTGAGAGATTTTCCCCTTAGATGTTTTATATCTTTGCTTTCTCTTAAGTCATTTCTCCATTTAGCCGGTGAGTAACTTTTTCAGCAGAAGCTGCTTTTCCAATGACTCCTGCTCCCAGTTCCTTTTGTCTTCAAGCACCATTTCCTGGTTTTTGCTGCTGATATGAATGAGGCTTTCTGTGCCCTTCAGTCCCTCAGCCAGTGGGATGCCATTGCTCCTCTGCAGCCTGCACTACCCAGCCTGTAGGCTCGGTCTAAAGTCCTCAGTGTAAAACACTGCCTTTCTCTTCTCCAGCTCCTTCCGAACTCAGACACTTCCTTTGCATTGACAATGATTTTGTCTCTCTCCTGCATAACAATTTGGGGTTTCTCCTCATCCTAATTCCAGCTTCATACAAATTAGGGCTAAATTAAGTGATGTATTTGCCTGGCTGCCTGAAATCATCCAGCAATGTCTATTCACAATTGGTATGCTCACTGCCAGGACACTAAAATGTTCTTGATTAGGTACGTGCATTATGTAAGTATTTTATAATTCTCACTAACTATTGTTTTATCTCCACTATTTATTACTCTGAAAGAAACAAAATAGCAATTACACACTAATTATATGCTAATTAAATTGCATTTATGCAAGTGGTATTCTGTGTAATCAGAAATACTACTTTTTCATTGGGAAAAGGGAGTTTTCTAATTAGTGAACAATTATAACAAATCTACTTGACCTAAAAAAAGGGCTTTTCTAACCATTTATTTGTAAAGGACATGTATTTCTAGTATTTTTTGGAAGTAAATCACATTATAATTTGGGAGAAGTAGAAATAATTTAAAGACTTATTAATTCATCCCTCCTTTCACACTTATTTATACCCTTTTTAGGATTATAAATAGTCTTTTATATATGCATAGGATGATAATAAGGCTTAAAAGAAGCGTAAAGCTTCCTATCTTATCTTTAAAAATTTCCATTTGTCAATTAACATTATAATAGTACACGTGGTGTTACTGATATTGAAAGAAATAACACCCAAAGTGCGCATTTGATTTCTGTGTTTTCAGTTCAGTTTCCATAAGCACAATTAACCTGTCTATTTGTCAGTTACATTATTCATATTTCTTTATACAGCATCATGACAAATCGTGTATTTTTACAGATTCTTAGAGGCTCTGAACCCCTACATACTTTTAGGAAATATAAGTGAGCCAGAGATTGGAAAGCACCCAAGCAGTAGCTGATACTGATATGAGATATTGATATGAGAGTTTTACCATCTTGTTGAAAACATTAACTCCCAACAAACAGGAATGGGAATAAAATGGAAAAAAAAAAGAAAAACTAAGATTACAATTGCATCCAAACTGACAGCATTTGTTTTCCCTTTTTTATGGAACAGAACAACACTTCAGTAATCTTACCCTTATTGACAGAGACATTGGTTTGCTGTATCCTCCCACATTTCGGGGTGTAAATGAGGTATTGCGATCCCTCAAGAATGCAGGTTTCAGCACGTAGCCACAACCACCATTGTCCAGGAATTTTCCATCTTGCAATTCCATGTGTGTGCCTGGTGTTTGGAAGTTTAAGGCCACTGTAAAATTATATCAATATTGATTTTAGTGAATTAGGTTTGATAACATTTTGTAAAACAAATATTTTTTTAAAAAGCAATTGAGCTTAAGGTATCTACATCTCCCAATTCATATGTAAGATCTTGTTATTTCTCTTAATTTAAGTGATACTCACTCAATAATGAATTTTTTGTGCACAAAAGCAGTGCACTATTTAAAACTGCACCCTGTTTTAAGAATTACCCTATAGACCTTTTTTGAATTGCTATATCTGTTTTCCCTTTTCTTTCTAAATTAGACCTTGGAGAATATGAAATGAGAGATCCTTTTTCTCTATAAGAACTGAATTCACATCCTAGTTTCTCTACAGCAGTGAGACCCTGCACTCCAAACCTGCTAACAAAGTTCTGGTGCATAAGTCAAAAACACAGGATTGTATCTAACCTTAGGTATGGTGCAGAATTTACCACAAAAACATCTCACCCAGAAGATTAGGCTTTAGTTTACACTTAAAATACTCAGTGAAAATACAATATAAGTTTATAGAACTAGAAGCATTTTTAAAAGTGTTCTTAAATTTATGTGTGCACACGTTCTCCTGGAGTTGAATCCTCCAGTACTGGTGATTATTGTAAGAATACGCCTGACAGATTTTCCTTTCCTTAGCAGTTCAAAACATTTTTGGTTTGCTGCAACACCAATAATAAAATATCACATTTCTCATCAGCAGGATATTGTAATTCATGAGATAAAGCCAACATTGAAATAGACCTGTTTAATGAAATTTTCCCCTATTCCAGTACACTGGAGCTTCCTGTCACGTTCAAAATAGAAAATGCAGAAGTCAAACCAACAATGAATTATGACATTATGAGCCTATGACATGTGTTAAACAGAGAATGATAAGAAGTCATTTACTTAAAACGGTGGTTTGGTAGCAATGAAAAAAGAAGACTTTAAGCAGTTCAAGTGGCTCCTCAGAATAATTCATGAAGAAGACCTTATTACACGTTCCTATGAGATAATATGAATGTATTGAATGAACACTGGACATAATGCAAAAATCCTTATGGTATGTGGAAAACACACAAAATTGTTTTCACTGCAAAAATTATTTGTTCCTTCACTGCTTTGATGATCCTTTTAAAATGTTCTGTAGCAAACAATACAAACAGGAATGAAGCAGCTGGTACAATGGGCCAGATATTTGCACTACACATGTTTTTGGTGGGGTTACTTCTGAAGAGCTCGAGCCTGGTTCCATAGTCTCAAAACCAATTAATGGATGGAATAGACAAAGTGCTCCCAGAGTGCATCATCTATTTAATCTGAAAGGAATCCCATCTGTGCTAGCTAAGATTGCTCTGCATCATGAACCAACATGCAGCAAGCAGGAACAACTGGAAACCTTGTCTAGAAAAACCCCAAATAAACAGATTAAAAAAAAAAAAAAAACAAAAAACAAAACAAAACAAAAAAACCACAAAACAGCAAAACACGACATGCACTCCTGCTTTGAACTAAGTGTTAATGTAGATGCAGACATGATTTTATATTAATATACACAGGAAATCTGTTTCTGAAAGGTTGTGGGGGGGAGAAGTGTTCTGAAAGTTTTAATCTGATTCTTATTACTCTTTCTTTTAGTTTACTGTTAATAAATTTTTATTTATACTCTTTTAAAGTTATGAGACTTCCTTGCCTTTCTCCTAATCCTATCTCACAGCAGGAAGTGAGTGCATTGGTGATTGCCAGCACTGAACCCACCACACTCATTCGTGCACCAGCCAGGAAAATTTCAAAATTGAGGAATTCTCAAATTGGAAAAAGAAAATCACTACAACCTTTAACAACAGAAATCAAACTTCAGAGTGTTCGTACTGCCATTGCACACCATTGCCTTTTTTAAACAGGGTAAGTATTTTCTTGGTATGCTTTTGGCAGTGGTTCACAATTTGCTTTTTATGACTCAACACATCATCCAGAAGCAGCCCCAAATTTGGTGCTTTATGATGCTTGTCATATTTTAATATACCGAATCAAGCTGTGCAGTGGGTGCTACATGAGCTGAAACCCTGAGGTCCCTGGAAGGCTGAGCTACAGATAACCCAGGATCTCTGTCTTCAGGTGATTCCTGGGCCACACTTTCAGAATACATGGGTTTAAAAGTGCAACTGAAATTAGGCACATCGAAAACAGTCAGTTTCAAATAGCAGCTTCCACATGATGAACCAAATTACATGATTGTACATAATGAGATTATTGCTAAATTTACCAAGCTTTATAGGCAGCTAAGCAGGAAACCTGATGTAACAAGCAAATGTGAATACTATATATTTGATCATATTAGGAAAATTACTTTTGCAACACAAGTGAAGGGCAATGTTATTATGGGTCCATATCTTCAAACATCAGCACAGTGTTTTCACTTGATTTAATTTGACCTTAAGACAAGTTAAAAATACATGGAATAGTAGTTTTAATTTACCTACTGGTCTCTTTGTATTGCAAATTTTAACGTGATTAAGCAAATGTGAGATTTTGTGTCATATTCTCTGAGAAGCAAACCTCTACTAAAACTGTTTACAGGGTTCACAGCTGCTTGGGGCCTCCCAGGGCACTGCTTTATGGTGCATTGATGCACAGTTTTTCTTTTTAATCAGGTGCAGTTATAGCCCTAACACTTCTTGAGAAATGGCAAGGATCATAAACTAAAAGCTATGCCTAGCAGCATGGGCTGAGCAACATCTTTCTGCAAACAGCCCTGAATTTCTACCCAGTGTTTCATTTTAGCTTCGCTGAATTCAAGAGCAGAACTGTCAATAACATCCTTTGTACTGTTGTTTTATGAAACAGTATAAATTTAATGCATGCATGAAAAGAGATTTAAACTGACAGTTTCTTTTGGAAAGAAGCCTAAATGAGCTTGCAATGAAACCATCTAAGCAGTACATAATCTTAATGTATGGTTTTCATGGGGAAGTAAAGGCATCTAAAGTTTAACACTGTGTACATTAAACTTTCTCCTCAGTTCTTTCATTAAGCACCAAAAGCCTTTTAATATTGACTCAAAATCAAAGCAGCACAGCAAAACATGGGCTTGGGGAACAACCTGGGCGAAGGAATTCCTCACTGTGATTCCTGCACCTGAAATGGATTTAAGTATTCCTAAAACCATGAGCTCAAATCCCCTTCAGATCAGAGTATTTAGTACTCAAATCATCTTGCAAAGTATCAAAGCTGCCATGGCTGTCCCAGTAAGCCCCAGACGTAAATAACTTCATAGAGCAAATGGAAGGTAGGAAATAGCCTAGCTCCAAAAAGATGAGCCAATCCATAATACACAGAGGAATACTATTTTTGACCCCAAATCTCTGTATCACAGGCAGTTATTTGAAGTCAGTCCCACTACTAGTTGCAGAACTAAAGACATTCTAAATATTCACATACACCATCCATAACCACCACCATTCATATAATTGATTTATAGACTAAAAGCAAAAGCTTTTTAAAACCAAAATGAGCACTGTGACTATGATTTGAAGGCAGTTGAGGAAAAGTGCACATCTTTTGTCTGTGATCCTGCATCTCATTAATATTCCTAGTGGGACTTTTAAATTGTAATTTTTTTTTTTTTGTTCTTTGCTTCCTGGTTCTATTAGCTATATTACAATCATAAGGTTTGATTTATTTTCCCATTTAAATGGGAAGGTTTTAAAATGGATAAGGACACATTTGTCACCAATTTTTCTTAAAATGAGTTACTTAATTTCATTTTATGCCATTTAAAAATGCATCTCAAAATGTATGAATTTTATGCCATTTCAAAAAATATCATATGCAAAAAGCACTCAGTGCCAATGTTCCTATCTCCATGATTTACCTCACTCATTTGAATCTAAAGAGATATAATAGATCACACTTTTATCAGCCTTGTTGCCTTCCTCTCAGCTCTTTCCAATTGTCTGTGTTCTTAAAGTGGGCCACTCACAATGAATGCAACAAAAATCTGTGCCTTAGATATTCAAAATCTGAACTGAATTCCACACAGCCTGGGAATTACTATTGAAAACAGGGCCATGTCCTAGTGCTCTGGAATGATGTCATTGGTTATGAGATGATCAATGTGACTGGATTTGAGGACACTGCTTTCATTTCCCAGCACTCCAAGCTGGGCATGGACTGTCTAGGCTTTCTTCTCACATGCAGGTCACAGCTGCACTCAATCCATCACTGCCCAAATTTACAGAAATATTTCACAAGTCCAAGAAAGATGGAGCGAGGCTATTTACAAGGGCATGACAGGACAAGGGAGAAGGGCTTCAAAGTGAAAGAGAGTAAACCTGGGAATAGGTGAGAGCCCACACAAACTTTATGAACAAGGACTTTGGTCTACCAGACCAAAAATAAAGAAAAAAACCATTTTTTTCTTAAAAAAAAAACAAAAAAAACAACCAAACAAAAAAAACCCACAATGATTGATTCCCTTACAACACAGCACAATGATTGATTCCCTTACAACACAGAGCAAGCTGCTATGGACGGTATAAATTTTGGCATACAAAGTCTCACTTCTCTTCCTGGCAAAAAGAAAAAGAAAATTGGTCAAACTGTATTTTTTCCCTCCCCTAACAGACTCCAAATTTTATTAAGCTTAATGATAATTTCTGGCTTTATTTTTCACTTACAGATTTTGAAATGGTTGGTTTTATTCCACAGAAACTTGGTTTATGAGTGACTTACAACATGAGGCATTCTGAGGAAGAGGGACTTCTCCTCTGAGAACTGAGTAAATGCAGAACTGTGTGACATAACATGCTCAGAATGTGCAGTCATTTTTGTATTGTCTTTGGGCCAATTTAATACTGTGGCTCCAAAGACACTGTCATTAGAAATTCAGTCATACAGTTCATAATTGCTGACATTGTTCCTACTTAATTACAAGTGCATCTACTGGAAAAAAGAAGTCACGTGATGAAGACTCATCCATTGTCCAAGTATATCTGCAGAGGGTTTAAGCAGGGATCCTCTCTTGTGAGGTTGTCATAGGAAAAGTACCTAAAGCATTTCTGATAAATTATCAGATCTAAAAATCTAAATTGATTTCTGCTACCTAATTAAACTGTCAGTCTAAGTCTGAGCATCTTTCGGTTGACATTTGACCAATTTTACATCTGAAAATTTTCCAAAATAATTTTTACAATTTGTTTAACTTGTGGTTCTTGGCAGAACAGTGACTATTATCAACTTCCCATTCCTGTTTTAGTCTGAGTCACTGGCAGGTTTTAGAACAAGATCAGCAAGGACTTCAGAAACAATTGTGTTCCTGCATTCTTTTTTTCCCATCTTCTTTTAAAATTTATTAGTCTTCACATAAATTATTTACTATTCTATTGATTGTCTGCAGTGAAGACAGATGGAAAAACTGATAAAATGGAATTTCAATGTTTCTTTGCTTTTAAGTGAAATTCCAGTGGCTATTATACACACCAAAAACTGCCTAAAAAGAAACAGGCTACAGAGTAGCCCAAGAGCTTTTTCATAAACCTGGCAGTAGACACAGTTCTGCAGAAGAAACAAGAAACCTTCATTCAAAACAACTTCTAGACTTTGGAACCATTCCAAAGGAAATTTGCATTTGGGGAGCTTCATATGTTGAATCATATTGTCCCACCTATCTTGCAGATGTCTACACATGAATTAGCTGTACCACTTCACTCTTCCTGAAGATCAAATCAATGAAGCTCAAGGGACAACACTAAAAAAAATAAATTAGTCCTCTAGTTTTCACTTCCTAAGGAGGCATTTTTGGACTGTCAAGCAGGGTCAGATTTGAGTCATTTTGATTTGCACAGATGAGGCATACCAAAATTAGTTGGTTTCTTTTCCCTTGGTTGCTTCAGAGGTTAAAACCAGAACCAGTTAGAGAGGTCTTTATCACTCCTGTTTTTATGCATTATTTTTTACTATACTTTGTAATATTATTGCAAGACACAAGAATGAGCCCCAAAACAGATATGACAAAATTGCCAAGCTGCATTTTAGTGTCACTGGCCAAAACAAAACCTACAGTAAGGAAAAAACCCATCATACATGTACAACTTTATGCACACTCCAAAAAGCACATATGGGACCTTCTGAAACAAAATTCCGTACCTGCCACACCGTGGCTTTCTCCTGTAACTTATGACATGTTTTGGTCATTCCTGTAGAGTGCTTTGATATGTGTATAATGTTTCCTAAAGCATGGAAATGCCATTTTCAAAAGGATATTTAAGTATTTTTTTATTTTCACCGAGGCTCTCTTTTGTTTCAGATTTTTTGTTGTTTTTCTCAATCGATAAAAAACCACTGATATCAGTTTATTTAAATAACTGTCCTGCATTTTCTTTCCCTGCATAAATCTTTTCATTTCATTTTATTTGCTAAAGAAAAAGGAGACATGGATACACCAAACCAGTTCTTTCCAGTGCCTCACTGCAGCTGTATGCAGAAGGCATACTAATTTTCACAGACTATGAAAAGTGGGGTTTGTTTTGGATTTTTGTGGGTTTTTTTGTTGTTTGTTTGTTTGTTTGTTTGTTTGTTGTTTTTTTTTTCCCCACAAAACCTCCTGTTCTTATGAGTCTCAATTTTCAGAGAATGGACAGGGAGTGCACAGTGATATCCAAAAGCTATTTTGTGGAAACCTTGTACTTTTTACTGAGGTTTTTAACTTGCCTTCCTCTGGAAATTAGGTTTACACAATTACATGTCTCGTCCTCAGTCCCAACAAATCTTGAGCCTGTTGGACCGTTTCATCCTGCTTTAGCTGAGTGCCAGGCTGCTCCAAGTTAGTATGTTCCAAGCAATTTAGAGAAAATTGCTGGCAAGGTACAGAAGAGAGCACTGTTTTGGGTCCATCACTAAGGGGAGTGAAGGAATAACTCAATTCTCATAATTACAAGATGCAAAGGCCTGGCAGGCAGTATTATATGTAGGTTTGAACAAAACCTAATATATTTTCTTTGCCCAGCCAGAAAAGTTATGGATGTTAAAGGAACTTAAAGGCAAGCTTTCAGGTGTGGGGAGGAGGAAGGAGTTGAGAAGGGGAATAGTTGGCATAGGAGAAACCCAAGAGTCTTCTGAAGAGTTTTAGGAAAGTGGTAGAAGGGATCTGGAGGCATCACTTCTGTGCATGAGGTGTTAAGTACAAAGGCAGGGAGACAGGAAGGGTGTGTGAATTATACAGACATGGGACAGACACAAAAAATCAAAAATCTGTGTTAAATCAGTGGAAGGACATCAGCAGAATATTCACTGCGATACACTCACTTTGGGAGTTGCATTGTGAAGAGCAGCTGTATTTCTGCCAAACAGTTATCTAAAGCAGATTAGGGAATTAAGAATAGATCTTACTTAGCTTGGAAATAATATATGTGCAGAATTGTTTTTAATCAGCCTATTCCCATGTGGAAAATGGGGGGTTTTTAAGTGAGGATGCAAATGAAGTGACCAAGAGGGCAGATCTAACCACTTCCTGCATATTTTTAATTCTTCCAGGAAGGGGCCCAAACCGCCTATGCACCAAAACTCATATGTTTTTCATACTAATGTTTAGAACGACTTCTCATTAAAGTATACTCTGAGTAAACAATCAGTGTAGTAATTTTGAAAGACTTCAGCCCTGTCTGTGATCTAACAAATGGATATTCTTTGCAGAGATAAGTGTGGAGATCTACAGGCTAAAAAGAATACTAGTGAATTGCACTATGATAAGACTGGAGATTAATTCAATTTTAAATTAAGGACCTCTGGCAAGTGCTTCCTCTAAGCATGAAACAAACTTACTGTTTTTTAATGGCAAATTATAGTGTAGATAGCAATGATAGCATAGAGAGAGTGCAGCACCCCAGGTAAATAATCTAGACATCACACTAAGTGTGGATGAACCACAAGGATAGAACATAAACCAATTTCACACGGTGTAGTAATGAGAACATACTTGGATAGTCCAGCCCAAGTTCAAATCTGTACTGCAAATAAGCATTTATAAGGACACAGAAACAAGTAAAATTTATACTCAGGAGTAATTTTTATACTTATTCTGTAGTTACATAAAACTCTGCCCCAGTATAGCAAGATGGAGAAGGTGACTTGTCACAGAAGATATATGGGGAGCTGAGAAAGGAAACAAATGGAAAAGGAAGGCTGGACCAAGGGTGACATAAGTTCCAGGGCCCTACAGGCAGGGTGAAATCGGTGCTTGTCCTTGGATGAGTGTGTATTTTAATGGAACAAGGTGAATCCATCCCTTTCACCTCAAAACCGTGAGCCTATGGCAAAGTGCCCTGCTCACCCCAAGCCTCCCTCAGGTGGCCTTGGCCAAGACACAAAGACAATATATTTGTGGGTACAAAAACTAGTCCGCTCTACTTTACCTAGGGCTGAAGAAGATGTAGCAGGCAGACACAGAAAAATACTCTGTAACTGAGAATCTTTCAAACTGATGAACAAACTGATGAAGGTAAAATTGTCTCTAAAGCCATTAAAAAGGACAAAATGCTTACAGGTGAGAGGTTTTTCAAAGCCTGCTGGGTACAGAAGTCATGCCATGCTTATTTTTAACAAATTCAAAGTAATAACTTTCAATTAAGAGAAGCAGAAGTAGTCGTTATTTTGTTGCTCAGGAAACAAATATGTTTTGCACAGGAAATTAAGATGCTAAATGTATGTTGCATCTATATAAAGACTGGAGGCTCCCAGCAGCTTCCAGCTGTACCTGGGTGTTGTACTGACCAGGAATGTTTGAGTGCTTCCTTGTGTAGCATATCCTGCTCTGGGAATTTTTGGCTCTACTGTCAATGGTGCTCACATCTCCTGCACCTGTGCTACTCAAGTCACAGAGAGCTACTGAAAACACACAGACCCTTCAAGAGAAACTTCCATTGCTGAGTAATGAAAGCTTAAAAATGCTGAATTGTGATTAGTGCTTTTCTTAATATCCCATTCAAAAAGGTAGTTTAAAGAAATCATTAAAATATTATAAATTTATTATCTGGGATAAGAGATAGCTATGTAACACAAAGTGATATTTACAATTACTAGGGATGAAAAACTGATGGGATATGTGGGTTGAAGGAAAATTTTATATATATATAACAACAAATTAAAATGCCACTGGGGGGAAATATGTAACCTACATAACACCAAAATACTATAGGAAGCAAGAAACTCTTGTATCTGTAAAGCTTAGAATGCACTAGACTCTGCAAGGATACATACCCATTTGACACCCTACATTCCAGAACTCTTGAGGATTATAATTTGAAGAGCTGATTCTTCTTCCCTTGGGGTAAATTCTTGTAATAAATCTTGTAGTATGTGAAATAAACTGTTTAGCTGATAAACAGAAGGATAAAATCTTGGTAAGAAAACCTTTGCTATTAAAGAGGTCCTACTTGAATAAATAATAAAAATGCAGTAATTTGATCCAGCAATTTTTTTACACAATATTACATCAATGTATTCTATTTTAATATTAATATATAGACCACGCTGAGCTATGCCTAAAATCCTATTTTGAAACCTTAATATTTTGTGTGTATTTGAATCTGACAGTATTTCTCTATATAGTGCAGACTTTTCTAAGAAGTTCATTTACCAAAAATCATTTCTTCACTGACATATTCTGTTTCTTCACCTTTTTGCAGGGTAAACATATGAATTCTACACTAAAGCCCACTGTGTTCTCATGGGAAACTTAGACACAGAACAGGAAACTGCACAAAAGTTTCCTCTTTCCAAAATAGCTCAAAATGAAAAAAAAAAAATCATCTCTAGATGATCTTGGCTTGTTTACTGTTAGGAGGTTTAAATAAAATGACTAAATAGTATTAGGACCAGGGAAGAGCACATTTTTTAAAGCCACTTAAGTTATTCTTATATAAGCCTCAGAAGATGTTAATTATTCATGTACGTTGTTTTTCCTTCTGCTGGCAGCGTTCCCTCCTTTCTCATATGTAGGCATTGACTACATGGATGTGGGAAACTTCAGATGCCTTCTACCTACACTTTTTTAGTAATCAAACAAAAATCTACATTTCTAGGGTCATCTCTCTGATCTGTTCCATTCTCCTCTCATCTCATCTCATCTCATCTCATCTCATCTCATCTCATCTCATCTCATTTTTTGTTTGTTTAGGGCTTTTGTTTGGTTGATTTTGGTTTGATTTGTTGTTTGGGGTGTTTTTTTTGAGGAAGGGGGGTGGTTATAGAACCACTTCTCTATTCCCTATCATGCTAGAGGAACCAGAGAGGACTCTCTGTGGATGGCTGGAAAATCCTACTTTTTGATGCCGTTCAGCATCATTCACTGAATCACCTCCACAGAGTGGGTGGGTAGCAGCTGGGCTGGCCCCGAGTGAATGGGCATGTGGTAGACTTCATTGTCACAGTGGGTGATCTCTGCCCTTAACACCCCCCCAGGGCCCTGCGCAGGCAGCTGGAGCTCAAACAGCAGAGGCTGCACCGCTCTGGCTGCACCGAATGGAGATGCTCCAACACAGAATGAGTTTTGAATAATCCAGCTTGGCTGGGATGAAAGGTCTGCTCCAGTGGAGCAAACTGCCTGCTCTGGGCTTTTTCCATCCCATTAATGAGCACTCTCTTATCTGCAGCTCTCACCAAAGCCAGGGGACTGCCAAGCCAACTCCACTTTCTCAGCCCAGATTTTGGCAAGGGGTGGGGAGTGAAATTTGTTCCCCACTTTTTCAAGTACTGACTGTAACTCCTAAATTATTTGATGCAGAAAACAATGAATCAAAAGGCAGACATACAGTTTGTAGACTGTGATAATATTTGTTCTTATAAAAATACACAGAATTAAAACAAAGCTGAATTTCAATTTTCCTCACAAAACTAACAGAAACAAAAAAATGTTATGCAAAGGACATTACTAAAAACAATGTTATACAAAGAACCAAATGAAATCAGAGAGCAGGTGTTTCAGAAAATTTTAACCCTTCTAGTGCCTAAGCAGTGAACCATAGCAACAATGCAACTTTTAACTGATTAACTCAAAGGAAATTACCTGAAATTTTTACAAGTTTTCGTGCTTGACTCTCTCCAATTGAATTATTTTCAAAGCACTGCTGATTCTGCAGGGAATGTTCAAAGCTCACAAACTTCTGAGATTTGGTATAAACCACAAGGTCTGACAATGCAAGGGCAACCTTTTCCCTCCTCACCTAGTAATCATCAGATGAATAATGGAACAAAAAAGTCACAATAATGCATATTTCATTATTATTAATATTAATAATTCAGAGAAACAATAATTTTGGATGCATAAAGCATGAGAAAATATGTCACAGTTAATGAATTTAATAAATATGACCTTTAATAGTGAGATTTGATCCATCAAGAGAAAATTGAGGTTATTTTGTCCATGTTTATCATAGTAATCATAGGGTGAGTGGAGAGATGCTTCCCAGAAGAATGTTCTTCTAGATAGCTTTACCATTTTCCTGCTTCTAAGACTGGTTTGCAAGTAACATCATTTTCCATGGCTTTTAACATTACTCCTTTAAAATATACCTCCAATGTTCTATTCATAAATATATAAGGTACTAGAAAAGACCAACAGCATAAACTCATGTGTAAAATGTAGGATAACAGGAAAATATGTTGTTTGACACACTATGCCAAGCAAATTAGTCAAAGGCATATTCCTCTAACATTGCTCTGAAGTTAGGAAAACTCTTTTCTTCTTGATTAAGGTCGAAAGTTCTCTCACCAAAATCTTAATTTAGTCTTGCTCCATTACCAAAATAAGCAAAAATAACTGAATTTTTACCAGGGTCTTCTGTCTTACAGTGAGGCACTACGTGACCACTTCATTTTCTGTAGCAGAAACTTGTGAGCTAATTGGGGGCAGTAGCCAGCAGAGAGCTGCTGATGCTAATCATGTTTACATTCCATTAAAGCTTTTGAAAGCAAATTCTCATCTGACAAAATAATAGAGATTGCCTCCTCATGGCTCTTAAACTATGCAAAGTTCAAGCACATTAATTATTCCAGAGCTGTGTCCCATGAGGAGCAATAGGAGTCTACTGCCATGGAAATCCCAAAACATACAACTGAAAGATACAACAAAAAACACAACAAAATCCTGAAAAATACAACAAAAATGTGGGAAATGGATTTATAGAGAGTTTTTAGAGTTTGATAGAAGGTTTATATAGTATTTATTTGTATGTAAATTTTAAGATAAGAAATGTTGACAAGTCTGAAACCTTGAGCTAGAACATGTAATTTCCAAATGCACTGATCTTAGTAAGTTTAAAGTTTCCCTTTTAAATTTAGTCTCTATTTTAAGATAATATAGTCCTTCTTTTTTAAAAAAAATCTATGTGTTCTCTATATTCAATTGAGGCAAAATTTACCTTTTGTTTTTTATAGGGTGAGGGTGAATCTCTACGCTCTCCTTTTCTTTTGGGAGTCCTTGTTCGCTGAAGAGGTAACGTTTCATCTGATTCTCTGTCTTCAGAGTCAACGTCAGAGTCAGACACCTCCTCTGCCTCACCGTGATAATCCTGCTCCATCCTGAGCAGGCTTTCCTCAACAGTTCCAACTTTTTTATTTTTTATCAGAACTTTGAATTTTAATGCCTATAGAAAAGAGGTTTAATAATAGTAACTAGAATGATGTAGGTTTTCATCTCTTGGTATTATTTAATCCATCTTCAAAGTTGTTTCTTAAGTATAATGAAGTGAGCTTACAAAATGAAGCAAAATAGATACGAGTGAGGCAGAAGCCAAAGCCAAATAAACCAAACAGAACCTGGGTATCAAAGTACACAACAAAATGAGACTATCTAACCTCATGACAGGAAAAAAGGCTCTCCACCACAGGTACACAGATGCTGAAACCATGAAAAGATAAAAGTAGGAAGTGAAGTAAGAGCCAAAGGTGATAGCCAGGCAAGATGTAGGAGGCATATTTTTTTACTATGCCTAAATGTATTTATATGTATCTACACATTATAGACATGTCTGATATTAATTTGGAATGTTTTAATCTATCATTTAGGCTGTGGCAAATTTGTTATTCAATTAGTGCCTTTGTGCATATCTGTCTTGTGTACCAAATTAGAAGTTTTGTTTATAACTTGTGTTCTTTTACAGTAGATCCTTATGCTGATCTTACCTGGTCAGGGAAACAACAGTTTGGTGACACTGCCTAAGCAGTTTCTCTATTTTTAAATGGACATGTATCAACCTCCATAATATATAATGTAGAAGGGGGAAAACATCTCTGAATTATATAGATTCTAATAATATGGCTTTCATCTACGCAACAGAATCCTATGAGTATATATTTCACTTCAATTTCTGAAATTATATTAATAGTAAAGCTGCTGTTATGTAGCCGACGCTCAATTCTACATCTGTATGCAGGAGCTGCTAGTGAGTAACAGGACTTACTATGGCTCTTGAATAAAGTGATCCACAAAAATATTCCTTAAATTTCCTATGCTCTAGTGAAAGGAAGATTACACTATTGGGAGTGTGGCAGGAACAGAGAACAAATCATTTCACAATCAATGAAAGGTAACTGAAATCCTGTCGTTTAAGGTATCCATTAAGTAAATATAAAATGTATGGATAGTGGAAGCATATAAACCCAAAGTTTTATAATGGAAACCAGAGCCATAGGCAAGGATAGAGACATTCCATTGATTTCCATTGCAAGCTCCATTGCTCATAATCCCCTTGTCTCTTCAGATCTCGTGTTGGTAGTTTGCCAGGGCACAATGAGACATCCTATGCCCGGTATCTATCAGTGCCATGCTGCTGGAGGCTTTGATTAGTCTCTCTGCACTGGTGACTCAGAATAACGATGCCCTTTAACATTTCCTTCATTTCTTATTGATGCACTCATATTTTTCTCCTGTGATATTTTTAGAAGAGTTTTAATATGATTAATGCTACTCATTTTTTAAGAGTTCTGAATTTTCATTTGCATGTTCATGTTACCCAATGTTTAAAAGCAATTCTATCTAATTTTGATACTGTATTTTGTTATTCACAGGAAGACTTAATTCTACAAATGAAAAAAAAAACCCCTGGTATACAAGGTAAGAAAAAACTTTCTATGATTACATTACTGCCTCCTATATGCAAACACCTTTAAATAAAAAAGACCATAGTATGTGTGTGAAATGATATAAAAATTGGTCATGATGTTTTAAGTCAGTCTCTTAAATTCTGTTTATAAGCTGTTAGCAAAAACGTAAACACCATGAGGTAGAAGGAGTTTTTTAAGGTTTTTTGTTTTGTTTTCTACAAAGGTAACATTTCAAAATCATGGCTCTTTTTAGAAACAGTTATAAAAAATACTCCAGAAATACGAAAATTTGCTACTTTTTGGCCAGAAGCAAATTCCAATAACAGTTACCCCAAATCATTGAAAGTGAAACATAGAGTGAAAAAATGACATACCAAGGATTTTTTCTGAACTTCAAACATCTTCAGAAAAACTTGTAACAAATGAATGGTTACAAAATCAGTGACTGTGAAATCTGAGTTCTTTAATTGCTAATCAGCACTGCTAAACATGTGACACCTTTCTCTCTACTTGTCCAAGTCTTCTAAGAGAGCTGAAAAGCCTTTTAATGAGCTGAAAGTCTGAGCATTCTCTATAACTTCTCCTTTCTAGTTTTATTATGAAAGGCAAAATATGTTAAAAATACATTTGCTGTTTATGTCTATATAAACCATAAGCATACTAAAAAATTTAAATATGTAAAACATAATAGGTCTTCCCTAGAGCATAGTGGGATTCAAGGCTGGCATGAGCAAAAGCCTCAAAGTACAATCAACTGGAACAAATATTTACATAATTAAATGAACAAAACTTTTTTCTTGTACATTCTGGTTAATGTGATGCACAACACAAATCAGCTGAAGCAATGCCAAGTTTCCAAGACAAAAGTCACAAGCACTTTGGATCATGCAAACTCACCTATTGACCACTGTGATTACGTAATGTAAAAATCCACTCCCCAGAAATATAAAGGATAAATCCTGGATTTGAGACATAAGTATTAAAAAAAAATTGCTTCTCCTGTTTAAATTTAGCTTGTTGTTCTCACTTCTCCTCTCCTGACCAGCTGTACATGCTTAGTTAGAGGAATATCAAGTCCTGAAAATCTTGCTAAATAACAAGGTTAAAATCTCTTCTGAGTTTTACATAATATTCTATTTCAAGAATTGTACTGCTGCCTTAAATACTGATCTAGGGTTAAGATGCAACACCTCCTGTGAAGTCTAACACAGGGAAAGGTTTTGAGACAATGACAAGATTTGTTAAGTACAACTGTTAAAAAAACCCAACAGCACCTATCTTTAACAATTCAAGAGAATCACACTTAGTGAAGTGTGAATGGATGTCTTTGTGGCAGCCTCATAAATCACAGTTCTCAAGATACTTTAAATCAATACTACCAGCAATGTCTGAGCTCTAAGTAAACTGATATTAATTATATCAGGAACTGCATTTTAGCTACCTCATAACAAGTTTTCATACAACCCATTTACCCAGTGAGAAGCACCCTACCCTGAAAATCCCACTTATGTATTGTGCTCTGTAGTAGACTCCAGGTAAGTCTGGTCCAAGGCTAAACAGCTGTGCTATAGCTGAGACGATATTCTACACAGGCGACTAAATCTCTGAGTGGATTGGAAAGAAATCCAAGGGATGATTGCAGAGAAAGAAGGTTGCAGGTTGGCCAGGACATTAATACAGTGTGATCAGAGTCTCCATGGCACAGATTCCTTACCAAAGTTCAGTGTTCCAAGAAGATACCTTGCCAAACTAACAACCTGATTTTTGTATACCAAATAAACCATTAACCCAAGACCTACCTGGATGATGATACAGAATATGGCAATGTCTTGCTTTTAGTTACCTCCTGAAGTTGCTTTACACCACAGGGAAGCTGTTAACAACAGATAATGACTCTCACGTTTACCACATTTCTGGGAAAACCATGTTCCCTCAAGAACAGTGCAATGCCCAAAAATAGTGAAGGAATTAGATGAGTCTTATGTAAGTACTCAGTACAGCCTAGAGATTCCAGAAATTTTATGAGGGAAAAATACTGATTTTTTTTATTTTTGAGGTCATCACCAAGACATACCACATTCGTGTATCTTTCATCTTATTTTTGTAAAGAATAGATTCCATAGACTGCTTGAAAGGCAAAAGAGTGACTAGAAATGTTTTGACTTGCTAAGAAGCAAAGATATTTCTGGTGCAAAGACTTGGTCAAGACATTTGCATATTTGACTCGTTGGTCAAAATAAACGGGAATTAGTTCAACAACTGAAGCAACAAAATTAGATATGCTAAAGCAGGCTTGATCTTGAATTTCTCAGTGAAAACATTCACTGTGTAGAGAAAGCTCCTCTATATACTGAGTAGATAAAGGTGAAGAAAAGTGGGAAGAATGAGTCCTGGCTGATGGGGTTAGCTGGTTTTCCGCATAATAGCAGAATTTAAAAAGTCCATAGCCCATAAAGCTGTGCTGGAGACTTTCTATTGATCTTTCTCAATGAGATCATTAAACAGATCCTTTTATTTGGACACCACAGGTTTAAAAACCATAGGGAAGCCTTAGCAATCCTGGCCAGAAATGCTTCTGAACCACCACAATACAGTAATTGACCTTGCAGCTCTGTGGTAAACACTAAAGACAACTTGTAAAATCACAGTAACTGCCACTTTGCATTCAGTTAATCACACATCAATATCTCCTTCCAACTTTGTGACAGGAAACCTACAAATAATAAAAATTTTCCTAACTATCCTATAGATGTATCTTGTCAGCAGTGAAAGGCAGTTCCCTACACTACAATGCAAAATAATTGAGGAACAAGCCTTCATCAAAGCATCAATGTGTTTACATTCTTTTCTGTGTTATATTGGATGCCTACATGTTTCTTTCAAATGCTGTCAAATCCCTTAGAGAGGAAGGACACAGCAGGGTAAGTAAAACCTTATCTCTTCTAGCATCCTGATATTTTCTAAGTTCATCTATGAATTGCTGCATAAGACACTTCATTCCTTCACTTTCTATCAGCACATCACCAGGAGTGCTGGTGCAACCAGCAGGGATGTCTGGCACCAGTCAGTGAGGCCAAATATAATTTAATGCAGGAACTGACTCAAAGGACCTGATATTCCAGTGAATATTAGAGGAAGTTCATGAAGTCTCTTTAGAAGCACCATGATGGCTAAGACTGGGAGCAGAGAATTTTATCACGTCTGTTGCTTTGTGGGGCAAAACTGCTGCTCAGGAAAGAGGTAGAATAGTGAAGCTTAAGGGCAGCCTCAGTTTCTCATGGGATAAGGTATGTGTGAAAGAAAGAAACTGCAAAACTCTCCTCTTTTCTCCATATATAGAGGAAGAATTGTGTGTTGAGATACTACAGAATACACAAATTGTAAGGAATTAACAATATCAATATAGTCAGCTGGAAGTGTGAGTATTTGACTGAGGGCAAAGAATTAAAAAAATCTTTCCTCCTGCAATTTTCTGGGGTTTGTTTTTCAGATGAAGCAAGTGTTGGGAAAAGCAGAGAGAAGTGTTTAGTGATCCTTCACTTTTATTTTCTGGTCCTTCACATAATTTTCACTTGGAATTATAATGGTAGGAGACATCATTGCAAGGTGGTCCAAGGAACCACCTAAGAATGGGTTTGTTCCTCATTTTAACCTCCTTCCACACACACAATCATCTCAGTTGGCAAAAGTATAGCTCAAGACCTACTTAAAGAAGGAAGTAGAAGATTGACCATATAAGAGAAAAGAATAATTTCCATGGAAGCCTCCAAAACTCCAAAACCTAAAAGGAACCTGTAATTGGCAAATGTTTCTCTGAAGTGTTGTTAGAAACTTTGTGGTTTCCCACTTCACATACACACAAGAGAACCATTTAGTTCTGATCTTGAAGAACACTGAAGTGTTTTTTTCCTATTCTTGCTCATGCTCCATCTTGAAAAATGCGGGGCAGTAAATTATATAGGTTGACAGCTATAAGAAAGACAGCTTTTTTTTTCCCCACACTATCTGAGAATCCTTCCCATGAAGAGCATTTTAAATTCATCATTTGTGGTTCTGTAACATCTCTCTTGCACAGCTTAAGTAAAGCATTCTGAAGACTAAATTCAGAATTTGGCTTTCTCAAATGATAATGAATTTTCCCAGGCCTTGAAAATGAACAGGGTCCCAAGCTTTAAAGATGTGATCTCACTAAACTTCGTTTGCACGTGGACCAAAAGTGGTTCTTCAAAAAGATGCCAGCCAAGAGTCAAGCTTACTACTGAATTTACAAATTCACTCATAGCTACATATTTCCATTGCTAAGTAAAATCCTTCTGATTTTTCTTACATGCTTGACCAGAACATGTAGGAGAAATTGAGATGATCCTAATTTATGTTCATTCTCAAGACAATAATTTAATAAATTCAAACTTTTGTAACCAGCTGAGGACAGTGGTGTTATTTAGGTAATGCTCACACCTTGCACAGATGGGAAATATGTCTCACAATACTTTAATATGTTAAAAGTTCGGGAGAATGAATCTCACCTGACAGCATTTCCATACTTATAGACCCAGCAATCCATTTGCAGACAAAACTCTACAGAGCTGACTCATGAAAACTCTAAGCTATGGAAATATAAAGTATGAATTCCCTATATCACAGTAACCATACGGTAAGGGACGTACATCAGAAAAAGTAATATTTTAAAGTGTGTAATTCAGTGATTCCACATTCACTGTTTTTGTGCTTGCTTCAGAGGACATATGATCCTTGGACATCTACACTGAATCCACCTTTGGAAAAAGCTTGAAAAAAGCTTTGAAAAGCTTTAAAACAAGCCCTCCTGTTTGATATATTTTATATTTTTTCCTAATTGAAAAAACAGTTTTCAAGGCTTCAAAATCATATTGGACACTGTGATGTAAAAAATATAATGCTACAATTAAAAAAAAGGTGGAGAAATGTGAATAATAAATAAGTTTACAACATCATTGTTATGGAAATATAAGAGTGGGGTAACACTTTAGCACATCTTCTGGACAGATCACTTAAAAAATATTTTTCCTTGACAAATCCTTTGAAAATTACAATCTTTTGTGTGTTGTTTTTCCTTACGACAGTGCTTCCTCCCCACATTTCCATTTGCGTTATTTTAGCTACTGTAAAAAAAAAAAGTGTCAAATAGAGCTATCACTAGCAACAGTGATAAGCCTAAATAAGTATTTTGTATGTATGCAAGTATTTGTGCTACAAGAGATTTTAAAACATTTTTGTCCTTGAAAGAAAATTATTTCCATAGACTGGAACAATGGAAATTTATTTTAGAGTGCAATAATATTTTCAAAACCCATCTAATTGCCTTTTCTAACTTCATATCCCAGGGGTCTCAGGCCACCAGCTGAGAAACAATGTCTTTGGGAGAAACTAATTGAGAAAGAGCATGGCTTTGCAGTAGCAGAATGCAAAGAAAAAGCTTCATCATCACTGTTACTGACAAAAAAAAATGCAGATTCAGGTTTCCATTTCAATAACATATTTAAATTTCAAATTGAATTTCCTTCAATTCAAGCAACAAAAAATAAATCAGCAGATAACAGATACACCAACATGTGGCATCCTTCTATGTGGCTTTTTCGTGCTGTTTAAATTTTTTATTGTTACTAATTGAAGTCTATTTCTGACACCAGATGTGATCCATAAATTCAGTTCCGGAGGATTAAAAAAAAAATGAAGAACCCCACAAATTTTTCCATCTGTTTCATAGAGAAAAACGAAAACTTATTACCTCAGGAGAAGGCAGTTGGGTCATTTCTACGTCACCACCAATTGGTGTAGAAAGAAGTTTGTCACCTAGAACAGTTTTCAAACACTCTGCCATTACTTCCTGCTGTCTAGGGCTGCAGTGGTTCTCCAAAGACAGTACAAGGGGATAGGCAGATGACTGGAAATATAATTTTAGGATTTTACTATTAATAAATCAAAATAAGAATAATTGCTTTTCCAAAACATCTTACAAAATGCCCCTTGGCAATTTGTATTTACCTTAATTTTTAAAACATTCAGAATATAAATCAGTTGTTTCAAGTTAGTAACACAATTAAAAAAACCTCACGTTTGTGGAAAAGAGAAAGCACAATTTAAGAAGAAAAAATGCACCTTCAAAAAGTTAAAGTAGAGATACACATAGGCAGAGGTGTAAAAAGAACTGCTTTGTTTTGGTTTTAAAAGGTAAAATCAGATTCTAAGATTAGAATTGAAAACATAAAACAGGATTAAATGTCTTTTCCTTTAGTTTATGACAGATTTTTTTGACTACTTTTCAAACTGATAGTCTCTCCAAAGCTTGTTCAGAAATGCTTGCCTTTACATGAACAAGCTATGCATATATTTTATTTTTCATAATATCACAAACTTTTCTAAGGACCAGCTACACATTACTCATCACAGTACTCAAGCAAGGGTAATTGAGTAAAAATTAAAGGTAAAAGGTGAAAAAGGGAAATTGAGTAAAAATTAGAGAATAACTCAAAAGAAACACATCCATTTAAACATACAAGTAAATTTCATAAGTCACCAGTAATACTGATGGCTACCAAAACCATAATCTGGTTGAAATCTTTGCTCAGGCAGGACCTACATTGCCAATAAGAAAAACGCCATTTTATGTTTTTCCTGTCTTTACAT
Organism: Dicaeum eximium; assembly: GCA_013396995.1. Lineage (NCBI taxonomy): Eukaryota > Metazoa > Chordata > Aves > Passeriformes > Dicaeidae > Dicaeum > Dicaeum eximium. The sequence continues at coordinate 494,647 of VWZP01008102.1, read as the reverse complement.
TTGCCCCCTGAGCTTTTTTTATGAGAAGCAAAGCTCAGCCTGCATGGACAGCTGGTACCAACCATTACCTATTGAGATTTTATCATCTCATTGGCACTTGGGCCTGAGAAATGAAGTTTGCATTAGAGTTAAGCACAGTATGCTGGGTATTAGCAAGAATAGGAGAGTTATATCCAATGGGTTTTGAAAAACATTGGAATAAAATCATGTTTTTAATTTCACTTTTAGAATCAGAGCCTAATTAAATTGTATATAGAAAACAGAACAGAAAAACACGGCTTTGATTAACACTCAGAAGGCTATAAACACATATGTATAAAAATCCACATAAATTTATGATCATGGATGTATATATTCACACACATAATGCTGGCCTGATTCTGAGATTTATATTAATAGTCATTCAGCACTTGTTTTGAGCAGGAGTTTTGCCAGAAGCCTATACAAAAGCCTGAGACAGTGCCAAAAACTCTCCAGATTTCAGTGCTTTTCCAGAGACAGGCAAAGGAACATTGCCCTGATGAGTCATTTGACCAAAAAAAAATCAGTAGCTGCTAACATTTATCAGGGTCAATATTCAAAATAAAAAGAGAGGAAATGGAAAACAAAGTCTCAAACTCATCTATTATCTAATATTTTCGTCTCTTTCATAAATCCACACATAGGATATAAGAGAGACTGATAGCAGCAGAATAAGTGATCCAAAACCTTTAAAAGATATAAAAAAGGAGGAAAATATGAGACCAATTTTGAACTAGTTTTTCAATTTGTATTCAGTCCTTGTTTAAATGCTCTCAGGTGAGAATTACACCTATCAAGCTGAGTAAGATCACCTGAATCCTTTGCACTACGTTTGGTTTATATTCATTATCAGGAAAAATTATTATGATTCCCTGAAAAAGTCTTAAAAATACATTAAGGACAAATAGCTCTGTAATTAATTTTAACAATGCCTATTGCCACAGGCTCTGTTTCATATTTTTTTGCCCTGGAGAATCTATAAGAGCCATGTCCCTGGCTTAGTGCAAGCCACCATCCCATTCTAACCAGCTTCTGTATACATCCATATATCTATACGTACCATAAATGCATACTTGTCAATCACATGAATTACAGACCGAAACGGAATTTTGCTTGTTAAAGTGTGACCATGATACACAATAGGTTCATTGTTGTTGCCATCCCAGCAGTCAATCTCCAGGCAACGACATCCTTTTAAGAGAGCACTTCAGAAGAACAAGAGAAATTATTTTACAGCCAAAAAAAGATACCACACTTTTTTGTACAAATTCCTGTATTTCTGATTACAAGTACACTGATTAATTACAGAAAAAAACACCTCACTTTTATCGTAAATTTTAAAAAATCCTACAGAATTATATATATATGAGACAGACATAATTTCTGTTGTTTATTTTAGGTGTGTTACGTAATAAACTTTATTAGAGCATTAAAGAATATGGGATTACCTGAATTATCTTCCTTAAAGGGCTAAAAATGAGGGAAAGATTTCAATAAGGGAATTTTGGAATAAAGGCAAATTTCCATTTAAAATAATATTGTAAATGGTCATTTATGTTGCTATTCCAAACCTTGCTTGCAATTTTGAGAATTTTTTAAAAATTAATTGCGCTTAGAGAATCAGGTTGCACTTGGTCTTTACATAAGTCAATTCTTCTCCCCAGACCATATTTCTAAGAGGGAGTGCTAAATATTCTCAGGCATCTTGACTTTACTGCTTTAATTTTATTATCTTAGTGGCATCCTTTAAATTCTTGGGTTTCTAAGATTTGACTTGCAACTAACTGAAACATTTCTTATAAACTGTTTTACTTAATTACCAATCTGTCTTTTACATGCTGCTTTTCACACATTAGCAATATGTCAAATATGCCTCTAGCTGATTTTAGCATTTTCCTCACACAAATAGTAGACAAAGAGGAAGACAGAGGAGGATATACCCTCTTTGCAATTACTTTCAGCAATGCAGCATTAACATAACGGAATTTTAAATACTGTTAGAAATTTAGTATTGTTTCTGATGATTGCAAGTTACTATAGAACATTAAGAGAGTAACCAAAAAAAGAGTTCAGATAGATGTTGGTTCCAACTGCTTTCTCTTCACCAAATAGTACAAATAATAGGAATTCTGGACACATCTTTTCCTAATTCTTAATATGTCCTGCCCTCTCAGTGTTGCCTTTATTACACAATCCATGTAATAAATAAAGTAATCCATAATAAATAAATAAGTAAACAAATCCATTCCTTCTTCCCTGCCTTGGCCATAAGGCATCCTGGTCATCACCCTCTTGGAGTCACACACTGCACAGCTTCCTCTCCCTGCTGGCTACTTGAATGCCCATGTTTTGTTGTTTTTGTTGTTTCTAAACTGCCCACATTGCAACATGCACTGACCACAAATGTCCTTGGCATAGACATACCCCAACAGACATCCTGTATATCGAACAGATTAGAGCTTGCCCAAGAATTTTACATTTCTTCCAGGGAGTTATTTTTGCATGGCATGTTGAGATTAAAAACTGATTTAATCATGTGCTGTACACCATACTATAGATTTCATTTGCTGCAAGGTTGATTTTCTGAGATGTAAGTGAAAAAAAAATTGTTTCCAGACTATGAACAGATGGTTTGGCAAATATATTGAGAAGTGTACACACAAAATAGAATACCACTCTCACATTTTCAACTTGTATCTTTGATGACTTTGTCCCTTATTGCCAAGTAGGATTCTATGTGACTTAGTATTCATTTTAAAAGAGCCAAAGAATGTTTAAAATATTAAAAAACATTTAAAAATGTCTAAATACCTGGTATAGCCCCATAAATGACTCGGTCCCATGAGTTGATCAGCTATCAAGTAGGTGTTGTGAGAAGATGAAATAAAATAGTCACATAATGGCTGGCTCATATCTTGATAGACGATCCTGTGCTGGCTTTTAAATATTGAACATTCCTCTGAGTTCATGTACCTTATAAATCCTTCAAATGACATCTCTCTTCTCTTCCTCACTGAACAAAAACAAAAGAAAAAACATCTCTGTCGTGAAGCCACTCTGATGGTTATATCCATGTACTTTCTGAAACTTTTAATAGCCAGTTCTGAACAGTGCTAAAGGCTATACAGCAAAACACTTTCTTGCAATTTCAAAATTCATAACAAATGTATAAACAACAAAAACATCAAATACGTATGACTCTGGAGCTGAATTGCTGTGATTCAAACTTCTGAAAGGAAATAAATGTGTTTTGACACTTTTATTTTTCTATGGACAGCAGTAAGAAGAGTTTTCAGTAGTCCTGATTAAAGTAAAATATTTATTGTTTACTTTGGAAAGTAACATGCCAGGCAATGAGCAAAGAGAATCTTCTTGTCTTTTAAGAGAACCAGGATTGTTCTTTAAAAAGTCAGTCAGAAATTCTAAATATAATCTTGCAGAAACCATGCTCCTAGCACCAATATCTTCCCCAGGGGTGGAAAATCCAAATAAATATTGATCGAATCACGTGTAAATATATTTGAAATAAAAATAGCCTGTTAACAAAACAAATAAATGCCCACACAGATTAATTGCAAATCAAGCTTATTACACTACTGCATTTTAAACAAAATGGACTAATTGAGTCCATACTAGTCATAGTCATCCCATTTGTTTTGGTTTTGAGTGATTTAATGGCGAACAGAGCCATTATACTGCCAGGCACTGCTCCCAATGTTGTGTTTTGAATGCAGTCATTTTGCAAATAATATAATATCAAAAGTCAGCTTTGCTTCAAAACATAGTTTGAATTAGTGAGGGATTTTGCCCAGTTCTTACTTTAAAATAACTTTATTGTCACCATAGCAGGCTAGTAGTGAACAAGCAGTAAATAATCCAAGATTGTCTTATGTTAGCAATAATTTAGAAGTCAATGTATACAAAGTAGGGGATGGGAAATACCTGCAGGAAAACTCCCTTTTTTGCCCTGGTAATCCTTACTACAGCTATAAGAATCAGAATGTACAAGTTAGAATTGCAGTTATCGATCTTCAGGGTGTGACAGACTGAAAGTTTTACACCTGAATGAGAATTTACAGAAAATAATTATTTCCCAGTTACACAGGTCTTTGAACTAGAAAGCTTGCAATGTTTTACGGTGATAAAAACAGAAGGCCATTAGGACAGCAAACGTACATTCAGCCCACAACTGTTATTCCTAGCAGAAGTCTTTCCAAAGTTATTCTTCCAGACTTCCATTGATGAAGAATCCACAGACAACCCAGGAAAACTATTTCAACAGCTAAATACCTTTATTGTCAGGACATTTTCCATAATTAGGAAACAGAAGTTTACCCTGAAACTTCCTTGCTGTCCAAAATATTTGTTCTGTTTGGTATTATCCCTCTCCTCTTTTTTCACTCACGAAAACTCTCACACTTCCCTCATTCCACCGCTTTCCACAAAAATTAATCCAATCCAGGGCATCTTTCTGTTTCAGATTTCTGATCATTTTCATTTTTCTGCTATCCACCAGTGCTGTTAATCTTTCATAGGAGAAAACAGGATACTATTTCTTCATGGAATGTCCTGACAAACTGCTAGTCACCTTTACCATCTTAGAAGGGTTTACATATTTATTATTTTCTCAATTTTTTCTCTAGTAACTGACAGTGTCTAGTTCCTTGGATGTTTCCTTTCTAAAAAAGATATTACATTTGATCTTTTCCTGTCTTTCAACTCATCATTCTTTCCCCCCTATTTTCAAAAGTAACCTTTGACTTGTATTAGTCAAGCTCATTACAGTCAATTTTCTAAGAATTTGGATTTGTCAACCTGTCTTCAGTGACCTGATTACATCATTTAAGAAGGTCCTACCCTCTTTCATCCATATTTTTGACTGAGATATTACTCAGATTAATAATATTAATAATATTATAGAGGAATTTCTTTAGCGTTTTAACCAAGAGATTTGCAGGATGACTTCTTGCTACCATGATGACTCTTGAAAAGTGCATGCTATTTAGTATCATGACTTAAATTTATGAACATGCACATGTTATATTGTTCTATACTTGTAACAACTGGATGAAGTTTCTGCTTTCTGGATCTTTAAAAAACATTTTGAATTTTTTTTACATTATTTAAAACAGAAAACACTCATCCTATATGCTTTGCCTATAATGAATGACATGAACTGTCTAGATTTAATTTCTCATCAATCTATTTTTCATGGTCTACATATTTCTCTGAGCAACTACAAGTAGAGCTAGTAACTATTTGTGTGTGTGTGTGTGTGTGTGTGTGTGTGTGTGTGTGTGTGCATTTTTTATTTTCTAACGATTCTTACCTTTTCTACATTTATTTATTATATTAGTGAAAAGCACTGGCTTTTCAAAGTCTTGCCTTTTTTCTGAATGATTTATGCTGTTTCCCTGGCTGTTCTTGTAATTGACAAAAGTTAACTGCAATATTCTCAAGAGAAATTAATGTTTATGCAAATATGCTGATGACCATAATCCCCCAAAAATGAACATCTAGCATTGTTTTGTTAGTCAATATGTAAGCTCGTAGACTTCAGTAAAACATTCAGCTCATGTCTCCAATCAATGGACTAAAAATCTTTGTATTCTTACAGAGCTTATTACAGACCCTTACACTTCTGAGGAATAGTTCAGTCATACTATTTTCTGACCATTTACAGACATTTTCTGCTTCTCCATTTAAGGAAATGAGAATTCATCTCCATAACTATTCTACAGTGAAAAGACTTTCATCAAGGCCTTACATTTCTCCCCCAGAGGAACCTCAGTCTTTTCCTCCATTAGGACCTTTTAGCAGTAGTTAGTGTGCACACACATATCCATTCGTTGTGGAAAGGGAAGGCAAGAAAAGATTTCCGTCTTCTCACTGCCTCTTTTTGCTCACAAAGTTCAATGATTTTTTTTTCTTGCCTTCTTCTTTTGGATAGTGTGGAATTCATTTTATTGGCAATATTCTTTTATGTTGTTATATAAATCTGACTTAAGAAAAAATGATTTTTCTCATTCTTCCTCTTAAGGTAAATGCCAGCTCTGCCTGAACTGAATTGGAGACTAGGAAATGGGGAGAAAGGTGTTTCCCATGGTTTTAACTGTATATGTGTGTTCTTTGTTTCCTAAGAGCTAAATTAGTAATTAAATGACTATGTTAATTGGCCCCCAGAGATAATGAAGTGGGTATAGACACATTTGCTGGGAATTTTAGGGGTGAACTCATGAGAAATACTTGCAATCAGAGACAAGGGTGTTCCTCTGCTATACTGTAAGGAGGAAGCTTTCAATCATTGTTACAAGGCAGACAGAAATATCATCAGATGGAATTTCACACTATGCAATTTGACTACTTTACATCAGAATAAAACATTCATGCTCTAAGGGAACCACAAAGAGAGAAGTATTTCCTTGACTAAAGAATACAGTTATTCCTTTTCTACTCTGAGTTTACATTCTAGGGAGGCTTTTTTCTACCATACCCTCACCTGTAACTGGTGGACACTGGAATAAAGTATATATCTGAACAGCAGTTCAGTTTTCTAAGGGCTTGTATCTCATAGTCACCTTCTTTTGACAATTTTCTCTGAGACTGGATATTTACACACCCTTTCATACATCTGTACTATTATGTCTCACAAATCAAGCCACGGCCATTGTCTTAGTTGAGATTTTGAAGTCATCTTTCTTACTTCACATGATTTTTTATGAAATCTGTAGGAATTTGGCAGAGATGTCTACTTTATTAAGTTTGGTTTTCATTGGGCAATGGGATCAAATGCTCTCTTCTGCAAATTTTTGCCCTACATCCTGCTCTGTCTCTCACACACATGCACAAAAAAAAAAAACCAACAACAAAAAAATAAAAAACCCACACCTCACGACTGTGTATACTAGGAATAAACTGAAAATGGTTTTTTGCTTCAGAAATACATTCTGGTTTACTCAAAGTCCTTATCTGACAGATGCACTAGGCTTATATTGTTATGTACAAAGCAAGCCCTTTTTTTAAGACAGGACTGCTTTTTGCCCTGTTCTTCCATTGCCTAGGAGGAAAATAGGCAGGAGTAGAGTCTGAATGGCACTGCATTGTAAATAATAATGGGATGTGCCTTCTTATCCTCACTGTGCCTCTAATCCTATCCATGCAAATGAGAAGTATTTTTTTTTAAAAAGACATATATACCAAGCTTAAAAAAATGCATTTAGTTGGCATGTTTTCTTTAATCTCATTTAATGAGTCAAGGCTTCTATTCAAAACTAATAGTAAAATGGGCAGATAAAATAGCAAAATGGAATGTTTGGGAAGAATAAAACTGCCACTTGGGCGTTAGTAAGACACAACTGTCAGTTGTGAATCACATATTCACATTTTGTGATCAATTCCATAGAAATGGCTCTTTCTGCCAAAAATGCAGGCTTTTAGCACACACACGAGAAAATCCGTTAGTGCAGCATTTTGACATTAAGCATTTAAGTTGTATAATAAAAATTAAGGAGTAATTTATTCCTGAACTAGCTACAGTACCCACTAAGAGTAAATTCAGAGTTACCTGGCCCAATAGCTTTGAAAATCTCTCAGCACAAATGTTAGGGATGCACAAAATGGATTTATATAAATTATGTGTAAATGTAGTCATTGTTTTCATCCTAATCTTGACATACCAGTGCCATCACATTTATGAGAGAATGGTCATTGCTATCAGCAAATCTATCAATCAAGTGTCAAAACCTGCCCTTTTCCCTTTCTGTAAAATACAGGGCAAGGGTTACAGATGAGTCCAACAGATCATCCTGATGAATAATGTTCTGTAGCAAATTCAGATCGACAGTTACACAAAATGGTCTATCACAATACCATAAGAATCATCTCTCATGCCAATCATAACTGGAACTTTTCAATAAATATGTTTGAGTGGGAGATTGAATTCACTCAAAGGAGCATGAACAATACAGAGATTATTTTGTTCAGCAAGATTATTTCCAATTACAAGACAAACAAATTTATCACAGGTGAATAAACAAACAAGAATTTGGCTCAGCATCTGAAATTTAAACCAGAAATGAAATGAAACTCATAGAAACATCAGTTGATATTTACAAATGTGTTTTCCAATGGACTGAAGATTTTTCATTCTTTAACTGTGTTACAGCTTTTAACCTTCTCACCAAAACAGGTAACACAAAATCTTTTAAACTGATAACTTGTACAATTAGTAAACATTAGTTCCTCTGAAAGAGTAGAATATATTCAATGAAATACAGTCAAATTGGAAAAGCAACCTCAAAGAGTAAAGGCATAAGGAGTCACGTCTTTTGCAGCCAATCCTGGACAGTAAGTGCCTCTTAATGAAACATTAAATGTTCTTCTGTTTCTCATTAAAAAAGTGGCATTTTCCATTTTCTTCTTCCACCATAGGTCAGCATAGAAAATCCTAGAAGAAATATTTTCTCCCTGGGCTTGTTTTTCTTAACCACTTATCAATTCCACCCATCTTCAAAGACTGGAAACCAAGGGAACAAAAGAATTAAACATATTCCACTGAATAAAATAACAACTTGCAACAAAATGCATCTATATCCTTTTCATAGCTTAGTTGTAAATTTTGCCACAAGTTGAAATTGGTGAAACTCAGCAGAAGTGTTACACTCCAACTTGAGGCCCCTTAAAATAGGTGAAGAATACAGATTTATGAACCCCTCTTCATCTCAGAGTTCTCCTCATTCAGAAAGCATAACCAGGCACCTATGAAAATCTCACACAGTGCTTCTGCAAGGAAGTCAGGGGGACATAAAAGTCTTGTCCGAGGCCTTGCATTATCACTAAATGACTCCAGAGAGAGAAGACAGTGTAATGAGCAGACAAGAAAAACGGCAGATTGTGGGAAATGGATTTGTAGAGAGTTCTCAAGAGCTTGACAGAAGGCCCACACAGTATGGAACTGTATGTAGACTTTGAGATAAGAAATGCTGACTTAGAAATGCCATGGAATAGGACAGATATTGTTGAGAGAGAAATGGGACTAGAAAGAAGTTTCAAAGGATGGCCTTGCAAGTAAGACTGGATACTTCGGAGAAATAGAACTATGAAAGATGCATTGTAATAGAACCCACTAGTGGTTATATTAGATGATTGGCTTTAAGGCATCTTCAGCATGGTGGCAAAAGCTGATAGGCCAAGAAACATTTATAGTGTTTTGTAACTAGAAAATAGCTATCTTCTGATTGTGATGGCATGAATTGTAACATCTGTATTGTCTCAGCCTTCACGAGACTGAAAATAGAATAAAAGTTTTTAAAACACCTCTCAGTTACCCCATCTCTAGGTCAGAAAAGAGCCTAATCCAACAGCAGATAAGAACCTTAAGAAAAACAAATTGCAAATGGTTTGTAATGAGCTGACGGACAGAACTTATAGAAGGACTAGATAAAAAAAAGATTAAGAAATTACAGTAAAAAGGAGAGAGCAGAGAAAGGAGGGCACCATGAAAATAAATTAAAACACAGAAAGAAAAAAATAATGAGTCGATGAAAACACATGCTTTAAAAGAAATAAAGATATGAGGTTTTGCAAAACACCATCATCGAGAGAAGCACAATAAATAAGAGTTAGATATCAAATAATCAAACTGTGCATACCTTCATCAATGGGTTCATACTTCATAATAATTTCTAAGGTAGTTGTTTCATTAGCTTCAGTTTGAAATTGTTCTTTTATAAGAAATTTAAGGAGCTGGCCATGAGGTAGAATGTTGCCATTTATTGAGTAAGCCTTGAATAGTTCTTCATATTCAGGTCTGTGTACAAGAGCTCGATAAATTGCTTTGAAGTCATCCATGCTAATTATATCTCCTGAGTGTTTGTCAATGGATTTCTGAAGAAAAAAACAACCAAAATAATTTTTTAAAAATCAATAAAACAACGTGCAATTATACAAAGTTATGCACCAAACACTCTTTTATAACTGATCATAAGTGTGAGAATCATTGAAGAATCCTTAGGCAACAGTGACTATAATCAGATTACGCTCTTCAACTTCTAGATTACACTTTGTTTGCTACAAATATTTTATATAAAGTAAAATGGACCATATGACATAATTAGCATCTAAATAAGTACAATAAATTTACATTTAATGCATTTTTAATATTAAAACACATTGTAGAAAATCTCTAAAATGCTATGCATTAAAATAAATGTGCAGCATAAAACTTATCAAGTGGAAAATATATTTAGTATAATACCTCTTCAACAGCTATTTACACCATATTATAAATACTGCCAGTGAAATTTGCATACAAAAACAGCAATCAGTAATCTTAAAAATGAAATAAGGATGACCAAATTATCAAGAGATACAAGTCTTTTAACACTTCAAATAAGAGACAAAATTTGAAGACAAGATATTTTATAATAACCCATGACATCATGTTCTATTCTTAACAAGCCAGAATGTTTAACTTAGATTAATTATTCACACTTCCAGAATTCTTGAATTGTATGCTTGTTTTCATAGAGCTTACAAAATGTTAGCATAGTAATTAATTTCAGTGTTTCAGTCTAAAAGCCAAAAGAAAAGTTAAAAGGGCAAAAGAATTTGAGTAGAAGAATACTTTTTCACCATTTATTCGTTTTACATTTTTCTCAGGTCTACCAAGTCTATTTTTCCTTTAAAATGTTCTACTCAAAATAAGTAACTACATATGAGATATAAATATTTCTAACATTTTAGCCTGAATTATTCTTAAAAATTGCCAAATTAAGAGAAATCTGCTCACAAAATTGCTCACAAAAATTACAAACAAATGGCAATCCACTGCCTCAGTGATTATCACTGTAAGCTGATAAAAATTCCTAATTATTGTCTCCTTAAACTGGGACTGCCAAAGAGGCCAAGTGCCAGCATCCAAAACATGGCACTCCCTATGGCTGGCTTGGCTTCCCCAAAAGTGTCTGTGAACAGGAAATTGCTTACTTGAGCCCTGGTTATTCTTTGATCAAGACTTTGGATTACTATTAAATTAGATTGGCTTTAAACCCATACCATAATACCTAAAAGTTTAACAATCCATTGCCAGTTTCCTTCCTACGCAGTACAGTTCCTACTGTACTTCTGAATAAGTGCAACAATAGGAGTAAAAATACATTAGATAACCAAAACAAGTACAGAATTAAATTTCACTAGGAGTTCTAGTGAAAAAAATCTTACAAATCAGTACTTCAGTATTTGCTTTGAGTTTGTGAAAGAGAATAATAATGACCATTTTTAACAGAAAACACTAGCAAGAAAATATTTCTGTACAAATGCTAATTATACACGTTTCATTACTGCTGAGAATTCCCCATCTAAGGTTGATATCCTCAATCCAATTTTTAATGTTCTTAACAATACTGCAAATTTGCTCATAACCACTAAGCAGGAAAAGAAAATACTGACTTATTTTGGAAATAAACAGTCCATCAGGACTTGGAAGATGTTCACTTAGTTATTGGCACAAGGAGAAGCTGGGCAAAAAAATTAAAGTTTTTATTTTAGTTGCCTCTTGATGAAATACAGGCAATAGTATTAAACAAGAGAGCTCTTCAAATTTAAGTGATAAAAATCATGTCACTATAAAAAGACATTCGCATAATTTTTTGGGGTAGATATTTATTATTCCTATTTTTATTAATGCACATCAAATCTTTGCTGTTCAGAAAAGGAAGAAACAAAGAGTCTTGAGAAAAATTATATTAAAATTTATTATTCCTTAAAACCTAAATGTTCATAATTCTGATATTGCTCAAAAGAGTTGAACAGTAAAATAAACTCAAAGAGAACAGACAAGAAATAAAGCAGATTATTCCTTAAAATTGGTTTTCTAGAAAATGTATTTTGCTATGTGTAAACACTAGATTAACTGCTGATGTGTAGTTACTTACAATGACGTCAGTAAGATTCCCTTCCAGAATGCTTTGAATTTTTATGTGTTATTACACTGATTAAATATTTGAGCCCCCCGATCTACTGAACACCTGTAAATCTTCCTCAAATAGCAAAGAACACCTAACAGTACTGCTACAAATAACTAGATCAGGCTATTGGGTATAATATGTTGTTAAATACAACAATATCAGACGTGCTCTTTGCAGATCACTTCCCTCAAGTAATTCCTCTCTTCTCTACCCACCATCTCTCTTTAATTCCTGCCAGAAACCAAAGTAGGTGGAAGATGGAGGAAACAGTGACAAGTATTTTCAAGTTCTCAAGAGATTCTCAAGGTTGGCAATTATCTCCTTGCAGTGCAAGTTCAAAAACCACAGGAAGCCTCTTCAGCCAGGGTTGAGCTCATGCTGCTGGTTCTACCTTGGCTTGACAAGGCAGACAACAATGAGAAAGGAAGACAGGGTGAGGAAAACTTAGTGCCTTCCTTCTCATGACCTAAAAGTTTCTCACTTGCCATAGCTCATTCTCCTCTGCCAAATCAGGACAGAATCAGCCAGCTAGTTACAACATTCTCAAAAGAATAATATATATAAATATGTAAATATATATATATACACACACTTCTTTTCATTCCCTTAGGGAGACAGCGTTACCAGACAGCTGTTTTGGGGGGGGGGGGTG
>VWZP01008102.1:429533-482001 GCA_013396995.1 Dicaeum eximium | reverse complement strand
GATCTGTTTTGGGGGGGGGGGGATGGAAATGAGGTAAAAGGGAAAACCTTACATCTTTTGAGTCATTATATGAAGAACATGTATACCCAGTATGTGCCAAGGCACTCAGTTTTGTAGTATTTGCTCACTGAGACAAGATCTGCTTGGCAGTAGTTTGCTTACCTACCCTAAATTAAATTATTACCCCCAGTTTCTATCTGTATCATGTAACCTTCATGGAAATCTCTTAAACACTGGCACATCTCAAGGCCAAATCCCTTCTCTGGGGGTTAGAGTGAGATTCCCATCCATTCAGGCACACCTCTGGAAAACTACAGGAGAGGTACAGTGGAGAACGGAATGAATGCGTGCTGGATCTAAAGCCTGAACAGCTCAGACAAGTCCACATTGTCCTCCTGGCAAGAGGATCTTGAGGAAGTTGCTCTCATGGCTCTGCCCAGCACCAGGCAGGCACGTCTGGGCTCATTAGCTTGGTCACAGAAGAAGCTGAATAGGATGAAACCAGAATGCTCTAAATTTTCTCAAGTGAGGTCATGTTACAAAAAAAAAATGGGAATCAATATTGATGTATTTTCCATCTTATGTTAATTTGTTGTGGTGAAAAGACAGAATTACGTGTGTGTCAGTCTCTTCTTGGAGTAACAAGCAGTGGGACGATCAGAAATGGACTCAAGTTGTGAGAGGGATGGTTTAGATTGGCTGTTAGGATAAATTTCTTCACTGAAAGTGTCGTCAAGCATTGGAACAGGCTGTCCAGGGAAGTGTCTGAGTCACCATTTCTTGAAAGTGCTTAAGAGACCTGTAGATGTAGTGCTTAGAGATAAGGTTTATAGGTGTATTTTCAATGTATTAATGGTGGACTCAGTGATCTTAGAGGTATATTCCAATCTAAATAATTGTGATTCCAATGCAAGCCCTAGATTATCTATTTTACACAGAAACAAAATACCTGGAGGAGGAAAGTTCTTTGCTGATTTTGCACACCACACTAGAACAAAATACATTTCCCAAAAATTAACTTGAAAAAAATCAGCAAACGTATGATGTGTGTAACTGAACTTCTAAACCATTAATTCCTTAATGTACATACACCTTACCTTGAAAATATGTTTTAAATGTTCTTCATCAAAAGTTATTTGCATTTTTTCAAGCAGCCTCATGCAACCATCTAAATCAATATTCCCAGTCTTGAAGTCATTCTGAATAACATTCCAAAACCACGTATGAGACATGAGGTTAAGGAAGATTTTGGCCCATGAAATTGCCTTTTCATGGGGGGAGGAGGGGAAGAAGTTTAATTTTATTAAACGTAAGAAGCTTGTGCTTTCCTTTTCTTGTACTCTGGAACATCCTTTTCTTCTGACCTCTGAGAATGCAGCAGGCCTTGAGGTGTGCAGGAAGAGATTTCTGCTCTGTCCTCAAAGACTCGGAGGGCAATGACCAGAAGGGCTGAAAGGAGGGGGCTTAGGAGATCAAGGGGCGCTCAGGGTGCAGAAAGGGGTGCAGTGAGAGGAGGGAAATGTGGGGAGGCCGAGGGCATTCAGCAGTGGCAGGGAATGGTGGGGAGTGCCAAGAAACACCAAGGAATGAGTGTCCCAGCACTGTGCCCACCCAAACATTACCAATCAGCCCTGGCTGATGGGACTGGCTGCCCCAGGCCATCCCTGCCACCCTCCCGGGGGTCCCCTGTGTGCCCAGGCCACGTCCAGGCCTGAGGGGAAATAGACAGGTCAGAGAGGTCCCAATGGCAGCTGTCACAGGGCAGGGAGAGGAGAGGGGGAGGAGAAGGCAGCAGAGGAAAAGGATATCTGTTTTCATCCATGGTGGCTGTGCACCAGGTGCTCCAGCCCCCTCACTGCAGTGCATTGCCAGCACCTGGCTCAGGCTCACAGTGGGCTTCTCATGCCACTGTGCGCTTGAGTGCCATGGAACGTTCGCTCCCCCATCCTTCCAGGGTCGCTCCAGGGCCGCTCTGCTGATGTCACAAACTGCAGAGCCCAGCACAGGCCCGTTCCTGCCCCTGGTACACCACCCTGCCACCATCTTGTGCCCTTCCCTTCCAGAGCAAAGTGTCTCCAGGCCCTGCCCTTATCCTCCATCTCCCACCCTTAGGATACCCCACACCCCGCACATGCCGCGGCAGGAGCTGTGTGAGGTCTTCTGCAGCCGACTGAGCCAATGTCCTCCTGGGGATTTTGGCCAGCTTCTCTGAGGTCTCTCTGCTCTGGTCTGAGGTGACAAGCTGGTGAGGCAGGAGGCTGTCACCACAACATCTTCCACCAAATAACCAGGAGCACTGTGCTACCAACCCACTGCAGCACCCTGGGGGAAAGCCCCTTTTTGGGCCTTGGGGAACCAGCTGGCTCCATGGCACGGGGTGATGGTGGATGTTGGGGAACGGGGAGAAACCACCCCAAAGGGCTGGGAGGCCACCCGAGCTCCCACTTCCCTGGGTCCTCAAAACCAGCCTGGGCAAGTGCAGCTGTCCATGTCCTGCTTTGAGGCACACCGGAATCAGCCTTCAAATCACTGGGACAGCCTTGGGAAATCAGGCTGGACTTTTGCCCTGACTCCATTTCCCACTCATTTTACAGGGATCCTTCTCCAGACAAACTGCTTCGAAGTTGCCAGCTTCAATGTAGCTGTCAGCAGGCCTGAGTGAGACTCTAAATGTGACAGACCAAAGGCAGTTTGCCACAGATTTTATGAAACTTGTGAAAGCTGAGGACACCAAGTTTTGTACTGACGTTCTGGAAAACATTCAGGTTTTGTCAGAGGATATATGGGGAGAAAATCTGTCGAGGAACTCCCCGTTACTCATGCTTT
Organism: Dicaeum eximium; assembly: GCA_013396995.1. NCBI lineage: Eukaryota > Metazoa > Chordata > Aves > Passeriformes > Dicaeidae > Dicaeum > Dicaeum eximium. Next base: position 479,175 of record VWZP01008102.1, on the reverse strand, counting down.
TGTGAACTATGGAATAAACTATGCAATGATCAGCATCTGAACACCAAGGTCTCCAATGCTGAAGTGCCTCAATGCTTACTGAAATACTATCTTTGATATGATGGTCTAAATAAAAAAAAGAGAGGAAAAACAGAAAATGGAGTGGTTTAATTGATTTATTTCTGGATCACTCAGGAGAGTACAGAGTACATCAGTCAATCACCACTTTAAAAATAATTCAGGTCTGCAGTGATTGTAATAATTTGCTCTTTTTTTTTTTTCACTTTCATCATGTACTTTTCAAGTACTTTACCAGTGATAGTCAAATTGTCAAAGGCAGCACAGTGCTACAGGTGAGGTAGTAAGCAAATTATTACTTTCCTTTGTAATTTTAACCAAAATTATATTCACTTATGTAACATCAAACCAAATGAAATATTGATTTTAAGTAAGTTGGTAAGGTAGATTGGCATAGATATTGGAACATAATATCTAGATTTCTTTCATTGCTACAGAAACCCTGTAAAATTCAGCCTTCAGGCTTTGCTTGTGCATATATCTCTGAATCCCTTATACAGGCAAATGAAAAAAAGATCAGGACACAGGGGGAATAAATTTCTTATAGCTATATAAGAAATAAGCTATATATATGAGCTATATATATTTCAGGACTGACCAGGGATGTAGGCTGGGTGTTGCAGTATTAAAGACTAAAGTAATGCTGCTCCCTCTCTCCCAGTATTTATTACAAAGGCCAAAAGAATGCATGTGATTTAGGTTTACTTTCAAACTGTAATAGTGATTATTTCCTACCATTTATCACAAATTATTACAAATGCCTACCATCCATGCTGTTTTCTGTAAACATAACTTTTAATTAGAGTTTCAACAGAAACAAAGTTTAATTTCAAGCACTACTGTAAACATTACACTTAGAAAAAAAAAGTGTGAACATTTAAGCATTATTCTTACAAATATTAGATATTTTAAATGTAAGCATAAGATTTTCCTGTTGTTCATCACAGCTGGTGGGAATTGCAGTGCCACATGGGTTGAACACACCCTTTTATAAATACTCATCTATGGCTCTATAGATTCACTGCTGACTGGCCATGATTGCTTTCATTGTCTTGGTTTTAAAATGTCATAAAGAACGCGTATTGCCATGGTTTCAAGGAGAAAAAACATTGTGCAAAAATGGGCATCTTCAGGTTACTCTTTTGAAGAAAAGATTTTGCTTACTTACTGCCCTCTGATTTGGGAGGTTCCTTTCTCTGTGTATCTGGATATGATAATTAATTTCCCAGAGAAACCAATGCAGCTGAATAGGGAGAAAGATGGAGCACAGGGCCCATTTTCTGTGCTCCCTCAGTTCTTCAAAGAAAGCTGCATTACCTATGGGTCATTCTCTTTTCACCCCACAGCTGCTACTGAGATCCATCCAACACCAATCCAGCCCTTTAGTGCCCATGTTGCTGCTGGAGACCATTTAATGAGCAGGCAGCTGTCTTTACAGGGAATTTCATTGAATAAGTGATGATTTCTTTATTGAAAGTAAAAGTAATTTTATTAAAAATATTATATAGCCCACGCTGCTATAATGAAGATGGACTGTTGGGAGTGTAGTTTATATTTGCAGTACCAAAAAATATAGAAGAAACATAGATTTAAGTGCTAACAAACACAGATATAACACTAGAAATTCTGGATTGGAAAAAATCACTTTTTCCACAAATACTGAACATGAAGAAACAATAGGGAACAATAGAGAACAATGAAAAAAGACTAAACAGTTAAACGACTTTCAATTTCAATATTTATTCCACCAGATCAATCCCTTATGAGATGCAAATACATGGCATTTTGCAATAAACTGTTTGGTTCTGTAGAATTTAATTCTCTCTGCTTTAAAATGCTATTTCTATATGGCAAAATTGTAGTAAAGACTGCAATAATAAAAAATATTTAATATTGTAATATCAGTCTACCTTTATGAACTTTTCATTTTCTTTCAATTTCCTTTCTCTATAAAAGAGGGAATCTGTGAAACCAGAATCCGCAACAAAAGCTGTTCAGAAGGATGGAATTTTGGCAGAATAAATGTTCTGATCTGACTGAAAATGCTCACTCATTTTTTGCAAGGCCATGAAATTAATCTGGAAAAAATAATTACAAAACAGGCTTTGTCAATTTTCCCTCTACATTCTCCAGGATGGGCTTGGATTTTTTTTTTCTTTTTTTAAAATTTCTTTTTGCAAGTGGAAACTAGGGAAAGAATAAACATAATGAGAAGAAACTGAAGGTGTACAAGTCCATGGAAAACTTCACTGAACTTTTATTTAAACATTTTTGTGGCTCTGAATGTCTTTGAGACTGTCCTGGTTTAGGAAAAATTTGAGAGAGAACTTAGTTGCAACTGCTTGTTTTTTGGTCTTTAAGTGATTTTTTGTTGTTGCACAGGGAATACATGCCAACTTTCATTATCTTTATTCTTAAAATAGCCTCCTTTTCTCTCTAATGCTTTGAAAACCATTCACATTCTTATAGCTGCTTGTGAATCCCTCTCTTTTTTTTTTTTTTCAGTTCCCTGTATTTTAACAAAATAAATGAAGGATTGGCACATATATTTGTATCTACAACAAAAACAAAAATTCAAGTTGTCCAGCTGTATCAGGCAGCAGTTTTGCAATGCAGTCAGGTGTACAGCACACCTGTAATTGAAGCTCTGTCCTATTTACAGTCATAATGATCTACTGGTAAAGACTTGCTTAGTGCCTGCAAAAATACATTATCATCAGGTATCTTTTGGTTCTTCTTACCTTGGGTTGCTCCTGAGCAGCCATGGTTCTTTGGCACAAGGACAAGATCACCTACTCTGTTCAGACAGCTTTACATGGAAATATAATTTAATGTGTCAGCAGTGATGCAATTTTCTTTCAAAATAAAAAAGTTATTTTGTTAAAACTTTGCCCCTCCATTTTCAGGCTTGCAGACTCATTGGAATCACCAAGCTGGTAAAAATGTAACTGGGCCAAATTGGCTCAAATTTTTTATTTGTGATAATAATTTTGAATACGTCATTAATTGTTGCTGTGAAGAAAATTATCATTTTTACTATGCCAGTAACATTAGAGTTTAGCTTGGACTTCACTGTCAGCTTACAGCTGCATTTAAATGAGAAGACACTTAGCATTTGGACTGAATATTTAATGTTCACATTATAAAGTTTGCCTCATGTTTTGCTAATACTACAGCAGGTGGAAAACCTATCAAAATGAAAACAGTGAAACAAGTGTAATGATTTCATTTTCAAATATCCATGTGCAATTAAAAGCTAACTTATTTTTTATTTCAGAATAGATAGATAAATCTGTAACAGGCAATAAAGATTTCAGTTATCTGTTGGCAGAAAGCAAAGTCTAACAATATTCCTATTCATCGGAAAAACTTAATGTTTTCCTCTTTACGTTTTCCAAAAATTCTTTCTTTGCATCATTTGTGGAATGGAAAAGGCAATTTTTGCAAAACAAAACACCTTGCTTGTATGTCTTCCAGCTTTGTAGTCTGTACTAAAATCTCCAGTAAGTATGCCTTACTCCTCATTCCTTTCCAAACTGTTGAAAAGAGAAGAAAATATAATTTTAGGACAGAGAAAATAAAAATGAAGGAAATCCAAAGAACATTCCATCAAGTGTCTCTCTCTCACTGAGCTCAAACAACCAACACATTAATGCTGCAGCTGCAGTAAGACTAAATTCAAGGATTATTTTCCCTTCTACAGTAAGAATGGTTTAAAATGTTTCAATAAATCTGAAAAAGCAAATTTATTACATGCCAAGTGCAAGATATTTTCTAAGTCTGTATGTCAGTATGTCATTCTTGCCCAAGCAGTAGGTTTTATCATCCTTTTTAATGAAAGCTTCAGAGTTATAAAAAATGGGGAATGGTTTCAAAAGTCACTATTTCAAAAAAATAACTATATTGAGCTATTCAAAGCATTGTATCCTGGGATTCTCCAAAGTTACGAGACACGTTTGTTGTAGAAAGATTTTGGAATTGTCACCATACAAAACTGATGGAATGAGACAANGAGCACGAGGTGTTATAAAGGGGGGAGGAAACCAGGGGTGGAGGGATACAGAAACCAATCAGGAGAGGGTGAGGGAGGAGTTGAGTACAAACACAAACCAATAGGGTTGAAGTTGGGAGTGAACCAAGGTACAGCAACCAATGAGAGACTAGGGATAACATAACTGACAGGGAAGATTCCAGAATAGGGGTATGGGTCAAGGGAGGATTGACACTTCACGGGGGTTGGGTATAAGGGATTGACAGGGATGGGGAAGGAGGGTGAACACCTTATATAGAAAGGAGAGATTCGGGGCAAACCATCAAGGGCTACAGAGCAAGGGAGGTTTCGGGGAAAAACCAACAGTGATATTAAACATCAAACAACCTTAAAAAACACACTACTACAATTACCCATGCCATATTAGATCATTAATGAAGTCAATTATCCTTGAATGGAAAAAAGGAACTACTACACATACTTAAATTAATACCTAGAAAACATCCTGAGATTTTTTTCAGGATCCTGGGATCCCAATGAAGTCTGCTGATAGTGAGAGATATTGCAGATGAGACCTATCTAGGGGCTGTCTATCCCTCTGTATGTCCCCAGAACTGCATATGAGACACATTCTCAGGTGAATGGAAGGCCAGTGTCTAGATTAGATTAGAGACAACAATAGTTGGCTCTTAAAAACGGAGGTAGGGATTAATATATGTGACACGCGTGCAAAGCAGCCATGATCCCAAATGAAATTCTCAGATAGTTGATGCAAGTTTCTTTCCCAAAATGAAAAAACATTAAGAAACAAGAAATTTTCTATCCTGGTTGAAATTTAGAATTACAAACCGACATCCTCAAGCATGCTGCTGTGTTCTCCTGTACGACAGCTTTCTTTTCCACAAAGATTCAAGATCTACCTACACAGATGACAGATCAGTGCACCAGCCCCTGGCAAGCCTACAGCTGTTTAGGTGTGCTCATCTTCACTGGCAGAAAGCAAAGGATCAAAAGTCTTTGCTTATTCACATATTCATTGCTTTTTCTTAAACACATTTTGTTTATTCTTAAACACAAGAAGTTTAGGAGCCTGATAAAGGCAAAATATTGATTATAGTGCTGCTCATGTAATTATACTGTTATCTGACTGCTGAGACACAGCTTGCCCGCCAAGGAGTTTGACTTTAACCCAAATACATAGATCAGGCCATAGTAAATCCTACACACTCAACTAAGATAAAAATACGAGTTTGTGCTCATAGTCATTCATGTTCATGGCTGGAGACTGTCACAGTGGCCCCTTCTGGCATTAATCTTCCAGTCATTCTACCTGGGCACGTGTGAGCTGCCCATTTCATATGGCTCATTCTTTCCCTTGGAAGGGAATGTTTAATTTGGGGTTCAGTTGGGACAGGAGGTTGGGACAGCATACTGGGAAATGTATCCCACTATGGGAATTCAATGGCTGAAAGAGGGCAATTTCCTCTAGAGGTTAAGGAAAATAAATACCCTACAAGCCACTTCTCTTTGAGTGAGGAATTGACAGCTAAACCTCATAGAGGCTGGTTTCAGTGAAGGAAAAACAAAACAAAACAAAACAAACATAAAACACCAAAACAAAACAAAACAAAACAAAACAAAACAAAACAAAACAAAACAGTAGGTTTCAAGAAATGTCTTTGGTTTCAGAGAGAAACGGTTTGTTTCTGAAACAAGACAACCAAAGGGAAGGTTAACAAATTATTGGGGGTGGGGGAACATTGTAGGGTTTTGGGGTTTTTTACCCTACATTGAAGATACTGTTAACAAGATTTCCTCTGAGAAGCTCCCATCTCAGAAATCAGGCTCACACAGATGGAAAAACTCCTGTACACACCTTGAACAGCTGTGTTGTCCTTTATGGACCATTGACTCCGTTGATCTTGAAGCATCCTAGATAACTTCCCATTAGAACCAGTATGTTCTAAGTCATCGAGTTTCTTTATGCTGTGTTTCTTGCTTTATAGCATTCAACAGATGAGAAAAAGTGGGGTTTTTTTCCCAATGCTTACGAGTTCATTAGTAAATATCTTTTACAAATCCCTGTGATTATTTTTGAGAAAAAAAGAACTGCCAGTTCACTGAAGATATTAATTTTATTTAAGAACTATATTTCACACAAGACTTCCCATTTTCAACTTACTTTAATAACACAGTCATTAGAGACAGATATGAGAAGCACAGCTTATTTGAAGTATTTATTATTCATTCTTGTATTGTTAATGAAGCAATGCCTGAAGTGCATCTGCAGCAAGAAGTCACCTTCTTGTTCATCAGTTTTTCAAGTCCATAAAATAAATGTGATTGCTTCAGGTACTGTATTACACTGATTCAGTACCATTGCTTTCCATATTAACATCTACATGCAAATTTATTCTGTTGTTCTTTCTTCAATAATTAACATTATCTGCTAATATATTCTTGCCCAGACCAGTTTCTGTAGTAATTATCATCCAGTGCTGTATGTATTCACTGAGCAGCTATAGTTTATTCTTTCTTTTTCCATCAAAAGGTCATTTTAAAGACACATCAGCAACATGCTTTCTATGATCTGTAAGCCCTGCAAGAACCAAGCTGTTGTTTCAGCCCCTGGGCTCTAGTTCCATATGCCTAAATCCATTACAAAATATGGATTTATCTGAAGCCAATGAAAAGCATAATTAACATTTTGGTATTTGGTGTGCAATAATTTACTTTCTGTTATCAAAGTTACATAGGCTGCCAAATGTATGATACAGATTATGGGACAAACTGTGCTTGAAATGCAGGTTCTTTCAAAACAACCTGTTATTTCCCATGAAGTATTCATGGGGAGAAAGAGAAGATTAAAATGCATAGGCTCGATTTTGCCTTCAGCTCTTTTCTGGCTCCTCTGTTTAAGTCCCAGTTCAACAAAGTACTTAATTGTCTGATTAATTATAATCATGTGACTATTTCCACTGGGAGAAGTAGTATGATATAGCTACCATGATGCTACAGTTGGTTGAATATGATAATGCAAAATGAAGGACCTTTTAAAGAAGGTACAGACAACAACAGAAATGTTCCCTTCTTTTGACTGTGAACTTTAGACCTGCCTTGTTGGGAAGGATGATGAAGGAAGGCCTTGCAGAGATGGTTTACTGGTGAAAGATTTTAAGAATGAAGAAATAGAGCTGAAAGCAAAACTTGAGCTATAGAATGTGAAGCAGGANTCCCTGTCTCCGGAAGTCTCTTGTCGCACCCCAGATAGCAGCCAGACTTTCCTAATACTGCCTGAAGAAATTTTCTACAGACTAATTTCCAGTCTTTTGCTCAAATTTATTTTATGACTTAATTTACATGATTCTGCTTCTATTTTTTTTTTTTGTCTTAAATATAATATGTGTTGGTTGATTTTCTTTAAATTAATACTACTAGACCCAGAATTATTCTTAAAAGGCAAGAAACTTCAATAAATAAAATGCTAAGCATTTATTCTTGCTCTAGTCAAAAACACAACAGTCAAGTGAAGCATCTTGTCCATTTAAGTTCTGAGCAAGAGTGTTCAGTGTCTTCTGAATTTGAAGAGGTTCAGCTGTGTGGTTCAGCTCATTTTTCCACTGGAGTTGCCTTATAGCTGTAAGAAAATGTTCATATGTTCTACAAAATGAGCAATTTGTGGGCATAAAAGGAGCAAGATCAGTATAACTCCTGACATACCTTGAAGGTACCTCGAGAACTGCATTCTGGTCACTTCTTCTGCACCAGGAAGATATAAAAAATTTTTTTTAAACTTTCCATGCTGTTATTGTGGATTCAGTAGAGTGAAATTCTGTTTCATTTCTGTGAAGTGATTGATCATTATGTAGTGGGAAAGTAAATACATGAAGCACTGTGAGCTGATGAGATACTACAAGAGTGGGGGCTACTTATGTGTTTTCAGATAATGGCAGGGAGATAAGAAATTAAGTGCAGAATGAAGGTAAAAAGAAAATTGGATTTTTGCTAGCCATAGATCTCTAGTTTAGAATTTGAGATTGTCCAGTATTTTTCTTTTAAAAGCAAGATTTATTATAAGAATTTCCTGTATAAAGGGAATTTCTGTCAATTCTCTGAACACATAGGACCAGATTAGAGGAGGTGAATGCATTTGCAAATTTACCCCTGCAGCAGAGTAAGTAATTCCAATGCCAAATTCCTACTCATATTGGCACAATATTTTTATAAGCAAAAAGTTGAAGCAGAAATGAAAAGAACTCAATATATTTATCATTAAATTCTGCAGTCAAAAGTGACATTGATGCTTCTGTTGCTGTTTCATTAAACTCCTCATAGGCAGCATAATCCTGATCATTTCAATTCCCTAGAAAAATATTCTCTATTTCATTTGCTTCTAAAAGACCAAATTATTAACCATGTCATATTGTAAAATTGCCATCTAAAGACTTCATGATGTGCTAAGTAGAAAGGAAATTGCCAGGGGCTGTAAGCTCTGGGTCAAAGGACAGTTGTTTGTAGCTCATTAGTATGATGTGGTGAAATCTGAAATTATATTAAATGTTTGTTTAAGATGTAATTACTGAAGAATTTATGCATTTTCAAGTATTCCATGCAGATCTGTAGTCTCATATCAACAGTGGCAGAAGTGCTTTCTTGGGTGCATTATTTGCCTCGTCCAGAAGCAGGAAAGCAATTCAAAGCCAAAATATATTGCTCAGCATGTTTGCTGGTTTTTGGGGTTTTTTTTCTTTTTGCTATTTCTCTCTTTACCCAGCTGTGCAGCTCTGAATGCCAATATATGATTTTACAGGAGAGCTCAATTCAGTTTGTCCTGCTCCCATTCTGCCTTCTGATGCCTGAAGAAAATTCAAACACAGCCTGAATTACCCTCATGACTTTGGGCTACATAGGTCAGGAGCCAGCTTCCAGGCTGCTGTGACACAAGCACTGGGTACCTCAGAGGCTCTTTCTCAGGTGCACAGGCTAAAGGCTGGATGATTTCTTTGCTCAGTCTGGTAAGAAGGAGAATAAAGTCTTCACACCAAGGACTTCATCTGGATCCCTTGTTTCAATGTCAGGGAATCTGGCATGAAATAGGAGATTGCACTTTTCCCTTGGGAAGTTGGTCTTAAAGCCCATCTCTCCCCAGGCACACGTGTCACCTGAGCTGCAAGCTCAATTTAGTGGTTCACCCACCAGCAAAGCTCTGAGCAGCCCTTACTTCCTCCCTTTGAAGCAAATTCTGGGTGCACACCTTCACACCTAACAGTAGAACGCTTCTTCGATGTGTCAGGTGCAAAGGATTAGGGTCCTGTGTTCCACCAACACACCAAAAGGAAAGAGAGTTTGGCAATTTGGTGAGTGTGAGTACCCACATCAGAAAGCAAAAGAAATGGAAGGATGCAGAAAAAAAAATCAAAGTGTGCTGGTGGTGGGAGGGTGGGAAATAGTGTTTGTTCTTAGAGTACACTAGTGCCTGACCTGTTTCTGAAAAAAGACACAATGCAATAAATGCAGGGCTGATATATTTCTATCAGACTGTTGAAATAAGGATTTTGGACAGCCAAGTATGAATCTCCATTTGTTTGGTATCAAATCCTTCTAAAATCTTTGCACAATTGATCTTGGTACTGGGATATCCAAACCCTGCTAAGCCTAGTTCTTGAAGCAGATTCATTCCTGCTCTGCCTTAAGAGCTAAAACCCAGGCTAATGAGATTCCATGTACTGTGGAGCTACTGCAGCTCAACTAATTTTGGAATTCATGCTGGATCTCTGAGACAATCCCCAGCAGTGCTGCACAGTATAACTGACCTTGCTACCTCCAGGATCACTTCAAATGTGTTGTGGCCATGAAATGCCATATATAGGACAGGACAGACCTGCCAAATATATTTTAGGGGAAGATAAAAGCCTATAGATACATTTAAAATATAGAGTGTATGTGTGTATATGGATATATAGATATATAGATATTATAAAGCATAAAGAGCATGTGTGTGCATATATATACACTCTGAGATGAAATAGAGCCAATAAAATTAGGACACCTAAAAATCATAAAAGGGCTAATCTCTAATTCACATACAGGATGCAAGTTGCAGTCACTTATTCAATGTTTAATGCTGTATCATTGAAGATTCCGTCTGTGAAAATTCCAGGTAATCCTCACAAGAAACAAGGTTGTAGTGAAAGTCATATTTGAGGAATTATTGAAAAATAAATTTATCTAAGCAAGATGAACCTCAGTGCACTGGGTACATCTGTATTATATTATATATTTCAGGATAATAAAAGTTTTCCTTTGAAAGAAAATAATATAATAACTGGTTGACAGCTAAACTTTTTCCCTGGTTGCCAAATAAATTTACAAATATGCAGTTTAAAATAGTGACTTAGCTACTGTATCTAATATAATTATAGAACACTGAAGTTTTATACACAGCATTCATTGGTATCTGCACTTTTTTTTTTGAAAAACAGAAAATACTGTGTTTTTCAGTACAACAGCCTTGGAAAATGTTATCTGATCACTTAAAAAATTGGACACAAAACAACTTTGATTACAGATTACTGTAAATATCTCTAAAAGTGGAGTTACTACATATAAACTTACTATTACTCATGATAAAAATCTATCCCACAATAAATCCCTCCCGCTCTCATACTTAATCTGTTTATACAAAGACAGTATTTATACACATTAGGATAGCTTTAAAAATAATATTTGATTTAAATTTTGTTATTTATATTAAAAGAATATGTAAATGTGTCAATTGTGTCAAATCAAGTGAAGTATCACTGAGAGTGAATATCTGTTGCTAAAAGCTTTCAGACTGAGTAAAAGCTTGTGTATTAAATGAGTTTTGTAGTTATGACAATACCTGTGTAGAAACCTAGAAAAATGGTATATGAATATTTATTAAAGACATGTTTACAATAAAATAGTATAATAGTTATGCATAAAATAGTATTGCATATTGTCAAAAATTCCTGAGAAGAAACTGCACTTGTAGCACTACATTCCTGTAGCCTGCATCCATCCTATGGGAAGCCACATCCTAATGAATTACTGCAATGATACAGAAGCACCCGCAATTAAATACACAGTGCAGCCAGCACAATTTGGCTTCTTGAGCAAGGACAAACAGCATCAGAAGAATCAGTTTCCATCCTTGAGGGGAATAAAATTGTCATAAGTCAAAAATAAAAGTCATAAGTCAGTCTTATGTGGGAGAGGAATGATGACGAGGTGGAGTTAAAAGTGGAGCATTTAATGGTCACAGCGCTGCAGGCACAGTCCCACAAGTGCTGGACAGAGGGGAGGTCTTCAGCCAGTCCATCAATACTGAGCAGGTTGTTTCCAGCTTCAGGGAGAATCTCCCTTGAAATTGCATCTACATGACACTGAGCAGGCAGAAAATCTCTCCTCTGTTTTTAGTGCTCCTTTGATAACAAGCTGCATAGCCTAGAGAAGCAGGAATTAAGTGAATTACCATGCACAGGGGTAAAAGCTTGTGCAGGATAAAAGAGGGATGACTAGGGAGCAGAAGTTAAAAGAAGGGGAGATGGAAAAGGACTGGAGGAAAATGGATTTTGTTGCAGCAGACTTGCCCACAGCTCCTGAATAGTACTCTGCATTTTGCTATGGTTCAGCTTTGAATTTATTCTGCTGATTCCATATAATTCTGAAATTCAATCCATAATAACCTCCTATTCACTATAACCTCCTATCTTATGGATATCTCCATATGTCAATTTGCTATGACATTTTCCTTGGTTTATCAAAGTGACAGACATTGCACTCTGCCTCTACATGATCCACTTTTATGCATAAAGAAATATTTATATTGTTCAAGGTTTCAGAATTCTTGTTTTGATCCCTTCGGTCTTTAAAAGTTGTGTCTAAATTTTCAATTCAAAGAAAAATACATAGAAAGCAAAGCAGTGAGGTGTTTACCTTTATGTATTTCTACTTCCTGATACGCTCTTTAACTACTCAATCACATATTAGTTATTTTCTGCTTGCTTGGCTGGTGTGTTGGTTAGCTTGGTTTGCTCAAATGTTCTCTTTCTTGATTACCTTGTTTCATTCCTTTGGATAAATTTGGGATACAGTTTACACTTTCTCTTCTTTTTGACATGTTAAGAAAAAGACGAAATAACTTCATTTTGAGGTGGGCCATTTTTAAAATAGATTAAAGAGAATGCTATTGCTGAATAGCCCAACTTAGCATCCCTGATTTCATCAGCAGACTATCCACCCCAATTCACTATATGTGACTGTTTATGTTATGTCTTTGTGTGCTTGAATGGTCACTGCAAAACTTCATTTCTGTCATCAATTAAGTGGAATATTGTGGATGGAAAAGAAATGCAGTAAAACCACTAGACTTTCAGCAGCATACACTCTCAGCTTTTGAGTTACTGGATGTTGGTTTCCATTCTCAAGAAGATGGAATATGTTTCAGGAAATCGATTTTGTTCTCATTTAAGCCAAAGGACCTTGCTCTTGCTGCATATCCTGCTCTTTCTTCAAAAATGTTTATTTCAAAAAATGGATGAAGTTTTCCCTAATTCTGATGAGTTTCCCTGAAAATCTAGATTCCTTGAAGGCCAACTCTGTAGTGTATAACCTCGCTGTTGTACTAGTGTCTTATCACAGAAATCCCTAAATGTTGCTACAGATCTCCACTGTATTAGCGGGGTCTGTATTAGGGCACACAGGATTGTGGCCTAACCACACAGGGGAATCTTCTACTGTACTGACTGCTGCTTTGGCTAAACTAGGAACATCTATATTACCTCTAGAGATTAAAACCTGAAACCTGTAAAGACTTAAACATCTATTTTTCACAGTGTCAAAAAGCACACATAAACTCCACAGATTGTTAGGTCATGTGCTAGAGCAGAGAAGCAATAAGTTACCTCTTCTCTTTTAAATGGATGAGCTAAGTAAAACAAATTCTATCACCACTGTGTGCTTGCTCTGCTCCCAAATACATCCATTTAGGGGCGTGGAGGGAAGGAACTAGAGATGAAGTTTCACTCTTTACACAGAAGAGCTGGGACAAAAGTTATCCCAAAGAAAGCTGGAGTGCAGCCAGGCCAGGCTCTGTATGGCTGTGAAACTCCTCTGAACTGATCAGTAAGCTGGACATGTTCACCCTGGCTCACCTCCCCTGCTTTGCCAGCTCCTAAAGGGGGAAGAAAATGAATGAACTCCAACCTCACCATTGCTCTCTGCTGCTGTTTCTCTGCCTAGAAAGCAAACAAGGAATAGCAAGTGCTCACAGAACCTGTCCGTGTGATTTGATTATATAGAGGAGGTACAGCTGAAAAGTCTCTGCTAGTGCTTGGGGAAAGGCCAGCAGTAATCAAGGCTCAGAACTCTTAAGGTAGGAATATATTTAAAGCAATTACTCTAGTCATTGCTTGCCTTCACAAACTGGAAACCTGTGGCCTTTATTTCATCTGCTCATGTGCAATTAAGGATTGCTTCTGTTTGTTTTGGCACACAGAAAGTCACCTTCCCCTAAAATAGCAAACAAATGCTTCTAAGAAGTTGGCTATCTGACATGATTAATACTTCTTCTCCTATGGGGTTAGAATATTGCAATTTGACTTACTTTGGCCTTGTGAACCAGAAAGTACAGGGAGTGGTGAGAAAATCACCTCAATTTTTTCTGCTTGCTGATACCTGGGAGACAGGAATTTTCATCTTTAACAGGACATGAATAATTAAATCATGATTTTAAACTAAAGGCTGAAAAGATCTTAAACTTGCTCATTTTTAGGGAGGAAGAAATGTAATAATTCTAAGAGATTATATCTCAGAAGTCGATCCTTTGTCACTAAATTTCAGCCAGTCACCAAATCTTTGGACCTGTAGCCTTCAAAACATAGTATGCTCACTTATTATGAACGGTCACATATCAAATAATAACAAGAATAATATATTTCCTGTCCTTAAGGTTACCAAAGGCCATATAAAATGTATGAATGTCTTTCATCAAGTTTTCAATTTGTCAGTTCCCAAGGGTTCCTATATATAGCACTGCTGTCAAAGTGGTGAATGGGTCTCCACTGTTCATAAGGCAAGTGACATCATGCTGTTCTGAGCACTGAACAGGAGCTTGAAGCAGAACCTTAATCTTGTTTTTGTCTTCCTTCCCCTTTTACAGCACCTCTGTGCTGTGAATCAAAATAGGTTTAGCTTGCAGATCTTTGCTCACCAACAATAATTCAAAATGCAATTTCATTTCTGTTATGAATGTTGAAACTTTTTTTATTTAGATATTCAAGTTAAAAAGTTAGAAGTTGTAATTAATAAAGTTTGTTAATGAATTATATTTAGGCGACTCGGGAGAATGCGTCGGGTCTCGTCGTCGATGGCGTCGGGATTTGTCGCGCCCCTGCGTCGGGATAGGAGTTTAAACCTTGTTAAATGTTCCCCAGTTAAGTCCCCCTAGAACCTACAGAGCAGGAGCCACTTTAGGAAAACCCCCTAAACAGCCCACGAGCCCCACACAAAGGTTGATTGACAAAGAAGCTTCCAGAACATGACATAATCGAGAAAGAGTCATCGGTACAGTTGGGGATTGGTCCACGCCCTGGCCAATCCCAGAGCGAACTTTCAAAATGATTGGTCAGGAGCGCTCCCTGTTAACAGCCAATGGGAAGCGGAGGAAACAACCAATCCGGAGAAGAATCAAAAACGGACCAATCCCCGATCAGCAGACAGTATAAAGGACAGTGTAACAGCTGTGATGGGGCTTTTTGCTTGTGGCAGCGCTTCTGTCCTGCGCAGGCTGAAGTTGTCTCCCCTGAGATACAGTATTTAAGCCAGCCCCGGCTTCTCTGCTGTATCTCTCCCTGGCTCCTAAAAGGCTCGGAGATTAGCTCCGAGCCTCACCTTCTGCCTTACCACAGTTTTTCTTATAAACGGATTTCCACTTTTTTTTAACACCAAATTAAGTGGTCCACCTCCGTTTATAACAATTTCAAGATCTAAATACAGAGGAAATACAAAATAAAGTTAATTGAAAGCCAAAGTCAATTATATGAATAAGCACTTTTGAGACTAAATTATATTTACAGCCCAGCAATTATTTGTTCACAATTGGTTTTTCTTGAAGACTTTTTCTTTACTCCTGTCTTTTTGAGAGATCCCCAGAGGTGTTGCGGTGTAGTGATGTGTTTACACGTTTGAAGTCTTGTTGTGATTAGTCATCAAGAACTCACTTGTTGATAAACATGCTCTGCTTCCCTTATCATAACCCATCTGATCAAAAGGATTATTTCTGCTTGAGAGAAGCTATCTCCATTTTATTCCAACATACATCATGTTTATATTGAATTCAGACATTTTAAAAGCATTCTACTTCTCTTCCCTGTGTCTTTCTGACTGTATGCCAGTAATTGATTGTCTTCTCTAATTTCTTTATGGCATTTCATATTTATTTAATATGAGAATGTCTCAGTTTTCCAAGGAAATATGGCATTGATTCTCTCGTATCATCAGCCCTTGTCCCATAATACATTACAGTGTGCTAGATGCAATCACTGTACTGCATTCACTCTTTCACACCCCTAATTTATAGGCCATTATCCTAAAACTTATAATTAATCATATTATTCAGTCAGTTTTACATCAGAAATTGTCTGTCTTTAGCCACGTTCCCTTTAGCCATGAGCAGAAGTGCCCCAGACTGCTAAAACAGAGAGTACAGGAATGCCCTGCTGGCTGATTCCCCCAAGCAGGAGGAATAACGTGTCCAACACAAAACATTCTCAGACATCATCTGCATTTGGACAAACATTCATCAAAAAACCACAAACAGTCCAACATCCAATAGCTGCTTTGCTGTAACCCTTCTGACAGGGCCTCCCACATTCCCAGTAGCTTTCCTCCAGTTCTGCTACATCCACCCCTCCAAATGAAGCAACTTTCTTTATTAAATAGATTTTTTTAATAAGTTCTGCTGTCCTTTACAGAAACTGTGCTATGATCAGGCTGATAGAAAATTCTTCTGCAGGGTTCAATCTTCTGTTCCTAAAACCATCCCAAAAATTGGCTGTAGACAGGAATGTTTTTTGCAGAAAGGTGAATAGCTATATGACAGGGTATTAAGGGTAACACATATTTTAATATTTCCTATTTCAAGCTATTTTGTCCTGGTTTTGAAACTTTAACATAGATGAAGATGTATCTGATCGCTCTCTCACAACCTCAACAGGACATTGAGGAATGAAAAGCTAACCTGTTCTTCCTTGTTACCTCAGCAACTTTGTACAGAAATACTTTACATTTTTCTAAAGAGCTGCTATAAGAACAACTATTTTCCTGGCACTAAACTTACAGGGATAACTTTTTGAGATACAAAGAAAATTAATGTAAGCTGATGGATAAGATGGGATGTGGAACATTACATGTTTTGCCCAATGGCTACTGTCTGTAGGGCTGCTAGTAATACTTCACTGATGAAATTACTATAAATATACTGAAAATTGTCTTTGGATAGACAGCACTATGTCAGGAACTGTGAAACAAATGTTATGGGTTTTGTAATAGGTATAACTGGGTCTGACTTGGGATTGAAGAGTGCTGACAAGCCAATTTGCAAACAGATGTGTGGGCAGACACATTATATGTATCCTGAACTATTCTGCTACACCATTCTGTGCAGAATTATTCTGGGTATAAGAATTTGATAGAGCAGCAAAGCACAGTGAAATTGATGCCTAAAATTAGATAACTGATTCTTTTTTGAAGGTGCCTGGCAAAAAAAGCTGGATAGTGTGCCGAATAGCTTGCCTCAAATTTGTTAGAAAACACTTGGCAGTAGTTACCTGCTTAATGCATATGTTCACTGAAATATTCTATTCCCTTGCCAATATACTTCGGGTTTTTTTAAAAGACAGTATTTTTTGTGTGTTTTGTAAGACCCTTGGAGTTATATTGCAATGCTGTGTGTTCTTGCAATCAAAGTAACCACAAATTCTCCCTCTGAAAGAATCCTCATTCAGCTGACACCCCTGCACAACACTCATTTGTCATAATTCATGTAGGCCTGTCTTCATACACCAAGAAAAACTAAAAAAAAAAAAAAAAAAGTTTATATCTACCAAAAGTTTCTAACCAATTTTTTAGATATGAAAGTTTAACAATAGCTGTTTTTAATTTGAGGTTGAGCTGCAAGGGTGAAAGGACAGATTGTGCAACTGTTTAAAAAACAGCAAATCAGATTAATTGCAATGATCTCATCAGCATGAAAAAGAGCAAAATTCAGTCTTTTGTCTAATACACTATTTTAAACATAAATCTATTATAGTATATAAGGAAATGGGAGCTTATATAGCAGGGAAAAAAGCTCCCCACTTTTCTGATTGTTTTCTGTGTGAGTTTACCTAGATATAAATCCACAATAATTATCAGAAGTGATCATAAAACTTTGCTAGAATTGGTATACATGGTGTTTTACCTTGACTGGTTTATAGTTTGGTGTATCTACATTCAGCTTTGGAGTCCTAACTCTATTCATAGGTGAGAGAAGCTTCAGCCGTATAACAGCAAATGAAATTAAATAAAGAGCTTCTTAAATTTCAGCTATGACACAAATCATTCCTTTTCAGAATAGCTGAGTGTCAAGGTTATGGTAATAGCTATCAATCCAATCTTTTCTGAAAGGTACTTATGGAGAATGATTCAAATCTGGATTTTAGATCACATGTTGTCCTTTAATATTTGTGGTGGGGAACTTAAATGACTTCTCTGCAGAATACTGCATCCTGTCAATCCTTGAATTTGATTTGTGATGAACACAGTTCACTCTGAAGTACTCAAAATCCCGCTGTCTCCCAAATTTAACACATAATGCACTGAGATTTTTTTAATAATTAGTCTACCATTATTTTTATATCAGTGTATTAAGCACATTAGTTTGTAATCTGTAGTGGACTGCATAGACAATGCAATAAATGAAAGAGATGGATTTACAAACTTTTCCTAAATTATTTGCTCATTTCTTTTGGGTGTTTTCTGCTCCACCAGTTTGATTCTTATGTGGTTTGTGAGAAATCCTCTATTGATATTAAATTAGAAATTAATGCCTTTCTGTAAGCCGTAAATATGAGTCACTATTAAAAATGCATTCATATTCAGTGTGTTCCAAAAAATAGATATGTCTGCTACCAACAGTATTTTCTCTTTTCTTCTACACCACACTCCCATAGAATAATGAGATCAAAAATTTAAGTCCGTGAAATTTCAGGGCAGAAAAGCAGAAAGCGGAGTGGGAGCAATCAACAATTTGTTTGTACAAAAAAAAGTTTAATTCTTTATATGAAGATTAAATTTAGCTAAAACATATTGATGTAGAATTTAATGCTGCATAAAACATTATTATAAACATTATTTATGTTTTGAAAACCATTTTTAAAATCTCATTTAATGAAGATGATCACAATATATAAAAGTAATCAACACAAGGATACATTATGAATCTTGCATACTGGATCTGCACACCATCTTACAACACTGTCATTCTGAGTAGATATCTGGGGAGAGTTTATCAAGTGTAAACAGAGAGGATTTTTTTTTAAAGTCTTCTCTCTTCTCTGGTTTTCCTACCTCATGCATAGTTGTTTTTTACATTTTCTCTTTTATTGCTCTGGGCTGTGTTTCTGAAGATTGTGCCAAATCTGAGGCCTATTTAAGTTGTTTCCATTTAAATGTGCAAAAGTAAATAATTTCCAGTTACGTAATTATTGTCACTCCAAATAGCTGTGTCTTTGTGATTTGCTTTATAGCTACTGTCACTTTGCAGTGGCTACCAGGCATTCAAATACTGTACTCTAGCTGAGAGCTATCATTAGCAAATCAAAGCAGATGTATTTGTATGTGTATTTTTATTTTCCAGTCCTCAGAGTGCTCTACTGTACTGCTGCTACTTTAACTTTTGACCTCTGCCAAACCATTAGTCTGCCTTATAGAATGCATTATTATGTCTTAATATTGAGATTTTGTTCAGCAAGTACTTTCCTAATATTAGGGACAGAAAAATGGTGCCTACAATGATTTTATGTAGCCTTCAAGAAAGTGCAGTGTCACGGCTATGTGGCAGCTGAATTTGTCTGAGTCATGTTCTGGAGAGGCTGCCCTCATTCCTGTCCCCTGGATAATTCCCTGTGCCAAGGAGCCATCCTTTCCCAGGAGCTGTCTCCTCTTCAAGGATGGTACCACAGCAGATTTGCCCTCAGCGAATACTGAGGTGTTTATGATATGACATGATATTATATGATATGATAGGATATGATATGATATGATATGATACATAACATAGTATAGTATAGTACAGNAAGAATAGTGCTGGCGATTAGATTTCCTTGACCATCCCACAAAATTTCCTTACAAACCTATTTTTATCTTATTTACTACTTTACTTCCTCAACAAAGGAATCCTTGAGATTAAGAGGTCTTGAAGTGAGATGTAGGGGATGTGATTTAATAACTGGATGGGATTTAATTCACCGGAGACTTGAGAAAATGACCCACACATTTTGGGCCACAGCTCTCTGTTTGTTGAATGGGGATGAAAAAGTCTCCTCTTATAAAGTTCTTGTCATCTGTTTGGATTGGGATGTAGGTGGTGCTTTGCAAATTATAAGTTCTCCTTTCAGCTGGAGAAACTTTAGGACTGAATTCATTGAAAGGGTCAGGAGGAATAGGGACAGATATTAAGCTGATTAAACACTGCAGAGGCATCAGTCACTGAAAGGGCAAAAGATTTCTAATAGGCAATTTTCCCTGAAAAAACTGGAGGAAGAGCATGTTCCTGTGCAATCACACCTGCTCATTAACTCAGTAATAATCATATCTTTGGCTAGTGAACTCCTTGCATTTCAGACCTGGATCATTTTTAATCAAGAATACAGCCACTATAAAGACTCATCTCTCTCTCCTCAACTGATTTTTCAGGCTCACTGTAGTGATAAACCTAAAATAGGTTAATTTTTGCATCCTTATGCAGCCTTCATGCACTGAAGTCATCAAATTTGTGTCACCACTTTATTTTTACTGTGATGCTGACACTGGAGTGGGCAGATCACCAGTGTGTTGTTGAGGAATATGTTTATTACATTATTTATTATGCATTTAGTGCAGTGGGAGCTGCAGTGGTGGGAAATGTGGCAGCCACAGGCAAGAGGCCATGAACAGGCATAGATCCTTTGCACTAAAAAATCCCCAAAAAACACTCCAACAATTCCATGAAGATATTTTGGGAAGATGTATTAACAAAACAAGCCCAGTTTAGGACATGATTTATTTTAATAGAAGACTAAAAAAAAACCAAAAAAACCCCAAAACAAACCTCAATGTTTGGTTTAGCTTTTTTTTTTTTTTCATGTTCTGTTGTCCCCAGCTGCCCTCAAAAATTAGTATCTATAAATTAAAGTGTCTTATTCTGGATCAGGGAATAAGGTTCTTTGTAGAGAGACAGAGTGAAAGACTCTGGCACTTTATTAATGAGATGGTGATGGTTTTTTAATGCTAATAAAATCATTTCAATGTGTATTTTGGGAGAGGAAAGGAAAAGAAGGTGCTAAGCAGGTAAAGAAAAAAATAATGCAGTAGGAACAAAGGTGAGGAAAACAGGAAGGATAAAAAAAAACCTAGTCAGAAAGAGATTAAATATGTGATTCTGTGGAATGACAACTTTAAATCTGATTCACTTTGTTTTGGTTCCTTAAAGCCCTAGTTTTACAGAGTGTCTTGTGCAGTGTATCTGTCTTGCAAACACAAGCAGAAAAGGTGTCTCTGCTCTATTTAAAAGCATTGAAATTCAAAATGGCTGTGATGAATACAATTAAAAAGTGATCTTAAAAACTATCTCTTGACCACAAATTTGAATTCTAAAATTTGTTTTTGGAGGGCAGCCAAAAGTTATAAATAGTATTCAATATTTACTGACTTTTTCCAGCAATGAAAAGAATACCTCTATGATATATCAGAAGACCTTTTATGGACACCTAATGCATTATATATGTTTGAGTCTTTTAGCCATTAAATGTGCCATTTGACAACATAAATGCTTGGCTTCTGAGACCCACAAAAATGTCTTTTCAAAAGGAGAATAAAGCTGTAGATTAAACGTTTTTATTAGAGATTAGGGTATTGTAAAATTAAGTGCTACAACTACATTGGCAACTGAAGGGGTTTAAAAAGCACAGTAAAACACTCTGCCTGCACTAATTGCGGGCCCTGTTTTTTCTCCTATTCTACCCTAGCTTATCTTCTATGGACATAAATTAAAAGAATTAGCAATTGTACTGTGCCAGCAGACTACAATATTTTTTTTGAGCAGAGTACAAAATAATACAAAAATAACAGTATGCAGTGTTTGATATCTAAGAAATGCTGTGTAAATAACAATTCTTGTGAACTCTTGGGGTGGAGAAAGGCACCTCTGTTTCTCTGTCAATACAAACAGGATACAGAACGCAAAGCCAGTGGTTCAAGATTTCAGGGGAAGGGCAAAGCAACATTTAATGCAAGTGTTCAGTAGACAGAGCTGTGTCCCTCTGGCTGGATTAGGAGCATCCCTGCCCTGAGGAATACTTGAATTGGTTTTGAGGCCTCTCAGCTATTGTACCACGCACAAGGCTTGCTCTTGTTGTTCAGTGGTGGAAAACTGAAGCACTACAACCGTAATCCTAAACTATCCAGTGGGTCCATTACCTTAAGCCAAGAATACAGGAGAGGTGGATTCAACTAAATCTTGATTTTTTTTTTTTTTCCCAGGGATACATTTTGTCCTTGATGACAACTGCTTTGATCTTAGAGAGGCTAAAGAAGGAAGGCCTTGTTTTGTTAAGGAAAAAGATCAAAACAACAGACAAAGCCCAACCAGTCACAGAGTAGTCACACAGAAATGCCCTTTTTGATATTTGTTGATTGGTGTTTGGTTTACTTGGTAAACCCTCCAGAAAAAAAAAAAAAAAAAAAAAAAAAGTTGTATGGTTCCATACAGTGTGTATCAATCCTGCATACATAAATCTGTACAAAAATGTAGGCGTGTGGGTAAGGGACCAATATTTTTAAAAAGAGACATTCTTTTCTCTCCAGTGCAGGGGAGTCTGTAACCACTTCGTATTTAAACAGTGATCTCTGAGTGCTCAGGACAGCAGAACACATCCCTAGGTAGTTTGCTGAGCTTAACATTGGAGCTGAACTCTCACAGCACTGAATCAGATTTACACAAAACCAGTCCCTTGCTTTCAACAAGAGCGTGGCTGCAATAACCACATATCACACAGCAGAAGCAGCTGAGCAGCTGTGAAGGTGGTGGGAATCCCATTTTCCATTCAGGATACTTGTAGCTCAATTGAAGTATTTTTATATTTTGATAGATAAATATGATAGAAAGATTAATCATGAAATCAAGAATTAAGTAGGTAGAGGCATCAAAATTGTGTCCGTTTATGGCACTAAACAACGCACACAGAAGAGACAACAGTCAGCAAAAAGAGCAATAAATTATTTGATGTTGGGTCTTTATTCTCTCAGTTTAACAGTGATAGGACATCCTCCAACTGTCCTGAAAAATGGGAATAGGGGAGTTTATTACATGGTAAGTGTATAATAGTGAATGTGCCACTCACACTGCCATTTGTTTCCTCTGCTCAGAGAACACTACAACGTGCTTCTGGAGTGGCTAACAATACAAATAGCTTGTTCTCTGCTTGCAGCTACAAGTAGTGGCTGCTGTGTGTTCTTCACATGGATTTCATGCTCTGACAGGGCCTGTATTATCTTTTTTTTGTAACAAATGAACGCTGATAGCCACAATAAATGTGCCTAATAACTTCAATGCATATTTTCTGAATAGTTCACTCACCCAAGAGTGACTGATATGGGGAAGCAGGAGGATTTCCAACGCTTATCTAATATAAAATTGAGGCTCTGTTGTTTCACATGCAGTTCCTTTCAAGGACAAGCAAGAAAAATGCTTCCTTGACACAAATACAACACATCCTATCTAAATTACCTCTGTTATTATTCACTTTATTAATAAAATGGCATTTTTGCAGTTACTTCAGTATTTTCCAGTGAATATTATGCAATTAATACCATTTGCCACTGAGAAGAGACTATATGCTGATTAAACAGGCTCAGTGGATAGGAAATGAAGGTGTCTGATAGCAAATGCTGAGGGTTTGCTAGTTATCTCAGAGTAAAGTAAAAGAGGAAAAATAATCATTACATAGATCAGAAAGGATATTAAGTAAAAAATAAGTAGGAAAAAGAGAAATTATAGCAACACTTTTTGTTGGAAATGGGTATAGCTGAGCAGAAAATTAATGGGAAATTAATTAAAAGATGTTCCTGAGGAAAAAAAGTCCCATTTTGCCCTGGGTAAGTCCATTTTGTGTTTTTAAATAACACCCAAAAGATGTGGGCTATACATAGTAGTCTAGTTAAATTATATCTAAATCCAGGCATCTAAAATTTCATCACATCAAAGTCTGAATTAAGATAAATCTTGAGGATTTCAGTGACTCCACTAGATCTAGGGTAGTAAGGAACAATCAGACAACAGCTCTATGTCAAATTTACTTGGGTGGGAGGAATAGACCTGGGCCTTTCTTGGGTGGTTGGCCATCCTTTACTTTAAATATTGAACAGAAATTCCAAAATTAGCTCTTCAACAAGGAAGGAGAGCTGATGGGGAAGGCAACTGTCATAAATAGTGAAAGAGAAAGGCCAGAACCTGGTATTACAAATTATCTCAAGTGGTTTCTTTGAGTCATAGTAGAATAAAAGACCAAATTAATTAAATTTATTTCACTTGGGGTGTCTTGTTCTCTGCTGTGTCCTCCCAAGTATCTCAACAAGTAATTTTAGTACGGTCTATCTGTGAGCTATGGAGTGGCAGTCCAAAAACAACTTCAGTGAAGTTCAAAGGACCAATTCAGTCTTTTTCTCCATCAGACTGTTTTCTTTCAGAGATTGTTTTTCAAAAGATAAACAAAGTTGCCATACTGTAAATCACTGCTGTCAGTTCCCCCTCTCCCCCCTCGTCAGCCCCAAAATGCTTAATTAGATTTTTAGATAACAAAGCTCAGTAAATTCTTAGTACAGTCAGCACTGATTTAAGGGAATGTTCACTATGTCACATCAGTCGTGGTCTTTATTTTGGAGCAATACTAATGATGGAAATCAAGCTGCAAGCAAGCCGCTTAAGAACACAAAAACTGTCTTTTAGAAGAGACAACAAACTTCCATCTGCTTTCAGACGATCAGTGAGCTCTCCCTAAAGGCAGAATGGCAAGTGAAGTGTCCTCAGATGGCCTCTGCATGAGCAATGGCACAAGAAATCAGCCTCTCCAGGCTGTCAGATGAATGACCTACAGCTTCCCATTTAAAGGACCGAGCTTAATTAGTGGCAGACAATATAATCCAAGGCAAGGAGACAGGTAAAAAGAGTGTCTGTCGGTGTCTTTGGGAGACTTGAGTAACAGAGCACAAGTGCTATATTGTTTTACAATGATAAGAGCTTGTCACAAAATTTTTTGTAGCACAATATCTTTCCATTATTCCACGCTGTGGCATGCAATGTTTTCTGTGGAGTGGGCTGTCCTGAAATTGTCAGTGTGAGGAGTAACTTACCCTGTGATCGTTCTGACACTGCTCTACCAATCTGTCCTCTGCTGGCCTGGCACCACAACTCTCAGAGGGCTCTTAAACATCCTTGCAAAGCCATCAACAAAAGCCAGTCGATAGACAGAAAGGCTGGGCTGGAGCAAGTGACACATCTCTCAGACAAGGTGTGTGCTACAGAGCTGATGTTATGATGATTTAGTTATAGATTTCCAGGGAGATGATAAACCTCAGATTCCAGCTAACACAAAAAAGGAGTATTTTGCCAATTTCATGTCATGCATGATGCTTTTACCCAGGCTTTTTTGTTGCCTGCTAATTAATCATGTTTTGCCTGTACAAAACTAAGAGTATTATCAGAAATATTTTGCATATAGAATAATAAACTACACAGACAGTTCTGGTCTCTTCAGTTTTCTCTAACTGCTTTCCTGAAGTGGTGATCAGTATTCTAAGTCAGACCAACCATTAATTCTCCAACAGAAAATATGGATCAAGCCTTTCAAGGAGCAGATGAAACAAGCTGATTGTTGCCAGCTTTGATAAATTTTGCTTAATTGGACCTGGCAAACGCACAACAAACACGGTGCTGTGGACTTAATATAGCACCTACTCTTCTAAAAGTTTGTAAAGCAGTTGGCGTGGCATACAAAAAGTTCTGCTCTCTACATTTAAAGTGCTGCAGTAATTGATTCAAGAGATACACAAAGAAATTCAGTGTTGGAGGTTTAGGTTTTTTCCTGGGCAAAAAAAGAAAAAAAAATAAAACAACAAACAATGGAACCAAAGCCTAAAACTCCAACTAAGTTTCTTTTTACCCTTTTCAGTCTGTTAACAAGTAAGAGTTCGTAGGAACAATCTGGAGGAATGACCCTGCATATAACCTCAATGAACAATTAGAAACCAGAAGAGCCTTTTGGGGCCTGCAGTTTTGTAAGAATTCTTAACACTTAGAAAGATGTAGATGATGTTATTTGTTTTTTTACAAAGTTAGAGCAGTGAGGTCCATGGGCTAGCTTCATTCCTGTCTGGGCCCTAGTGAGTGAGTGAGGTGCTGCTGAGGATGGCTTATGGCTGGCTACTTTTACTCTTGCTCCTTGTATCCTGAGGTGGGAAGGTCTTGCAAGTTTTTGGGTTATTTTGTTTTTCAAGTTCTATTCTTACTGAGTTTCCCTTTTATCTCTGCTCCTGTAAATCACTTTAACCCAGTGCTTGCAAATGGAGGTTCACAAGCGCCCCTTACCAAGAACCCAAACAATATAATTCATATTCAGGAAGAGTTGAAAGGGGGGTTTATGTTTTCTTTCATATTATTTTCAGTAGTTTTCCAGTGAACCTGGCCATTGTTCTTGCCAGCCAGTGCTTGTCAGAAAGGTTACAGCAGTGTGCAAAAATCTGGCTAGCACTTCACTGGATGTAGATAGCTGGATTAGCAAATGTGGGATCTGCAGTACAATAAGCACCTTTGTTTGGGGCTTTTGCAAAGTCTGGAAGCGCTGGCATTGTGCCCAGTTCAATGTAGCTATTAGAGTCTTTTCATTGACTTTAATTGGAGCTGGATTAGGGCCTAATCATTAACAAAAATCTTCACCCTGCAGTGAGCAATGGTCACATTTTGACCTCAAAATTTCAGTAAGAGCATTGGTACAGGAAAACTAGGACATAAAAGATGGAAAAATAATATTTTCTTCTCAAACAAGGAATGATAGATAACTATATGTAATACAGTGACCATATGCCTCAAATTTGTCTTGAACTCCCCAAATTTTTTTCCACATAAGATCTGTCCAATTTTGATTTTTGGCAGCTGCCAGAACACAGTGGAAGAGAAGGCTGCTTGTCTGCCTTTAGCTGGTGTGGGATTTGCTGTTGGCAAGCACAGATGACAAACACTTCAGTTCTGTGACCAAATGTCTTTGCCATTGTTTTTATTAGACTGTGGGATGTTTTTCCTGATCTGTGGCAAGATATTTTGACAACTCACTGCAGTATAATAAATGTATAAAATATCAGAGAATAATATATTTAATGTGCATGTGTACATATGTATAAAAGTAGCATAAATTAGTAAGTGGGGTTTTTTAGGAAAGATTTCACAGTTCACAAAGCCAATGCTGTATCACTGTTACACATTTACAGTGATTGCCCATCTGTGTCTCTTGCTCTTTGCCTTCAATGTCTTTTTATTTTCCATGTACTCTAGATGAAAGGTGCCACACTTCATGCCCTGTGAAAGTCCAAATGGAATATTAGAAGTGCAGTGGAAGCACAGCTGAACTGAGATAGAAAGATTAGTAATGCAGGAAACCCTAAATAGTGTAATAATATTAATTCTTCTATAATTAATTTCTGTATCTTAAGTATTTTTTATTTTTAGGAGATTAATTTTTTTACAATCCTTTTAGGGAGTTGTGTTTTGGTTTGGGTTTTGTAATGTGCAACACATTATGAATTATTGCTTCTTGTTGCACTCAAAACATCTGCTATTTGGGAGGCATGGGAAGAATAATCTCTGTTGGTTTTATCCTGCCAACCAATATGAGATAAGAGGTCGATGAGATATGGTGAAAAGATTCACGTTAGTTTATCAATGTCACAGAATGGGGAAGGTTGGAAGGGATCCATGGTGAGTCACCTGGTCCTGCTCATGTGGTTAAATGTCCTGTGAAATGAGCCTTTTTTTCACTCTGAAAAACCTAAATAATATTATGGTAATGTTTGCATTACAAGAAGAAGTTTCTGTAGCACCCACTTATCATGTTTCTTCTCAAGCAATGAAGTTCTTTGTTCCTGGCATACAAAATGCTCGATAGGGTTTTTCCTGCTCTTTCTTATCATGAGAGCATTATTATTGACATGCACTCAAACGTGGCAGACAAATGGTGAAACTTCAACATGGGAATAATATTGGTAAACCTGGCAAATTATATGAAAAACAGTTTTCCAGTGCTATGATAACAAGAAATGGAGGATGCTCCAAAGGAAAATTTTTTTTTCTTTTGTTTTATTTTTATTTGTTTTGTTTTATGTTTTTCTTCACTGTAAGGCAGATTTTCTCAAGCTATTCTGTTTGATTCACATACTGATGGACAAATGTGTCAAAACTGCTGGAAGCAAGTACTGTAGGGCATGTGTTTTAAGAGACTTTTGATTCATTTATGTGCTTATAAGTTTTCTATTTTTATTCATGGTTAGCATACTTCACCAGGCCTGTCACACCAGCTCAGAGACTGAACTGAATTCTTCCCTTTTAATGGTTCCATCCTCTGAAATATCTGTAAAGTGTATTAGTTTTTTTCTTTTTTCAAATCCCTGCTGGATGCATAACTACACATCCAGTTTAATTCACTATGACTACAGCACATCTTTGCCATCCTAAAAATTGTCTCCTCCTGGTTATACCACTTAAAACTTCTTTCCATGTTGAATAACACAGACCAAAATTTTGCCACCTCTCCTCCAGTATTTCTTCAGTTCTGTTGGGTTTTATACTGTTGTGCTTTGGGAGCAGTTAAAAAGTTTTGAAGCATGCCCTTGTGGTTTTCATGCTCTTGTGGGTTCTCGTCTCATGTGAGTTCTTTTAAATCATGTGCAATGAGACTCCCTGGATGAGAAATACTTTGCAATTCAAGCCATGTTTCAGGGTTTTAAATCAGAAGTTAATGACCAAATTCCTTGTTCTTATGGGGGAAAGTAAGGTGATTTAATTGTCATATTTCTCTGAAGAATATACTAGCATACAGGGGTTATTGCAAGATTTGACCTGTTTGAGGCAACAGAAACTACTGCTGACTTCAAGGAAAGTTGGTCAAGACCCTTGCAATGAATCCTAAGCATTTAAGGCTAAGAAAATGTGAGGGTGATGAAAAAATTTTAGGGCAACAAATTCACAAACACAATTCTGGAAATGGGAGAGAAGGGTTGTTTGGAGGAGAATTAAATCAGAGAAATAAAGACTATGAGACAAGAAAACGCGATAAACTCATGGCCATTTCTCATCTTAGAGCCTAAATGTTTCTCTTAGCTACCAAAATAGCCTTGGAGAAGGAATTAAACAGTTGGGCAAATATTGTACATTCAAGTTTCAAGGCGTGCTCAGAGCTGGGCTCTTTAGAGAGCTCTGAAAGCCAAGAGTAGAAAATTAAGAAAGTGAATGCCAGGAACCATCAAGCTGTGGAAGACAGGGCTGGAAAGCACAGCTGTACAGAAAATGACTTTTCAGGGAACTGGGAAATTGCAGGCTAAAGAGGGTGGAAGAAAAAGGTAGTGCAAAAAGCACAAAAAGCTTTAGGAAAAGAGAGGAACAGAAGATCAGTCCCAAGAAGGGTTATGAATGCAAGGAAATTGATTTACATAAGTAAAAATTAGTTATGCCAGATGAGAACATTGTTTTAATTGTTTTTAGCAGAAGACAAGCAGGGTATCTGCAGGACTGTTCTAGGCCTTGAAGTACTTTGAGACTCTTTTCATAAAAGTCTTACAACTTCAGAATTAATATTCAGTCAAAATGAGAAGCCTGTCACACCCCTCTGTCACCTGCCTCTTGTTTTGGGCAAACGTCAATGTTAACAGTTTCTGCTGTTTCTCTGTCCCCTTATTTCTTGGTAACATATTTGCCAAGCAGACAATAAGGATGGCAAAGTGCTTCCCAGGATGAATGGGGCTCCAGAGCAGTGTAATAAATGCCAGCAGGAAGCATCCCTCTGTTTGATGCACAGCTTTGACTTTCAGCTATGGGTGTGGAGGCCCATACATCCTGATATAAGTGCAATTTCTTTATGGACCATTTAGTGCTATGTTCATAAAGTCATTGCTAGACTTTTAACTTTCAAAGTTAGGGAATACAAGGAAATATAATAAATCTGCCCTGTATGGTTATAGGTATTACCTTTCCCCATAGTTATACATCTTTCTCCAAATATAAATTTTAGCCACCTATGCACCCATCAGGACATGGATCAAGTTGATCTCTGCAAGCCTCTATAATGACCATCATAGAATCAACTCCTCTGTTCCATTCAGCATTCAAAATAAAATTTTGTTTTGTGGATGTAATTATTTCATGTCACAGAAGAAAATTCATGCTTTGTTCATTAACCAGAGTGTACTAAACCTACTTTTTTCTTGTGAAGTATTTTTCTTTTTTCTTCTGCAGTATTATTCAATTTAATATATAACTCTGAGAATATATGCTTATTTCTTCTCTGAAGATGTCTGAGCCTGTCATCTTGCTTCTAGTGCACAGGCAAAAATCATGTTGGCTCCAAAGAATTAGTACCACTGCCTCTTAAAAATTTCAATAGTACAGAAAGATAGTAAAAAATATATTCAACTCTATTTTCTAAGGCGAATTTTTAAACTAGCCTCTAGTTTTGCAAAGTTTTCACATAGCCTAGTGAGCTATGTGAATAACCCAAAATCAGTGTGTACAAACAGGGCAGGTGCCAGCAAACTGTGAAGGAAACTGCCAAAACAGTGTATAGAAAACCACACCTTGAATCACAGAACCTGCTTTGTTCTTCTCCTGCACCTCTCTATTACAGCCATTATGGCCATCTCTGAGCCCTTTGCAGTCTTCCCAGAGGCAGCCTTATGCTTCTGGAATTTTGTTCTATCACAAGACCAGGAGTAAGCCCTGTGCTGCCCTGCTGCTGTCACCAGAGAGGAAATAAGGTGAAGAGGAAGGACAAAACTGAGATGAGGAGCAGCCTTGGGCATGGGGGAGCCTGGTGCTGCCCACCCCTGACAAATGGGGCCAAATTTGGCATCCCCTGATGTCCAGTTAAGCAACAGAAGCATCACAAACTCTGGCTGCCTAATAGGTGACTTTTGGCAGCTCCTCTGCCTGGGTGTCAGTCACAGCAGAGAGTTTATTTCAGGTAACTGTATCCAGGTGTCAGCTCTTTAAAGGTTTCCTATGCATCCTTTTTAGTGTTTCTGTTCAGTTCCACTGTTGGCTCTGCTGGCAGTGCTGGAGGAAGCTTGGCACAAGGACTGCAGGGTAACTGTGGTAGCACTTCGTCTCTCTGAATGTCCTCCTGCTTTCCGTCATGTAGGGTGAAGGGTGTCTGCTCTGGATTGCTGAGGTCAAATTCATAAATTCTTCAGGAGCAGAAGAGGGTAAGACTGGTTCAGAGCTGTCAGAGGGCAGCTGCTGCCACACACCACACACCACCTACAGCCCTGATGTTTCTCTTATAACTGGTGTTTGTCACAGTAAAAGTTAGACCATATTTATTTTGACAGTCTAATTGCAAAATGTAGATTGAGAAATCAGTGACTACAACGATTGTACAATGTGGCTGTTGCCCTCAGAGCATTATTTATCTGCCCAGAAATGTTACAATGCATCTTTTCAATCATCACATCAATTTTATTCCAGTCTGGTCCCTAGCTCTCTGCTAGCTGCCAATAATAAGTAATTTTCCTTTTCCTCTGCCCATCACTGCCACCACTGAATTTTTGGTAGTTATAAGTGTAAAGGTGGGAGGTCACGTTAGGGGAGAACAAGCAGTGGTTCTACAAACCTCAGCTTAGGGTGAGACAAACTACATAGAAAACACTGATTTTTCCCTTTTCCAAATCCTCAGGTTGTGGGTGTGTAAATGCAGGGAGTGGTGCTATTGTAAATCGTGTCAGAATGATATGATTCAGCATCTGCTTAAGTAATTCGTTTTTATGGCTAAAAATAAGGGTCTTATATCTTTAAATGATTCTGTTCTATATTTGTTACAGAAATCCTCCAAAGGCAAGGAAGCAAGGAGCTGGATAACTGCACATGCTGTTATCAGATCCCACTGGGAATAGATCAGGTGTCCCCTATAAAGAATTAAAAAGACATCCAGGGAAGGATTTTTTCCTTTCTTTTCAGAAGATTCTGAAGCTGGGGAACTAAATGCAAGGGATTTGTTAGTATGGGATTAACTGCTGTGAATCACACAGCTGAGCCAAGGACTAGCAGGGGCAAGGCAATGAACAAAATTGCTGGTGGGTTTGCAGCACGTGCTTGGTATTTTTAACATACATTTTGTACCTCATTTCAACTGCTGATCTGGTGCAATCCATTGCTGTGGGCAAGGTTAAAAACAAACCAAAAAAAAAAAGCTACTGCACTGAATCCTCATAGAAATCATTTAAATATGCCAGTGCTATCTCTCTAGCTGTTAGCTATAGGTAAGCATTATCTTTTTGACAGTAAATGTTGTGACAGAATGACTCCTTGACTGATGTTCTGATTGCAGGCCACATCAGGAATAATAAATGTACACAACTCTTTTGCGGGTGTTTTGTCACAAGTGTTCAAATATCTCCAAGTGCTCTTAGTCTTCCCATGTTTGGGTTTTGCATAGTTGATTTCTTGGGTTTTGGAAAAGTAAAAATGCTTTTTAATGATGTGTATTGTAGTGTCTTGGTATTGCTCAGGGAACTTAAGATTCCAGTCACCAGGTAGCAAATGGGTATGGGTGATTTTCTGAAACAGAGTAAGGTCTTGAAAACCAGTGCTGAGTTCTGCTCATGAATCCTACTTATTGCAATATTTCACAAAACACAGAATTACCAACCAAGGTTTGGGCAGAGAAAACCCTAACTGGAAATTTTAACTTTTGTATATCAACTTTATGAAAATCTGTTTAATTCTATTTGCTTTTTTTTCCCTACCTGATTTATGCCTTTTTTATGGGAAAAAAGTATTTCCCAGTAATTCATGTTTCCATTTTCTAATAGCTTTAGCTGAAAATATAATGGCAGCATGTATATATTTCTTAGTTTTACTCTCACATTCTATCACACGCTAGTAATTTCTTTAACAAATGAGAGATTTGATTGATTATACAACAGAGATTCAACCACAAAGAAACAGTGAGAGGATAAAGCATCTTTCTGATGGACCTTTAAACTGTTGCCTAAATCCACAAAGCCAACAGCTAATTGGAATGGTACAGTTCACTTACATAAATCTCCCATACACACTGTGAATTTTATCACAAATCACAGTAATAATTTGGAATTGCATCATTCTCTGCAAAATAAAACACCCTTGTGGTCTCTGAAGAAAAGACTGCAATGCTGTGCTGGAGAGTGAGCAGCTTCAGCAGGGGATTTCAGATAGACAGACTGTAATTGCTAAAAATTTTGCCTACAACACATCACTCGTACTTTTATTGAAGTAGCCTGTGAATCCTCTTGGAGGAAAAAAAAAAAAAAACCAAGCAGCTTCGTCTTCATACTGAAAATATGGTTAGGGATGTGGAGGTGGTAGCATTGGCAAGAAGCAGCATTTATTTTTGTTGGAAACTTCCAAAATATCCTGGCAAAGGGTTGACTAAGGATACTATTTAATGGTTCAACACTAATTCACAGAATAAAAATGCTGTATTGTTGTGTCTTCTGGAGGTGTAGTGGGTTTTGTATGTGGTGATCCAATCATGTTCTCTGGTATGGTATTAGGAATAAAAATAAAGGTAAGGTACAGGCTAGAGAAACTAGGATTTACAAAACCTGCTCAGAAGGACTGAGTCCTTATGGAAAGAGCAGGATTCAAGGATTATTCCTGGAGACAGAAAGGTGAGCTACCATAAAGCACACACAGTAAAGACAGCTGGTAACATGAGGAGTCTGGCTCACAGATGCTTTGGAGGAGGTTCTGTAAATCCTAGTTTCTTTAGCCTGTACCTTACCCTTATCTTTATTCCTAATACCATATCAGAGAACATGATCCTCTCCTACAGCAAAATATAAGAAGCAATGGCTTCCTCCTTAATCTTACTGTTTATCTGATGTTTAACACTAAACATAGCTTCTAGGTTCTGCAGTCTTAATCCTAACCTGTTTTAACCCTTGTCCTGCTCCAAGCCTCTTCTCTGCTGTATGTTCTCCAAAGGCACTCTCAGAAATCCTAACCCAGCCACACCTGCATGCCAGGGCCTGCCCAAATGCTCCAGGAACACTGCATGATGTGGTGATGGTTAGGTCCCTACAGTCTTCCATTCCCCACTATAAGTAAGAGAAAAAGCCACTTGCTTTTTTGCACTTGCATCAGCTCTCAAGCTTGCCTTGCCTCCTTTAAACCCTGCAGCACTTCAGTGACTCCTCTGTAACTCTGCAGGGCTCTGTTTGTTATGGAGTGAAAATTACTCACTGTGATATGAATAAAACTGGATGAAGGGGTAAGTTTAGGAAATTGATAGACTGAGGATTTGTGATCACTTCTGAATGTAACTGAACCAAGTATCTCTTGCAGTATGGAAACTGCAATTTCTTGTTGCCAGGAAGTCTTAAACTTTATTTTGATGGGGCTCATGTTGGTTTATGCTGGAATGTTAGCACAAAGCTGAGTCAATCCTGTTAGTCAGCTGTGTCTGAAGTAGAGTTTAAAACTGGGCCAGTTACATGCTAAAGAAAACAGAGCCAGATTCCAATAGATCTCTTTTTCTGAGGAGTAAAGCTGATGGTTTCTACCCTGTGCTCCAGCAGTTTACCCCCAGAATCACATGCTGACCATCCCAATACACACCTGCTTACCTTCCCACTGGTTTTGTTCTCTATAGCAGGATAATGACTGAGGGAGGCACATTTGTAAATGTAGGACATCAAAGCAATTGAAACATGATGAGTTATTATTATGCCCAAGAGACAAGTGGAAATATTTATTATTATAGAGCTGTTGTAGGCACCTTAACTGCTAATCTCCAGCCAGTTATTTAAGGTTTTGGGGCTACTGGAGAGGAACCTTGAGGAAGACATGTAACCTCCAGATTCAATTTCTTTCACCTCTTATGCAATTTCAAGTTCAGTATAGAAAGGGCAAAGGGCTGACCCAGGGAGCAGATCCTTCTGTGAAGGACTGGAGGCTGGTTCCTGACAGAGGGCACCGAACCTTCCAGGTGGGAGAGAGTTGTTTCCTCCTGACTAATATTATTTGGGCAGTATTCTCCTCCTTTCTGGTGGAGGAAGATGATGGCAGTTCAAATTCTGAATTGCTGTGGGACTCACTGAGCTGGCTGGTAGAAGTCTGACCAAGTCTTGTGTCAGTTCTACCAGCAGGTCATTTGCCTGTTAAAAAAAAATTTAAATTAAAATTAATAATGTCTATTCTCAACATTCTTTGAAGGCTATGTTTGCATTTAAGTTATTTCTATTGTACTCAGAGAGTTACTTGGCTTGTGTGTAGTTAACATGACTCATTTAATCCAAAAATAGGATTTGCACACACGTTTTGCAAATCTGCTAACAGCCTACATTAGTTCTGCACTCAGTCGTGTTTGCAGCAATGTCTTGTGGTTGCATTTGGAAAGCCAGTTTGGTCTTTCTTGTTTTCCACTTGTTCATATCTCATCTTTTTCTGTTCAGCTGATTAAAGAGATGTGTTCAGTCACAGACTTCAGCTTTTGTAACAAGAGAAAGGTCACTCTTTCTAGATTTTTCTGTTATATACTGATTTTTTTTCTGCAACACCTTTGTATCGTGACAGGAAAA
Organism: Dicaeum eximium; assembly: GCA_013396995.1. Classification (NCBI taxonomy): domain Eukaryota; kingdom Metazoa; phylum Chordata; class Aves; order Passeriformes; family Dicaeidae; genus Dicaeum; species Dicaeum eximium. The sequence continues at coordinate 443,990 of VWZP01008102.1, read as the reverse complement.
TTAAATTTAAGAATACCTACAAAAGTCCCTTGGTGCACTAGAAAAATAGGATTTAGTAGTCCAAAAGCTTCTTTGTAAAGCTGTAGGTAAATGAACCTGTGATAAATCAGTCCAGGTACAAGTCATGCAAAATATAACATTTGGAAGATCAAAAACCCAGCTGCATTTTTATATATATATATATGGTATAATCCTTAAATGAAATGCAGGAGTGGTCCCAAAAGGGTGTATTTTGAAACAGGTATGGTTTTGATATCCTTATGTTGTTTTAGAAGATATAACTGATTCAAATCCTGTAGACATGTATTACAGCATATAAAATAGCATAAGAAACAAAAATGCTAAGCTGTTGGTCACTTAAAATGTCATCTGGGTTTTCCTAGATGGGGACATCTTGTTTTCTGATCAATAGAGAAGTTACGGCCTTTTTTTACATTATTGCTTTTTGGTTTTTTCTTTTTTTTAATATATAAAAAAATAAAAGCTTTTCTTGAAATGTTTTATTTGTGGAGTTCCATTGTCACAGCAACAAGGACTGTTCTGTAGCCACAGAAAAGCTGCACACTTGGGATCAGACGTGCACAGATCAAGGAACAGGCAGAATTTGCTGTGCCATAAAACACGGAGAGCCTTAGGCACACATGGAAAGCTTGAGCCCTGATCCATTATTGGAAACCATTAGCATAAATACTCTGCCAGGTCATTGACATCTGCATTATCAAATCCCCCTATGGGATTAGATATCCAGCATTTAGATCACGCTATTAGTCCATGGTATGGTAATGAAATAATCAGCAAAAACACACATGCCCGAGAACTCCTGAGTTAACACAGACCTGGAGTAAATTAAAACTGCACACAGCTCCTTGTAGTTTAGATTGTGCTGCATGGAGGATTGCTTTAATGTTCTAAGCATAAAGCTTTGACTCACATTCAGACTGATCCAGAGATTTAAGGGTAGGTAGAGCTGGTCCTGCTCAGCCCATAATGCTCTTTAAGGAGCTAAATCATGCACAGGAGCTGTATTAGAGTTACCAGAAAACAGCTTCCCTAATTGCAGGCTCTAACCTTTGTTGACTGGATTACCTCTCATCTGGAATGATTTTTGTACGTTTCTTAGCAAGGGCAGTTCAAAGCTATTCATTTAATTTTTTAGAGTTAAATATACCTTTCCAAAGAGGAAGCAAAGGTGCAGGAGGCCAGAATCTCCTCAAGTTGTCACTGATACCAAAGAATTTTCCTGAGAAGTACTTTTAGTTAAAAAATCAGAGGTGGAGGATAAATCTCTCTTGGGAGAAATGGAGTGCAGGGATGGTTGAGACATCTTTAATTTTCATCTTAAAATTCACAAGTACTTTTAACCCATCATCAGAAGATTGTCTGTATTATTTGGATATTGTAGGAATTGTAACTTTTTCCAGGTGTGGGGAGTTAATCCTGGCTCCTGCAGGTTGTCAGTGTATATATGCTCTATATTATACAACTGCAACACCCAGACATTGGGGAGAGGGGTCCTGGACATGAATTTCTTGTTATAAAACCAGCCATAAACTGAGCAACACATATATCTTACCTTGAAATCATATTTTGCTAAAACTATTTACAGTCTTTGGTCTGATATGTGCTCTTGACCTGGTATGTCCCAGAATTAAATGGAGTAGGCATTTTAGCAGCATTAATCTTAATCTAAGTGTCCTGAATTTACAACTTAACAACTGTAGAACAGAGATAAGCTGTACAACTGTTTTTATCCTTCTAATTCAGGCCAGTGTTATTAATAAGGTAGGTGAGATTTATGGTAAGACCATGGAGGTAGATTTAAGTTTAAAATCCAGGAAAACTAAATTTTGTTTCCTCCAGATTCAAGCAGAGAATGCTAGAATTCTTTAGTTTCCTTATTACTAAGCTACTTTACAAATCACACCATAAATTTTACCCTACAACTTCAATTACCAAAGGCTTTAGGCACCTCGGTAAAATAATAGATTACCATGCAGGTAAATATATGCACCATTCCTTTAAAACAGAGAAATAAGATGTCTTATAGTAAATAAAAATCCAAGATCCTCCATGGGTAAAACAGTGTTTCATACATATTGTGAGAAATATAAACAATACAAGGAAAATTAATAAACTCATCATTCTTACCCAGGAAAAAGAATGCAACCATCAACAGCATCTTACAGTTTTCAGTATTTATGATATTTATGTTTTTCTCTCTGCCATTTCAAAGCATTTGCTTTATATTAAACTTCACAGAAGCCCTGTGCAATCCTATTACCCTGATCTAGGTGATGGGAATGCAAAGGTAACAGTAATTGACCCCTGTAAAGTGAGTGTCACACTCAAAATTCAACCAGCTCCTAACTTGCACCAGCTTTTGTACACATACTCACTTCTGGACGTGTCTATTCAACCTTGGGGCTGTGGGAACTTTGTTCTGAGTTGTTTCAAATATATTCTGCTTCTATAAAAGAAGCTATGATCACTGCTGTCAACTGCAGTAGGCAGCAGGGCGTGTCCTCACACCTACATTAGCATACCTTTAAATACACGGAGAAATGGCTTCCTGCCTGGTAAACTGTGTCAGATACATTTGTACATTCATTTATTTTGGTTGTTGGAGCACCTGGCACGCTTTGCGGCACAATAATTTGTGATCTGTGTAGAGATATCACCGCCACAAGCCCAATATGAAAGTCATGTTCTGAAGATTTTCTCTTGGAAAATTCACAGGGAGGTGGAGATGCTTAGCATATGGAAGGTACAGCTTTATGCACCACTCACTGAGTGAGCATGCTCCTCCAATCCCCCGTGGCATCTAAAATTTCCTTGGAAACGTCTCCTGAAGTTACTCTGAAGATTTGCCTAAAATGACCCTGTTCTGTTTGTGAGATCACAGCTCACAAATAAACAAGCTATAGCAGCTTTAGGCATTGATCCTATTACTCCAATACTTTACAAGTAGGCGCTATATAATTACTCTTAAAATTCTGGTCCAAAGTGTTCGTACTATTGATATATCCTGGAATGCTGGAAGTAAATATAAAAGGTGATGGAAATATATTAGAAAGTGCAGAGCACAATTTCACTTACAAATTTGCTGATGTTTTCTATCCTTAGATCCTCTAATTAGCAACTCATGACATCACCTGATTTAAACTCATCTTGGCTGACATTTCTGCACTCCTTGCCACAGGCAGAAGTTGCTGTGGCTCCACTTCCCTTAGTAAATAGGAAGCCATAAAGGCCATTTAACTCACAAAAGTGGTAGGAACTAGTTTAATTAATGTTGGTTAAGCACTTTGATATTGCAATCTAGGTAAAAAAGTCCATGTGGGAGTGAAAAAATTTTATTTTCAGAATGTGGTTTCAGTCTTATGTGAGGCCTGGGGCTGTGCACTGAACCAAAGGTTGAAAAATCCTTAGGCAGCAAGCACCATTCATTCTGTGCATGACTGAGTCTGGAGTCTAGAGAAGAAATTAATATGTGATCATGTAATTAGACTGTGGAATAATTAATATACACAAGGGAAGGATAACTTCAAATACAGGTAATCGTAATTCCATTTTTTCCCCCTGTAGTTAATTTTGCAGCCTTTATTTTCTTTCACTCTAGCTTTTCTCTATGTGATATATGGCATAGAGGAGAGAAGAAGTGCAGGACTATTAGCTGATTTTTTTCTCCTTTATTAAATGTTAATGTGAAATCTGCAACAAAGAACGTGATTGCCCATTTGTTATTCTACAAGTTTGGCTTTGCTTGGTCTTTCAAGTAAAGAAAACTTCACAGTAATTTAACCAAAAAAAATCTGAATCTTTCACCTTGTCTGCCAGGCTTCTACCTCTCCTAAGTATATGCTTGAACTTTGAAATTTCTAACACTGTGTGCAGTCATGAATTATTTCTAGTTCAGCAGGAAGGACACATCACTCTTTGCAAACAAAGAGGTGTGAGGGGATTGCCTTACAACATTGCTACACCTTAGCTTGGTTTCTGCAGAATTAAGCTCTGTAGAGGGCTAGGAATTAGTTGTGTTGAGACTGACTAGAGGATAAACTTCTAGGTTTATTATTAGTTACATTATATATATAGATATTGGTGATTACGGCTGCTCTCTTTTTCCTTGTCACCTTTTTCTCTTCTTACAGGACTGGAAATAGGACTCCACTGAGGCTGTAATTTCACCTGCCTGTCCTGGCTAGCCCAGCTCAGAAAAAGAACAATTTGTGGCTTACTTTTCATTATAGACATCAACAGAACTCTTAGGAATCTTAGTAAATCTGTCATTGAATTCAGTTACTCAAGATGAGGTTCTGGATTGGAAAATTCAGCAGATACCCACCAGTAACTGAGAAAAGAATCAGAGCACTTAGGCAGACTGCTTTGAGGCTCTTATTTCTATTCCTCTATAGTCAAAAGCAAGCACTAAGGTAATTCATATTTCTGGCTGAGAAAACGTTTATTTAGTGGCCTCAAGAATTTTGAAAGTAATAGAAGGTGTAATTTAAAACCTAAAATGTACTATTACAAGAAAGAATCTTAATGATTTTGAAGGGACTTTCTTTCAAACAAGGGAAAACGTTGATAAACTCAAGGAATATTTTTTTAAATTCCTCTTCTTTGTTCAGGAAATTCAGGAGCATGTTTCTGAATCAGATTTAAGCTTTAACTATGTAGAATTCAAGGTATATTACTCATCCACAAAGTTAAATAATTGCCATACTGTTGTTTGACATTGCATTACAGTTTGAACGGAGAAAACAAATCAGATTAACTTCTTCATCTAATTCCATGGTTTTTGCATTGCAAATTGTATATGGCTGGCTAGCTCTTTTTCTTGAAAGTCATTCGTTTCACAGCAGGGTGTTCTACTATTTATTCTGAGTAGGTTTTAATACTTGAGCTATTGGTTTTTACTGGAGACAAAGGTTAGAGAGAACAATCCTCCATCTTCTCATCCTCAATTTTACATGAGCTTCCTGAACTAGAAACTAAAGAGTTGCTCTAACATGTCAGGAAGTGAAGCCATTCTGTAAGGATTAAGGTCTGGAAAGTATATGTGCTAGTGATATAAATGTTTATATTCTTAGTGTCTTTGTGCCTCATGATCCTCATCAATTGCCTCATTTGCTCCAGCAGATCTTTGCACTTGTGTTTTGTTGCAGACTAAAATGTCAAATTAAATGAGGCCTGCGGGATCCTCAAACATAGAAATAATCATTGGGAAAGTACAACTGAGAAGAAATCTTATGAAAAACTAGATAAATATTGAAGGAAGAAGTATTGGGGCATCTGCCAAGCTGTCGCTGTGCTGTAAAATCAGCATTTTGCAATGCCAAGCCAAGCAATCAGCCAAATTTCCCTCTGAATGTAATGCAAGCTGCACGCTTCACCCAAATCTCCTTGAAGATTCTGGCTAAGAGCACAAAAATGAACACGGTCTTAAATTCAGGGTCGTAACAAGATCTGAACCCAAGGAAGTGGTACATATTGTTTAGGAATTTATAAGGAAAGAGTGGAACAGAACTGAACAGAATTCAACTTTTTATCTAGAGTACAAAAGTAAAAAACTTGGGCAATTCCATTTACAGTGAAATACTTTATTATCATGGACTTCTGTGTAAAACTATCTGACCAGAAAAGAGACCAGGACTGTTCTCAGCCTACTTTGGAGTTACAAATGCTTATTGTCATTGTTTATCACTAATTACTGGAAGGAACCTAACAGGATATGGCCACAGCCTGTGCTAGGACCACAGCCCACGTTAGTCCCTGCTGCTGCTGTCCCAGATCCATAGTAAGTAACGCATCTCATTGAACACACTCCATTTTTTCTGGGGGAACTTACAGTTCCAAATGTGGCAGCAAATGAACATCAGACAAGTATTTAGTAGTTAGGAATAAAGATGTAATTCATGCAATAAAATGTCAGATTATTACTTCTCCATGTCACTAAGACTTTATTTAGAAAAGGTTTTTTCCTGTTCTCAGCCATATGACTGGATTTGCAATTAAGATCTTTGTTTCTTTTCTTTAAAACATCAATCCTGTTTATCCATCTTCTGCAATCCCTTTTTTAAATGTAATTGCCTTAAAATCCCAGAGTATATTAATAGCTGCCTGAACTGGTATGTTTTAATACTAAGTACAGTGATTTAAAGTACTAAAGAAAAAACCAAACAAAGCAAACTTCACATAATTCGAATCTGGCAGCTGATTTTCTTTATTTTCTAGCTGCACCACTTTCTTTAGTGTCTGAAATTCAGCTGTAGGGTTACAGTTCCATACGACCACACTGCTTGTGTTTACAGGAATGATGTGAAAACTCAAACAACCCATTCCTGCCTTAGAAACCACCATTCCCTCACCTTACCTTAGGGTGAAGACAATTCCTGTAGACCTATACTATTGGAAACCGGATTGTTTATTCCTGGTCAGCTCTCCTACACTTCCAGAGTGCTATCCTGACTGGGAAAACTGTCACTGAGCTTGCACCTGTATCTGCAGACAGCTCTATTTATTAGGAATTTCAGCAATAATTTTTTTAATGTCTTATGGTAAAGGACACCTCTGTTGTGCAGATACCCTAAAATGACAGTGGAAGGGCCTTTCCTCCTCCACTGAAAAGTCCAATTTTCTGTCTTCTTCACAGGTAGATGGTGGAAATGACAGTCATTAACTTCAGGAATGCCTGCAGAAACTGATGAGAACAATGTCTTATTACGGGGAAATTGAGAAATTGCGTCCTTTGCAGGTTTTCCCTCACCCTTCCCATTCTCTTGCTGGATGAATGACTGTCAGGCAGTCAGGAATGACCCTCCTCCAGTTAATGCACCTTATTGTCTCCAACTGCACCATTTCTTAGAGCACAGTTCCTGTTCTGTGTGGTGGCATCCACGACACGATTTATGTGGAGGTACTGGGATAATCTTCAGGGAATGAGTCTCGGTACAGGCAAAGATATATCATCAATGCTGCTTTAATAGCAGCATAATCCAACCAGTCTTTTCCACACCCTAGCTACTGAGACTTCTAGAGTATGAGGAGTTTTAGCAGAGCTCTGTATCACACCCTCCCCTCAGTGCCTTGCAGTCAGTAAGCACAGAATTCTGGAGGTTTAGGTCTCATAGAGAGTCCTGATCTTTCTGGATTTATTTTCCCCTCTTTTTACTGTTCCATATAAAATACTGTTTGTCAATCTCATATGAGTGAGTGTGTGTGTGCATAACATATGTGAAATTATTTTAACAGGTCTGTTCTTCAAATTTCTACTGAAGTGTTCTGGCACCAGTAACACTCTACCATACAGCAAGCAATTTCAAAAGCATTTTGCAAATTGGTTCCACCTGTTCAGCCATGAAGATCTTGCTGGTGTCTGAATGATCAGATGAAAAGACATTTCTGTGTTTTCTGCCTTAACCTAATTTCCTTAAACAGTACCATTTTTTCCTCCCCTTTAGAGAGCATCTTATGCTTACTGAAGAATATAACTATGCCAAAAAGAAGAGTTGTATGCAGACCAGCTCAAAAGAATGTGGAGAGGTAATAATAAACTGTCTGAACACTTTTTGGTCACAGTTTAGAGCAGCTTCAGTTACCCCTAAGGATGTCTAGCTGCCTATGCTTGAATGAGACGTTTCAGCAACCAAGGATCAGCACTGAAGTACTTCACCTGCTGCCTTTTCCATGAGACAAATACTGGTTTTCAGATTTTAAAAAAAAAAAAAAACAAACCAAAAAAACCCACCAAAAACCTGCCCTAAAATGGTTTCCTCATATGTCCAGCATCTGTGAGTTAGGCAAAGGGTTTGTGCAACAGCCAAGTCACAGTCACCAGTTCTACTCTTTCTTTCAATGTGTTTTTTTTTTTCTTTATAATTCCTTCTCTCACAGTCTACAGCTACTTTCAGTCTCATATCTGTCCTATCACTGTCTGTTCACTTGTCATCTAAGTTCTTGTCCATGGCATTGCGTTTTTATGCTTCCTGCCAATTCACAAACATATTCCATACAGCCCCTGAGAGAGCTGTCTCTTCCAGTTCCAGCATGACAACCTACTCACTTCCTTTTTCCTTGAGTGATGCTTTTGTTCTGCATGGTCATTTGCTGATCCACTCTACCTTCCTGGCTGTGCTTTTAGAATACAAATGCATTTCTCTTGTCTCACTCTTTCTTTTCATGTCATATTTCCCTGTTGTTCAGAGTTTTCCACGCTTGCGACCTGACCCAGTGATTCACATCCCACACCTACTGCCCAGCAGTCCCTCTAATTATGCCTCACTAGGAACTGAGCTATGGAGCCTGGACTAATTAACAAAGTTTTTTAAGATGTGTCTGTGTAGGCAAAGTGGAGCTGTCCCAGTGAATTGCACTGGTGAAACTTCGCAAGGTGCAGTCACTGTCACCTCCTCCACACAAGAGCTCAGGCACAAAACTACCTGTGGAGATGCTTCATTAGCCACACAGAGATGCATTAAAGACATTCTAGTTTTCCCTTTGATTATGTCTACCGTGGAGATTCTGCCCAGGCCAGCTGTAAGGAGTTGTCTCAGGAGCAGAAGGAGCCCAGCTGTGACAGGTTGGAGTTTCATTGAGGCTGATTTCCCTCTTTCTGTTCTCAGCCTCACGAGGTGTTTTCAGTCAGCAGTGAAAACACAGCACTTTGCTTCCAGCACTGATAATCAAGATAGCAATGGAAAAAGAGTTCCAAATCCTGAGCAGGTACAACATCCCAGGTTATACAGCCACCTCGCTTTTACACAGAGCCCTTGCCCTCTCCACTGAGCTGCTGTAGCCAGTCTTACTGGATGAGTTAGAAATGGAAATTAGCAATACTTGCATAAGCAGAGGCTTTGGAACAGGGAAACAACTCAGAGACAAACTCAGTTTTGCAAAACTGTTGATATATTACATCCAACTAGCAAGTAACGATTATAATAGTTCTGAAAACCTGCAGCATCTTATGAAATAATCTAAATTTAGTGTAATCACTTCAGTGGAATATATGTAGTAGAATTGGAAATTATGGTTACAGAAGTGTGATTTCCCAATAGTAATAACATTTTGGGTGTAAGAGTAAAATATATTTTAAACAAGAAATATCTTTTATAATAGCAATAATAAGGTTTGGGGTTTTCTGTATGATTTATTTGCACCAAAAATTTACCTCCAACAGGATCATGTTTTAACTTTATATTAGATACCCTAAATAGATCTCAGCATGACAGCNCAGTGGTTTTGAACATAATTCTGAATGAGGAAAATAAAAGGAATGACCAACATTCTGTGTTTCTGATCACATTCATCAATATCCTTTGGGGTTCATGGGTTGTTATATCTTGAATAGTCAGTGATCCTTTTGGTCTGGACAAAACTCCTGTGCAATTACTAGGAAAACTGAGATTCTCTCAGCAATTTAGGTATTTCTTTCTCTGTCTTCTTCCTTTTCTTCTCTCCTGACTCACTTTTTGGTGTATCTTTTTTTCTTACAGACTAGTGTAGGATTACCTGGAAAGTGTAGCAAGGAGACAATTCTGCAGTTATCTTTCCTTCTGAGTAATTTAGTGCTAGGAGTGATGGCCAAGGCATCATTTACATACAGACCAGCTGACCCAAGTGCTGCAGGTTGGGGGAAAAAATCATACACCAAAACAGATAGGCAAAATTGTGACAAAGAAAACATTAGAGGAACAGAAAATATTATGAAAGCATATAGGTTACCTAAACAGCAAATATATCTTTGATATATCACTTCACTTCAAACCTGTTGTATTTTTCCCTTTCTTCACTGTTTTCTTTCTCTGTTTGGAAACTGTTCTGCAAATGGATATTGTTATTTTCTGAGTCCTTTCAGCCAGAAAACACACTCCAACCTTCAGTCCAGTTATTCTCTGGAATCTGTCTTTCTTCAAGTGTTCTACTTCAGCCAGTATCAATTCACAGGAAGTGAGAAGAAAATCAAAAAAACATGAACATTTTCATTCTCTCAAGCCTCTGAACTTTAGCTGGACTTGTTCACAGAATTAATTTAGGAATGAGGTCTTGAGACAGAGTTCACATTTGTTACAATCACAGGAGCTGGAGACTCTATTTATTTTTTTTTCTTTTCCTATAAGCTCAAGACTTCATTGGTAAGAGCTGTTTCTTCTTGTACTACCCAATCTGTCCAGTTTCAGCAACCCTCAATCTCTCTGTGCCATATCTGCAGCCTCCCCCCAGAGGTATAATGCTGATACTTCTCCTTCCAATGACATTTTCCTCCTGGGGCAGTTCCTTCTTCATGAGAGTGGTCAGAGCACTAACATTAGCTTGGGACTTTCTGATGAAAAGATGTCATGTTTTCTGGGATAATTGCCCCAGAGGGATCCATACTTCACATGTGACTTTTCATCTGATAGGGAGTGAAACCACTCTGTCCCTCCTGTCCCAGCTGAGCCCTGTGTGATACATCAAGTACCAAAGGGATCATTTTCAGTCTAATTCCAACATTTTCTGTCCGTACAAGCAGGCAGAGCACCAAAGCACCTGGAAATGGAACTTGGACAGAAAAAATTCAGAAAGCTGAAGCACTGGGACATGAGCTGCATGCAGGGATACAACACTTGTTTGCAGCAGCATCTCAGTCATATCATAGAACTGAGTATCTTCAATTTTACCTTCATCCTCTCCCCCTTCTCTGACCCACATACCCTCTAAGTGTTTGTTAGGGGATCATCTTTTGGCCACGTGGTTTCTTCTTTGTTTCCCTGGCATGACCTCCTGAGGGATCTGCCACATAGGGATTCTTATCTTCAGCCCATAATCTCTTTAAAATCTTTCCCAGCTCATGGCACTCCGTTCAAAAGAACCCAATGGCTGTATTAGGTTAGTTGGCTTTGTTATTTTTATACAGTTATTTATTAACTTCAGACAAGATTTTTAAAAACATCTTGGGGACAAAAATTCAAAAACCCTCATAAAAAAAATGAGACACACATTCTGTTCTATGCAGATCAAATTCTGCCCTATAAGATATGTCTACAATAATGAGTTTTAACTTCATATCAAAGACAAAGCCATGAACAGCTCTGTATTTCAGAGTTCAACTGTAATTCTGTAATTGCAAACTACTATATCACTTTTATTCTAGATAAGGATCTTCAGAATTACCTGAATATGTATCTACAGCCAATTAAGGATCAATTTCATGTGAGATCATGAATGATGATGATTTTTAGCTTCATAAGGACTTGGAAATCAGGTCAATGTTTAAATATTGGAGGGGAGGCTGTCCCGTATGACTGGATTCTACGATTATATGCTCTATGTGTGACATTCTTGTAATACTTCTATTTTGCAAGATAGTGCTCTTTCTCAAGAATATTTATGTCTATTTATATCTAATTATGTCTAAATTAACAATCTTTGCCAACTGAGCCCCTTTGCAATGGGGGGAAATTCCATTTCTGGCAGTCACTGGAGAGCTTTAGCATGCCTGGGCATCACTATACAGACAGAGAAGAGTTCATTTTTGTTGCTACACTAGGCTTAGACAGATGAGGCAAGAAGAACAATAAAAATCAAATGAAGATGTTTGTTGATGCTGCTATTGTGACTGCACAGTTCAACGAGTCCAAATATTCCATAACTTATAAAGAGAATTTCAGGTAGCTGCTAGGTTGATCAGCAAACCCAGTTGTGGCAAAATACCATAATCCACAGAAGACTGCCAAATGCTGTTTGGACACTGACCATAGTCCATGCAATTGTTCTGACATTTTTTTGTTCAATGAGAACTGGCATACAGTTATTAAAAACAATCAAACATTTTCCAGGCAACAAGCAGAACAGGGGCATCATTCCCTTTTGGCACCAGAGGATAATCAAACACAGCCCTAAAGAACTCTGTGTCTCTCTCAGACTGTGCTGAAATAAGTGTTTTCCTTGTTGTACCATTTTTAAGAACATTTTCACAGGGCACAAACTTGTGCCAGTGGATGTGGGTACCACAGAACCTGTGACTCCTGGTGAGCATCTTTTGAAGAGAGGTTTCCAAATGAAACTTCTGACTCCAGAGAGCTAAACAGGGAAATAGAGCTCAGGAATGAATTTATTTTTGCACTAGAAATGTGAAACAATGACAGGAGCAACACACTGCCATGTCACAGAAATGATACACATGCATGTGAAAAGATACAGCACATTCAGCTTTATTGGGCTCTTCACCTTTCATTCTTTTAAGAGTGGGTGAAAAAAGAAAAGAGGTTTGGAGTAGTTTGTTCCAGTAAAGCAATTCTCTGCTGCATCAAACCATATTAATGAAAGTTTAAAAACCCTTACATTTCTTCAATAAATAATCAAGTGGTGTGTATATAATGGTATAGTAATAAAAACACTAATTATTTAATATTGGAAAATAATAGATCTGCTCACAGTAGCCCCATGTTAATTAGTAGGCTTTATTTCCTCAGTGCAGTTTTATTTTAATGAATAACACTCGGCTGTTTCAACAGAGAAGGCTTCCTTTTTTGGATTTCATAACTCTCCAGGGCACACTAGACAGCGAATCAGTTATGCCCAACATGCAAATATTGAGAAAGCAGGAGGCTCATTCAAGTTATTTTGGTATCTTCTCTTTGATTTATGTGGAGTAATTTCAGCAAAATGTCCTATAGGAAGAGCTCAAAACTTTTCTACACATTGCCTGCTAAATTAGACTTACTCTGGGAAAACATCTATGTCATGCTCAGTATTACAGTGCAATATTAATTTGGTTTGGGAAACTATATAAGAGATTTTATGACTAAGAGTGTCTGAGGAAAAGAAAGAAAAGTTATTATGGTATTTGGTATATATTCTCTAAGGCTTTGGTTACACATTAGTAAACCTGGATAATACCACTGTTATGAAGATATTTTTGCCAACCTTCTGGGTAAACTAAAGATAAAAAAAAATTTGTATATTACACTGCTGGTATTGAAGTTGTTGTTATTTCCCTTCCAGTAATCTAAGCAACCGGGTAATGATAATGTAAACACAGCCTCTGGATTCCTGCACACTTCTGGGAAACTCTCTCCTAAGTTGCAAGAAATATTAAAAGTTATTACCTCCACTCATATAATGGATTGGAGTCCCCCAAAAACTTAGAGCCTCAAGCCACCTATAATTAATGTCAGTAATGGGTGCTGTATACGTTTGCTTTTTTGAATTTTGCATTCCATCTCTTTGAGATGGTGAAGAACAGTTGGGAACTGTTTTCTTCTACAGTTATCTATTTGATTTGGAAAGCAGGAGCACAGAGGGAAGAGATGCTGGGTGAAACAGAAAACATAAGAATGAAATTAACATCTTTAAACAGAGGTATGGCGCAAGTCTCTCAATGACAGATCAAATCTGGTTGTGTCACTGTAGTCTTGCTGACCTTGAAAGACAAACCATACTATGTGATCTTTTCTATTGGGTAAAGTCTGGCCCATTGTGTGATCTGAATAAAATCAGCTTTTAAAAAATGTATGGTTGCAGTATTATTCTCAAATGATAAATTGTAGTGTCAATTATAATTTACTTATAGAGAGAAAAGGTAACATAATTTCAAAAGAATATTACAGGGAAATCTTCCATAAGAGTCAAGGAAAACACATGTATTATGAGTGACTGCTGGTGGTATTATTATTATTAAAGTTATTATGGTTATTATTAAGATTGCCAGGCACTATCTGTTCCAATACCAGTTTTTTAATCTGACAACCTTTTACTGAAAGTGCTAAAATTTTCCACACTAGACAGATCTCTCCCTCGGTCTAAATGGTAAGTACAGCCTGAGCTACATGACCCAACTCTATCAGTGAATAAGGATAATGACAAATTCTCTTTTCCAGCTATGCTGACTGAAAACCGCACAGTGTGAATGCCTGTGCAGGGTGGTTCTGCCGTGAGGGGAGAGTCCTTGCATGAGGAGGCTGAAAAGTGATGCAAGGGAAGGAGCTGATGCAGCAGAGGATCCCAGAGAACTTCCAGCAGGAACAGGAGGGAAGAAATAGGGCAGAGAATAAGGAAGGGGAGTCCCCAGCAAGCCCAAAGGGTCTCTGACTGGGAACACGAAGTGTGGAGGGCATGGAAACAAGGGACAAACAAGCTGGACACGAACTTGGGGGCAATGGTCTGAAGCTTGGCCGGGCAAGGAGCACAGAGGAAGAGCTGGGAAAGAGCTGGGAAAGAGCTGGGAAAGAGCTGGCCCCAGCTGCGGCTGTTTCTGAGACCTCTCATTTTCCTGCCCTCAGCAGATAAGAACTAAAGACAAAGTGACCCATTCTTCTGCAAAGCAGCTCTGTGGAAACTGCTGGAGTGCATTACTCCTTGTTGACTGTGATATCAGTCCTCAATTAAGTGGAATTCCTTTTTTACAGTTTATTTAAATTTTAAAAAAACAAAAAAAAAAAAAAAAAAGAGGAAAGGGGAGGGGGGGGAGGGGGGGGG